>JAWNOM010000454.1:2725000-3035000 GCA_035045965.1 Drosophila aldrichi
TGCGAGAAAATTTCTTGAGCTGCGCGCCTGCGCGCCTGACAAATGAGACAATTCCACTGCGACGGCACGGCATTTGCATATAGATCGAGTGCTGGAGCGGGGCTGACAGAGGCTAAAGGGGTGTTCCGATCGGGAGTGGGAGTGCCAGAGGCAGCGGTAGAGTTTGAGGTTGTGGTAGTGTCAGAGAGCGGGGAGGGGAGGGGAGGGTGCAGCTTTGGGCGTTGCGCTTCGTCGCTCGTTTAATTGTTCCTGTCGCGCGAATTGCAGTTCCTTGCGTCGTTCACATCCATTTCCCTCACCATTTCCACATCCACTTGAGCATATGAAACACGGACCCCGTTTTTCGTTTTCGTTTTCATTTTCGTTTTCGTTTTTTTTTCGGCTTGCGTGTCATGCCGTAAGCAGCGTCGCAGCTGCAGTCGCAGTCGCGGCTGACGTTGCCGCAGGCATCGCGCAATTATTAAAATCACTAAACAAAACTTAACCAACTGTTAAAATATAAACTAAAGTGCATTTAACTGTTTTGGCTGTTTTGTCAACAATGCTGCTGTCATCATCATTATCGTCATCATGATGATCACGACTTCCCGCTCACGTACGCCTTTCCTGTCACTGTCACTGTCACTGGTTGTTGTTGTTGTTCTTGTTTTCGTGCTGTTGCGTCTGTCAGCACTTTTGACACAATTACTACTAACACACACACACGCGCACACGCACACCCACACACATACAGATATATACTCAATTATAGTCATAAATAGATTCTCATAAATGCTTTAATGATATTTTAAGTGCCGTTTTTTTTTCGACACTCTTCATACTTTTAAATTTAACTACTACGGACAGGTGTCTCTCATAGTAGCTAGATTTGTAAATGTTGTCCATGTTGTTAAATACTAAAAATATTTACTACTCAAGAAATTAGCTAACTTGAAATACAACAGCTGAGCAGTCATCATCTGCTTATAACCGCGTTGAATTTACAACGAGAAAACTTCGTCTAATCTTAAATCTGATACAAATTTGATTGTCTCGACTTATACACAATCATCATAAAACTTGATAAAATATCTATTTGTTTTGGATATAGGAAAGTAGTTTGTCGAGATGAACGAGAATATTTTATGGTAGACTAATTAAGTTTTCTGTGCTAAATACTAGTTCATCAATGCTGCGATCAGTGCAGCAGAAGTTGACACAAATATGCTCGATTCTGATTTAGGCCAGCGCAAAGGGACAGATCGATAAATATATGATCGATAGAGACAGCAGACTCCATTTTATTTCAATCACTCAACAAGGTATAGAGCGCGGCGCGTCTCAATTGTATCTTATCTATTCTCTCTTTGTATTTCTAGCACCGTCTCTCAATGACAATTGCGCCTCACACGGGTAAAGTGAATCGATCTCTGTCAAACCAAGTTCCTTGCACGGATGATTTGCCGGAATAAGTACTTCTCTTCGCCCACGGATAATCAAAACGACCGTGTCTGAAGTAATATTTGGAGCACGGTACTCCAACATCTATATTTGTTTCTCTCTGAAATGTAGAAAGAGAGAGAGAGAGAGAGAGAGAGAGAGAGAGAGAGAGAAGGAGAGCATTTGAGGATACCTAGAGGCAATATAACTTGTATGACATTTTTACATAACACACTGTCTAATACCCCACACTAATACTACTGAAACAGTTGGAGGCAATTCCGAACAGAGTTAAGAAATTCGAAGTGACTTTTCTAATGAAGATCCCAAGTATTCCTGACATCTCAAGCTACATATTTCTGATCTAGAGTCCATTATCAATATAAGTGTTTCTCTCAATTGATTCAATGAGAGACAAAAGTTTTGACGCTTCAGAGTATCAGTTTGATAAATTATAGCTCATGGATTAAAGATACTCCTGTATAGCTTGAAATGAATATTTAAGATTTCATGAAATCCGCATTTCACTTGCAGGCGATTAAAAATGTTTTTTACCAACTCTTTTCAACGCCCGCCCTCATTGGCTGTCTGGCCATTAGGAGCTGTTATGAATGGGCCTTAGTGTTGAGTGCGGTGCTCGGAGTGCGGTCAGTTTTCATTTGTCGGACTCTTTAATAAACTAGCCTATAAATAATTGAACAAAGGCAGCAAACAATTTCACGTAATTATTCTTGGTTAGCATTTTGTCTCTTTTGCTCTTTGCTCTCCTTGAGTTTTGAGATTTTTCGATTTTAACTCGCCATTGTTTTTCCCCCCAGTGTTATTTTCTACCTCTTCCCCTCTTCTACTTCTTCTTCTTCTTCTTTCACTTGGTTGATGTGGCTGGTGCTGTTGGATTGTGGATTGCGGTGCGTTTAATGCGTTTTAAATGGTAGCAAAATTTGATATAATTATAATTATGCTACTCAGTGTTGCCGTCCAGTCGAGTCGAGTCGCATTGTTCGTTCGAGTTAGATGCCAAAAAGCGATAAAAGTTTAGACGCAATAATAGACCCCAACAACAACAGCAGCTATGTCTATAACAAGCTAGACAACAACAACAATAGACAAAAAAAAAAACTATTTAATGAGACACCCGCGACGCAATTATTTAGAGAGAGGGAGAGAGAGAGACAGCGCTATATAAATTAACGCTAATGCAACAATTGCCATTGTGGTTGCTGTTGTTGTTGTTGTTGTTGCATTAGCACGCGCTGTGTCCTCCAGAGTTTGGCAATCGAATTCAAATTCGAAGCTGAGTCCTTGCCAGCTCACTTCCACTCGAGCGCTCAATTAGCCAGGTCCGAATGCTGCGGCTGCGCTTTATGCGTTTTTTATGCAAATGCCCGAGGTACAAAGGGAAAAGGACATCAGTCAGTCGAGTCCTGCCGTGTCCTGTGCATCATTATCGTCATTAGCAGTAAGCGAGATCTCTCTCTCCATCTCTCTCTCTCTCTCTCTCTCACTATCTTGCTCATATTTTTCTCACGCGCGAGTTGAGAATGCAAAATCAAATGATAAATTATCGCGCAGTCGCGACGTCGACGTCGCAGTCGCTGCCACTCAGTCAGCCAATGTCAAATGTAAATGATTATAATTATAATTGTCTCGCTGTAGTTGTATCTGTGTGTGCGTGTGTGTGTGTGTGTGTGTGTGTGTGTCTTGCTTTCGCTTTGGCTTAACCAAGCGTAAAATTTATTTAAATTCATTTTTAAGTGTGCGCAAGTTGAGAAAAAAAAAAACACAGTATATATATGTACATATGTATATGAATATAAAAAACATATATCAAATAAAAACAACAAAAAGTCCACTGCACATATTCAAGAGTTGGAATCATTAAAATTCAAATTGTTATAATTTAACAAATTCATTTGATTTATGCACCAGCAACAAGATAACAACAACAACAACAACTGAGACTGACTCTACCGAGTGTAAGCGAGATAGATGCATGGCATCATAATGGAGAATGTTAGCGCACTTTTGTCTAACAATCAAGAACTTTGGATTCCACGCTTGCTCAGCTAATTCAGATGAAATTATAGCAGCAAACACTGAGAGTAGAATAGATCACATCAGATTAGCAAAACATAGGTACAGTTGTGCTAAGGAAGTTAGCTCACAGTATAGTTAGATATGATGTGAGATTCGTCGAGATAACTATTCCGATTTATATATAATATATAATTTATATAAGTACATATTAAATTTGAACAATTTGTTTGTTTTTTATTTGAGAATAGTTTACTCCATATACTCATATTTTATATATAGTTGGATACCGTTATTTTCAATGACAGTTCATTAGTAATGGGCTACTTGGGCTTCATATTCGTCAAGATATTTTAACGAGGCTATTTTCTATTAACAGGAATTTCACTAGTTAGTACCTCAACGTGAACGAGTACATCAGTATGAGTAGAGACTCGTCTATATCAGAATATTTAGGTTGTATCAGTTTCAGCTCAAGAGGTGCATCCTTGCAAAATAAACTGTTATTTATTTATTTATTTTATTTCGTTTTATTTTATTGTATTTTTATTGTGAAGAAAGGAAGTTGTTTGGTACCTTCTATTTAAGTTGTTCCGTTATTCAATTCTAATTGTGTATCTCTTAAAAATCTCTTAAAAAACTCTCTTCAAAAAAATGCTTGTTTACTTTTTCAATTTTATTCCTAGCTAATAGAAACTTGGAAATATTCAATTAAATTTGTTTGCTTATAAAAGTAAATTCATGATATTAGTATATATTATCTCTCGAAGTAGATGCAATCATTTAAATATCTTTTATGCTATTCAAATTTAGGGTCATAACAACAGTTCTGATAAAGTATAACGTATATACATAAATATATATGACATATGTAGTTGATCTTTGATTAATCTTTCGCTTCCTTTTCTGACTCCCTTACAATGTAGTTGGATTGCCCTTGAACACAATTTCTTTAACTATCCCACAGTAGGGAACAAAAAAAAAAAAAAAACTCTTTTGGCTGATCGTTCACCGATCACTGGATCTGTCTCACTGCTCGCACACTTTCTGTCTCTTTCTCCCTCTTTGCCGAGCTGTCTGTCTGTGTCGTCGTGCAATTACAACATCAGCGCCTTCATTTAAGCCGGAAATGTTCAAACCCGCCGTCGTATCTCATTGTAGGGCTCCGAATTGTCATTGAGCGAGCGCTAAGCTTTGTCGGAAGTTTTTTACGATGCGACACAGGCTGCGAAAATTGGTTTCTTGGCAGCATCATTAAAAGGCCATACGGCCAAAACGGCAAAACGGCAAAAAGTGCTTATGAAAAGCCTTAAAACGTTTTCGTTTACGAGAGGAGTTGGTCAAAATGGACGTGTAGCAGGGCCCTCATTAGACGGACAGACAGAGAGACAGAGAGAGGCAGGCGTTCTTTATGGCAGCCATGATGGCCAATTAGATTAACAATTGCAAAATATGCAAAAACAACTGGCACAACAGATCGCCGTATAATTAGACTAACAACATGCTGCAGCTGTTGTTGTTGTTGCTGCTGTTGTTGTTGCTGATGTAAGTAAATGCAACTGCGTGATTGGATTAAGGCCTGGCAAGAGCCAAACAAAAGACAAGCTCAATTCGAATAAAAAAAGTAGCCGTACTGAACAGCCATTTCGATCGCTAATTTTTCGCGTTTATCTCATTATTCCACAGTTTTCGAGCATTTATCTGTGGGTGCCGAGCGAGCGACCCAGTCGTAGCCGATCTATATGTATGTATGTATGTATGTATATCCAAATATGGCCTATAGAAAGGATCTCGACATTCAATGCATCCAATTAGAGAACTCTGCGTTCATCTCGTGGCTTCTCTTAGGGGAATGATCGTGCTAAACTTCATTAAATCTTTCTTCTCCTGTTTTCTTTTTTTCATCTTTTCTCTTCTCAACTCGTTTCGTTTGCGGGCTCTGGGCTGCTGACTCGCTCGCTGGCAATCAACGTGGCTCAGCGCTTGATTATTGGTTGTGAAAACGTCTTTTTTCAAAATTTATGCAAAATTGTTGAAAAATGGTTGCTACTGTAAATGAGCCCTCAGCCCGTCTCTGAGCCATGCATGATTTGGCCTCCTCAGTCTGGCCTCTCTGGCTTTTGCATATGCCGCTGGGGCATTTTCTACATTTCGCTCAATTAACTGTAAGCACGCCTCAGAGAGCCATTTCGCTTAGTTAAATATCGGCTACTGGTTTTCGGGCATGAGCCAGACAACAGCTCCAGCCAATTACTGTGTCAGGGAGTCCAAAAGCTTATCAAGTGCCTCAAATGCCATTGACAACTTGCAGCTATATCTACATATGTATATCTCGTCGATCGATCACACTCTGATCATTATTAGCTAGCCACTGGAAAGTGATCATTGCTTAATGCAGCTCATAATTATGTTCAATATTCGATCCTAACTCTCGTATCTTTGATCTATCTACATAGATATTCAATATCTCCATTCTCAAATGATCACAAAGTGTTCTCTTCTCTGCCAAAAGATTCTTTCCGTTTTGTGTGTGTGTGCGTGTATGTGTGAGAGCCTAAATGCTTCAACAAAGAATTACTAACGAGGTGTTATAATTATAAAGAGACACATAAACGTGTTCATATCGATCGTGGCGCGTTAATCTGGTCTAAGGGCTCCAATGTCGAGGCGCTTGTCATTAGAATATATTGTTTGAATTTCACGTTGGATTTCGATGGGTTTGCTGTGGCTGCTGCTGCTGCCCGCTGTTGTTGACTTTATTACTCGTGTATCTGCTAGATACTTGCGTCATTTTGCCATTTCATTGATGCTGCGTCGACTTTTCCCCAGCAGCTGAATGGACGGATTGATGGCCAGCGCTATGAATGGACCGAAAACCCAATCGAGAATGGGAATGCGCAGGGGCATGGAGATGGGCATGGGTATGGGAATGGATTGTGTAGCACTCGCTGGGGCTTTTCATTGATCAGCTCGAACGTTTCAATTCGATTCGACATTTTGCTGCGTAATTTGTGTTAAGTGGTTCCAGCCCACTTCAGATATCGCATCAGCCACCTCCGCAGGGATTTCGTTGGCTTCCTCATGTCTGTCGGACTGTCTGTGTGTGTGTGTGCGTGTGTATATGTTTAATTTTGTTTTATCGATTGAAAATAAACAGAACAAATGTATGGAAGAAAGCCGAGGAAATTAAAATGCGGCAAACTGTGCATTTATCTCATCATGACACGCCCCCACCTATGCAGTGAGAGAGAGAAAGAGAGAGGGAGAGGGGGAGAGAGCCCTCTTCCCTCGGCTGAAGCTGAGCTTGACCAGCGCTTTGATCTAGACCGATCGATTTTGTTTATTTTTGTTCATAATCGACGCAGTCGCCGGCCACCTTCGCCTCCTCCAGTGTTGATCTCCACTCGGAGCGATCGCTGCCTTTTGATCAGGCGCGAAAATTGTGCGCCTACCGCCTGGCGAAGACCTCGACAGACATCACAGACTCCGCAGCCACAAAGCGTCAGCCGGTAGTTGCTACCGACAATGACGAGGGCGTTTGTACCGTCAAGAGTTTTCGCTCCTGCTCTTGATCATGATGATCATGATGATGATGGCGATGATGATGGCGATGATGATGGTTATGATGACGCGGCATTGCCCATGAATAGATCGCACCAAGATGGACTGTCAAACACACAATGGCCAATCGGTTCGCATTGGCTATGAAATATGCGCTACAGCGCACGGATTGATGATGCTTTGCCTTGCCCGCTGCTGGGATCAAGAGCAGATCAGCACTTTGTCTGCCTCATGATCATTACGTGGACGTCGGTTGGCGGATGGCGGACGCGGCTGATGAGCTGCCGCTAGATTCGCCAGGCAGCTGGCAGCTGGTTCATTAGCCTAAATGCTAAGTGGAATGTGTGAAGCTGCGTGTGCTAATAGATCACTTATCGATCATTTGGCTCTGCTCAAATTGTACAAGATTCCTCAATTAAATTATACGAATTTCATTAAGTTCCGACAATTGTTGTTCGCTTAGCGGAGCTCAGCTAGCACGATGAGCAATGCGGATGACTCGAGATGGATTCCATTTGCAGCAAATTGCACTTTGATCGAGACATCGATTCATTTTTCTACCCACGCACCTAACTGGAAATGGACTTCAACTGCGACGGCAACTACGACTGCAACTGCGACTGCGACGGCAACTACGACTGCAACTGCGACTGCGACGGCAGCAGCGCGTCCGATAGCCTGTTCTCTAGTCTAGTCTAGGTGGGCCTTTACGCTTCACTGTGCCCATAAATTGGTCATTTATATAAATGTATATATGTGTATATATATAGAAAAAAAGCTCAAGCTTTTTTCCACTGAATTTTGTCCCCTCACTGCAATATTCGTCTTCTATTCCCCTCTCTCTCCCTCTCTCTCTTCATGCGTTTCTCTAATGAAGTTTCTATCGTATGTGGTTCGCACATTTTCTCCCCCATTCGCTTAGCCAAGAGTTTACGAACGGAAACTGGCAATTTGCTAAAAAAATGACAAATGTCTATATGTGCAACATCGCAGAGCCTCACGCACCCCGATCTCTCTCTGTCTCTTTCTCTCTCTCTCTCTTGCTCTCTCTCTGGTATGGCAGTGGGTACGGCCGTGTACATTGACATTATGCGTTTAGTTACGCACTCATTTGTTTCCATTCGCTGGTATTTAGTGCACGCAATGCTCAATTTTGATGCCCAAAGTGCACAATTTAGTGGTCCGCTGGTGACTCTGGCAATCTCTGTATGGGCTGGCCCACCTCTGCAGTTGTGCACGCACGCAGCTACCCAACGGCCGGGCCCGTCGCCCGTACTCCGCCTCAGTTTCAAGTTGTTTGCTAAATAAGCACTTAAGGCTTTGCCTCTTCTCGCAATGCGTCACTGCGTCCATAGATTACTGCGTCTAACCACTTGGGCTGGCACTGTGCCAGTTTTATGACACTTTACAGCCAGCTCGGCAATTAGTCCACTTGAGGTAAATTGATTCCGGGCCAACAGTGCATCTCGACAAAGAGAAGCTAAACACGTGCATTATTGTATAGAACCGTAAAGAAAGTGAAAGACAGAGAGGAGAGAGAGAGAGAGAGAGAGAGAGAGAGAGAGAGAGACAGAGATAAATAGAGAGAGAGAGAGAAAGACAGGCAGTTTAGATATTGAACAAAAAGAGAAGACAGTAAGAAGAACACAATACTAAGAGAGAGTAAAAGAGAGAATTATTAAAAGATATACATAAATACTCTCTAGATGCATAGAGTACATAACAAGAAAGAGATATAAACAGAGACAAAAAGAGAGAGATTGTAGAATGAGAAAACAGAGAGACAGACAGAAAGAATGAAAATAAAAAAAATATAGAGAGAGCGAGGCAGAGACGATAAGATGCAGATAGAGAAAAGAAGGAGACAGAGAAAAACAAGTAATAGAGAGGTAAATTACAAGAATAAGTATCTTGGCTAAAAACTCTCTATAATATATGCAAATCTCACATTATGAAGAAAAGCTGATTTGGAATGGGTATAATAAGAACTTTATTATAACGAATTGGAATATGAATTGAGTAATAAAAACAAAAGCCGAAAATATTAATTGATTAATAAAATACAAATAGAACTCCTGATTAGTTCGACGCGTAGGATATTTTCGAATCTTAGTTTTAAATTTAAAATTATCGAATTTAATATATCAAATAGATTTTTTTGTTTATATTACTTGGAGTTAATATCAGAATCCCGTAAACATTTTCTTTAATTATAATTTATTTAAAATTTTAAGCTGCAAAATAATTTTTCTTCATTCTATGAATTTCTAAAAATAAGTCAATTTTTTTTTAATTTTAGTTTTTAATTGAATATTAATAAACGAGCTTTTATAATATTATTTATTTATATTGAGTATGATTACTTTTTGCTTGTGATAACTTCAGTAAAACCCTTTAACCCAATCACACATTATCTCAAATTTCATATATGTGAAATCAAAGTCAGAATTGGATATAATATCCATTCAGATAATTGTTTTGGTATTTCACATGCGTTGCATATATAATTGCTGGCAAAGTCTTTCGGGGGGAATGACTTTTGAAAATGCTTTTCTCTTCGTGGGCATTTATAAACTGATTAATTATGTAAAGGGGCTTCCTGTCTTGAGCAAATAATTCAGCTTTCCTATTGTCTACGCTAAGTTTCTTTGTCTGCTGCTGCTGGCGTTTCAAAGTCAATGGCGCAACGTTGACCAACGCGTCGGTCCCTGAATGTGATCTAGCATACAATTAAAGCAATCGATTTTTGCCGACAGTCACGTCACGTTTTCCCTACAGAGCCAGAGAGACAGACAGCGCGAAAGAGAGCGAGAGCCAGGGAGAGAGAGAGAGAGGGTATCTGGGGGAGGACAATGGGGCCGCTCGATCAGTTGATCGGTCGATCAGTCGCTATTATAAGATCGTTAATAAGCGCTTGTCAATTTCCAGTAAATGTACAAAAAACGTTTATAATCATTAATAATAGCAATTTTATAATTTTGTATAGAAAACCGAGTCTCAGTTTAGAGTCGTCGCCCCCCAGGCCCAAACGGCTCGACCGGCCCGGACGGCATCCACACCGTCGTTGGCTCTTTTCGGCTTCTCAAGTGCGTCAAACAGTAGCTAACAATTTTTTAAAAGCTTATTTAAATATTTCAGGCCCGAGCGCGACGTCCGAAAAAAAAATATGAGAAAACGATAGATAATGAGCGGAGACCATGCACGAACCACATCGAAATTTATCATTGAAGAAATCCAAATGCGTGCCAAAAAGAGGTCAAAGTTAAATACCTAGCCAGGGACTAATTGCGGAAGGGAGTTCCGGTTAAAGAACAAACAGTGAATAGTTTCAGAGACTTAGCTACAAGTTTAAATAAGTCGGTGAAATAAAGTTAATTAACGAAAGTCGAATCACAGACTTCCTTTGGGGAGAAGCCAGAGCATTTGAGGTAGGAGAAACATTTAGAAGAATAGATTTGGTCTTGGAGAAAAGAGAAAATGATATCGAACATGAGAGAGAGGCCTATACTGACATCTATTCCTATATCTTTTGACAGAGACAAGCACAGACAAGATGAATGAGAGTTATCATTAAAAAATGTCCACAAAACGGCTTGAAGCAAATATTAGTATCATTTGCCAACCTTGTAGGGTTTCCAGATGGTTCCCTCGAATAGGGTTAAGTTGCCTATGAACGAATTATGACATGCTGATCTTAGAAGTGATCTAAGGAGTTCTTCCTTTCCCTTCAAATCTATGAAGAGTTCTTTCTTTTGCCTTCTAAAGTGTCATGTAGTAATTCTTTTCTATAAGAAGAAGAGAAAGAAAGAATAATGAAATCTAAACTTTGGAAGATCACTTGTCTTTAAAATTAAAAAATGGATGAAAGTCTAGAGCTGTAGAACCTTTCTGTCCCATTTCTGGACATATATTGGGTATACATTAAACTCGGGATCAGTTGACAAGTGTGATTGTCTTAGCCCAATTTAATTGGCCTGTATTATAAAGCGTTTAACACATGCAGCCAAGGCTATTAATAATTACTGCTGCAGCGCACAGATATTACTTGCCAGACGAGGGCCGAAATAGATCAACGAACCCGGGCACGAAGTGCTTGGGGCGTCGCTGTCGGCGAGAGCAAAGCCAGTGGTAGTCCGGAGTCGACGTCGACAGCAGCGGCAGCCTCGGCAGCAGCGCCCATTTAAAAACCTTTTAAGTCATCAGGCACGCCCACTTTTAAATGCCGTGCGCAGGCGCCACCCTGACGCCAGCCGGAAACGGGCCAAGTCAAAGCCGAGAAACTGAGACGGGAGAGGAGAGGAGAGTAGAGTAGAGCTGCGCAGAGCGAAGGTCTCGTGGTTGAGTTGCTTCGTTTTCTACAAGCGTTTGCATTTCCAATTCAAATTCCATTCTCACTGAGCCGGGAAAAGTTGCTGAGCTCCTTGACTAATTCGATTGCAATTAGTTGCAGGCCGAGCAGGCTCGGACGTCTCGCCTCGTCTCGTGTCGAGGTGGGTCGTGCCGTGTCGTGGGTGCGTCATAGCTGTGTGCTGTGACAGGATTTGGCTCATAATCCAATTAAATGCGTAGCAGTTGCGGCTCGTTTCCTGCTCGCACCTGTGCGGCATCTCGTCTCGGCTTGGTCTTGGTATTGCCATTGGCATTAGTATTGGTATTGGTTTGTCTTTTGGCAAGCAGACGCGAATGCGGACGTGGAACGTTCCGGGGCACGGAACGGGAACTCGGCGGGCGGCGGTCGACGACCATTGATCGATCGGCCAATGATTTTGCATAAATTATGAACCACAAAACAGTGAAGTTAACTTTTCGACTACAAAAGCCAAACGCCGCCAAATGAATTCATAAAAATGATTCAGGAAACAGAAAAGCAGTCAAAGGAAGACCGAAGCTCGAATGCTCTATTTGTATATCTATATCTATATCTATATCTATATCTATATCTATATCTATATCTATATCTATATCTATATCTATATCTATATCTATATCTATATCTATATCTATATCTATATCTATATCTATATCTATATCTATATCTATATCTATATCTATATCTATATCTATATCTATATCTATATCTATATCTATATCTATATCTATATCTATATCTATATCTATATCTATATCTATATCTATATCTATATCTATATCTATATCTATATCTATATCTATATCTATATCTATATCTATATCTATATCTATATCTATATCTATATCTATATCTATATCTATATCTATATCTATATCTATATCTATATCTATATCTATATCTATATCTATATCTATATCTATATCTATATCTATATCTATATCTATATCTATATCTATATCTATATCTATATCTATATCTATATCTATATCTATATTTATATCTATATCTATATCTATATCTATATCTATATCTATATCTATATCTATATCTATATCTATATCTATATCTATATCTATATCTATATCTATTATCTATCATCTGGCAAACCCAATGATGGTTCGGCTATAGCCGATAGTTGGCTTGGCAAAGAGCGACAGCTCTGTGGATGCCACCCATGCGGGTTCGCTTTAGATACAGTTACAGCAGCTGAAACAGATACAAATAAAGATACAGATTCAACTACGGCCGCCCAGCTTCGATTTGGCTGCGTTACTAATTCCTTTTTTAGCGTTTTGCATGCGACAAACGCATTGAAATAGACATTCAAGAGTCAATTGTGCGTCAGCATGAGTCAGCAGGGTGGTCAACGGGGGCAGTGTGGTGGGGGGCGAGGGACTGTGGGGAATGGGAATGCAGTCAGTGGCTTGGTCTCGTTGGCCAGGCCGTTAACAAGCGGCTATCAGCCGTTGCAGATCTGCAGCCTTTGTGGCCTTAATTACAATCTTTTGAATACATTTGGCGCTTAATCACGTGGCCATTATCTGGGGTCTGGGCCATCCCCCGAGCCGCTGTCGATCCGCAGGTTCTCTCCGTCTCTCTCGTTCTCTGTCCATCAGCACCTGCGACTCGCAGCAATTTCATTTTCTCTTTTAATTTTGAATTCTTTTATTATTATTATTATTAGTTTTATTTTTATTTATTTTCGTATATATATATATTTTTTTTTTGGCCAATGCGCAGTTGAAAGGCATCCCGATTCAGAGACAGTGACAAGAGTCAGAATCCGACTGCCCTGGCCAGGGCCCTGAGCAATCATCAATCAAAGAGAGCGGACTGTGAGGCTTTCAACACGTTTAGCTGCAATCGAGCGGTTTGAAATTTCAACTGGCACTCTCTCAGTCTCAGTCTGTCAATCTCTCAGCTCCTCAGTCTCTCCATCCCTCAATCGCTCAGTCTCGCTATTTGTTGCCGTCCAAGTCCAGGTCGCAGCTCGCAGCTCACAGCTCGTTTTCTTTAAAAAGACTCTAAATGATTGACCACCGGCCATAATAGTCCGAGTTGTTGCCGTTTTATAGCAGCTCGCTATGATTGCGAGTAGGCTCTCCGATGACATCGTGTACGTCTTCTAGTGCGAGCGGACTTCATATTCGCTTTCGTCTTTGTCTTGAGCCTAGCTGCCTTTTGTGGCTTCTCTTTAACGTTGTCAAGTGGAAAATGTTGTAGAAATGCGCTGGTGTCCGGCACCACCGCAGAAACCGCACAATTTAATACCGAATACCGAAAAAATATGTATGCACATAATATAAAAAAAATAAAATAAAATGCGACACACACACATGCGTGAAACGCAGCTAACTACAATTTACTTTCAGCTGGCTGCTACACCTCCAGCAACACGTCCGAGCTGTGGCCAATGATCTACGTATGTAACGCGGAGTCCGGGCCGGGAATGTCTCTGTGGCAGCGCTTTGTAGAGCGCTACTTAACACATGACCGCATGGCCATGTGAGATTGAGCTGTTCGCACAGCGAGCTGAATGCCTGGTTAGAGCAGATCTTACAATCTGTTGTGAAAGCAAAGAATCGCTCTTTACTTTAGCTTATTCACTGGGCATTCGATTCAGCTCTGGGTAAGTGTTCCTTTAAATTGTACCTGCATCTAGATAGCTTTTACCGTTGACAAACTACTGAACACTCTCCCCCAATACACAAACACACACATGCACATATATACATTTATGTATATGCCCAGCATACCGCAAACCGCACACATCAACGCAGTCGCAGCTTGAGTCGCAGTCGCCGTCGCCGTCGCCGTCGCAGTCGCAGTCCCAGTTTAAGTTCCATTTGCTTCATCTTCATTTCACTTGTCAATTGGCCGGGGTCCCCTCTGGCCTCGCCACTAAATTGGTAACTAAATACTTAAACTAATTTTAAGGTTTAACAAAGTCCAAGACGTTGCTGCGTTGACAAGCGGCCAGTCGGCCAGGCAGGGCGGGGCAAGGGCGGCCGCATTGACCGCAAGCAATGAAGTGTGTGCCAGAGCTAGAGACGGAGAGGAAGCCAAAAGCCGAAGCCGAAGCTGAAGCCGGGCACAGGGAACGCACAGAGCATGCCTGTGGTTAGGGCCAGTGCCAGGGCCAGCGACTGCTGGAGAGAGGGTGCTGTCGGGGAGGGTGCTGCATCTTAAGTAGCTACTAACTGTTATTTACATTGTTTGTTAATTTCAAGTGCCTCCCTCATACGAATACGATGATTTCTAAGGTTTCTCTCTGCCCCAAAAAAAAAAAAAAAAACTTTAAATTTTTAAATCCAAGTATGAAATTCAATAGGTCGACCAAGAAAAAAAAAAAACATGAGAAACAAAATATGCAGAAATTAGAAGACTCAGAGTGTGACTAGAGGAAAGTCTTTCCTTGCAGTGCCTTTAGCCTCAGGAGGATCGCTGGATCTATCATAGCTATACTTAACAAGTGATCCAACATGCCTCAGAGCTAATGTGTTAGTGTGTTAGTGTGTGTGTGTGTGTGTGTGCGGCTCCCTTTTGGTATCTGTAGCGGTGTATCTGCTAATTATTCGCGAGGTTCGTGTGAACTCGGTTTGTAGGTTTGTAGCTGTTCGTGGATTTTTTACCGCAAATGTCTAATGAAGTTGGCCCGCTTTGATTGAGTGGGCGCAATTAAGCAGACAGCCAAGTCGGGCCCGAGACGGACAGAAAGACGGTCGTGGCCTGGCGGGGGTGCGGCACTACCGGAGTCGTACACGTACGAACAGTGGTTGAGATTGGCGACGTAGCCGCGCATATTTCTCACTCATAATTAAGTCGTTTTGAGCGCGTTTAGAAATTGTTTTCGCTGCGTGTTTAGTTTCTTATAAAGTGAGCAGCTAATTGCAACAGATTTTCCCATGGAGCAGAGCAGTTGAAGTGAAGCCACCACCCGTCGCTCAGCCCAGCGAAAGTCAGCTTCAGGCCCGGGCCCAGCTTCCACTTTAGCTCTGCTTTTGGGTTTGGTGGCAAAGTTTCAAATTGGGTTATTATGTGCATAGTTAAGGCCATCGCATGCGACAGTTAATTGCAATGGAATATGCCCTAAGCCTGAGATTTAGGTCAGCTAAGTGGCACAGAGATCTCAGCCAATTCAGTTGGACGGGGCGAGCGTGGCGGGGGCTCAAATCTGATTCGATTTGGATCAAATTTGTGGCGCCAATGTGCGCATAATTAATAATTACGTATACGACGCATATGCGGCTCATAATTATGCACGGCATTTGCGGCTTTGACGCTGCCACAAAGCAAACACGCAAAAGCTACAGCTAGATACATGGATATAGATATGGATATATGTAGACATAGATACAGCACCAATACAGATGCAAATCATTTCTGGTTGCGACTGTTTGTCTCTCTATTATTATTTGGGGCCGGCCATTTTATGTTGTTGGCCAAAGCGGAAATCTGTCGAAATTTCAATTTAATTTGCTAATTAACACGTTATGCACGAGCGAGAGAGAGAGAGAGAGAGAGAGAGGGAGAGACAGACTTAGAGAGAGAGAGAGGGAAATGGATTTAACTAGCAGTTAAATCTAGCTTAAAGTCATTTATTAACTGCTGTTGCTCGTACTTCATCCTGCTTGTTCTTGGAGCAACACTCGTTCCCATTTCCATTCCATCTGTGTGTGTGTGTGTGTGTGTGTATGTGTTTAGCGCACGCATCAGTTCCTGCCGCATTTCACAAAATAAAAAAAAAAAAATATACGAGCTGAACGCATAAATTGTTATGGCTCATAAAAAATACAAAATAACAAAACAAAGCATCCAAAATAAAAACAACTACAGCAGAGATAACAATATAAACAACAGCAACAACAACAACAACAACAACAACAACAAAAGCGTAACGTCAAGTAAATTGAAGCATTTCGTGACCAAATATGCTAAACAGTGACAATTTCACAAATGTCTATTGTGCGCTACAATATAATTACGCGTCAGATACGGCAACAGATACTTATGCACACACACACACATGCACAGAGCTAGAGCGAGTGAGAGAGAGAGAGAGAGAGACATTTGTATCAACAGCTGTACAAGTTTGCCAATTAATTTGTGAAAATGCGCTGTGCGAAAGAGAAGGCGATAGCGATAGCAAGAGCGAGACAATTGGATATGGGATCGGTATCACTTAGGAAAAACTTTGCGCACATGAATCTAATTGAGTTCGTCGCTCAAACTCAATTCAAATTATGCATGCAGCCAAGCAAACCACCTGAACCACCTGAGCCACCTGAGCCACCTGATCACTGAGGCTGCATCCATTGTTGTAATGCGCCACTTTATCCGCTTTAATTAGTTTTCGCCACTTGAATTCCTTTTCTGCCGCTGCGCCCATTGTTATGCAGATGCTGCAAACGCTTCCCCTTCCCATTTGGCTGCTGACTATCTGTTTTAATATCATATTATATACAGAAAGAGACAGAGACAGCGAGAGAGATAGAGCTACGTAGATAGTTTATTGTTGAGCCGTAATATATGTACGTACCGCGTCATTATTCGCTTTTCGAAAGCTATTCAGTGGCTGGCCATGTTATACCGAAATTATTTCATTATATACAGCTCGAAAATGACTTCCGTTTATGGCATCGACTTTTGTTTTAGTTTACCAACTCTCACACTCAGCATCTCCAATAGTCAGTCTGCCCCTCTCTATCTCTCCCTCTCCCTCTCTCTCTCTCTCTCTGCGGAAATCTAAAATAACCCTAGATCGGAAATAGAGACGGGATGAAAAAGGGTTAATTGCATTTTGATGGCTTTATAAAGTCGGACGATTACTGCTGTTCGTTTTCTTAGCTCAGTTCCGTTGCTCTGGCTTACAATGTAACAACCATGACATATGTGTGAGTGTGTGTGTGCGTGTGTGATGCCATCCCATGTGCGTATCGAATCCCACATGAATTGCTGATAAAATACTCTGCTTTGCCAAGCACTTAACCAAAAATTGTATTTTGTATGTTTTGCTCTAATGTTCGATAAATCACTACTTATACAAACACACACACACACACACACTTATACACACACACACAGTATAGATTGCGACAGATAGTTGGCTGGCGCATCCGCCAAACTGGGTCCATCCACAGGCCAGCTTTATCTATATCTATGGCACATCAATTGAATTTTAATGGAAATCGACGAGGAATAAAAGAGACTAAAACGCTGCAAAAAGGAATAAAGAGATAGCAAAAAAAAAGAGAGAAATAAAAAATCAGGAAATAAAAGGAAGAAAATGTTGGTAAACTGGCAAACAGTTGGAAAAAGGGAAAATTGTACGTGAAATTAAAATGAAAATGGCAATGAGCAAACGATTTTCGAGAGTGCAGCGGTTCGTGAACTGCCAGACGATTCTCTACAATATTTGGCAGGGCATTACATTTCCGTCTAGTCAATGACTTTTGTTATAATCTGATCAGAGTATAACAACATTCATTAATTTAATTCATAAACCATAATGCTGTATCATAGCAGCATGTAGAGTAATTTCTGTGGTAAACAACTTGCGAACTATTTGGGAATAATAATTTAAAAATACTCTGTATAACAGTTAGTGTTGCCCAGATCGCGCAGAGTATTACAAAATGAGCCTAACTGAAATGAAAGCAAGTATTACCAGATGGCATTACTATTTGTATAGAATATTAAGATTGTATAACAGTTTGTATAACAGCTTGTATAACAGTTTGTATAACAGCTTGTATAACAGTTTGTATAACAGTTAATAAAACCATTTTTGAACAATTTGACTTTGTATGACAGTTGGTAAAAAGTTTGTATAGCAGTTTCTACAAATGGTAGTATACCAGTCTGTATAACTATTCCTATAGCATTTCCCATATCAGTTTTAACCATTATTTTTTTTGACAATTTGTATAACTATAATGTACATAATCTTGTTTAACAGTTTCTATGGCAATTTACTGGTATATAGCAATTCGCGAAACAATTTGTATAACATTTTATATAACAGTGTTTCGATCATTATAAATCATATATTATAAATTATATATCAGCTTAAATATATCTATTATTCTACAAGTGATTTTCTATGGCAATTAGTTAACTGAAAAGAATATATTATAACAGTTTGTATGACAGTTTAAATTTAATTTGTTTAGCAGTGCATATACATATCTGTATTGAATTCTGAGCACATTGTAGATTGAAAGTGAATTAATATACATTTTGCCCACTTGTATAACAGTTTGAGCTGCTCGTTCGAATCGAGCTACCCGACGCATTCAGCTATTCAATGTAACACATTTACATAGGAACATTCATTCATCTCGTTCAGCTGTTGAACTGTCTGCGTCGCCTTTTTTCCACAAGCTCAGCGTTCTGCTTCAATGCAGCCAAATTCTGTTATACTGGCATAAAACCATAGACGCCAAACGGTCCACGGCAGCGCGGGGCCAGCGACCACCCAACCAGTGCCCAGCGTAACCAAAAAGCTAAAATGGCCAATTTTACAATTTTAAGTCTCATCGTTGTTGTTGTTGTTGTGCGCGACAATTTTTCTACAAAATTTTGGTCCTTTTTATTTTATTTTTTGTAATCCTGGTTGGAGTTCGCCCAAGGGGTGTATGGGGGGAGGGGGGGGGGGGAGGTGTCTGAAGCAGAGGAATGGACTCAATTCGCGCCGCTTCGTCTGTTTTGCCTTTTTTGCCGTTTTTAAATGGGCTTTTTATGCGCGGCAGATCAATAATACATACTTTATATAAAATAGAGACACATGGCAACGGCTCCTGCTGGTGGTGGCTGGCAATGGGAATGGGAATGAGGATGAGGATGGGCAGGCTGAATGGCTGGCTAGGAAGCGCGGACAGGATATGCGCGCCAAAACGGAAATGTGCACATTTATTTATCCTGTTTCGATTTCGCTTTGATTTTTCGACTTTTTTTGTTGCTGTATTTTTATTTTGTTGATGCGCCTGCTAAACGAAATTTTCAAATGGTTTGCCAGGGTAACAGGAACAAAGGAGTGAAAGGCAAAGGGCCACAGATACCGACCGAGAGAGGGATAGAGAGAGAGAGAGAGAGAGACGGTGCTGGAGCCGGGCAGGCGCAGGGCGCAATTTAGTATATGCTGACTGGCTACAGTGCCCAAAAGGATATAAAGATATAAAGCCAACACACACACACACACACACACACACACACACACATACTCAGTCAGCTGTACGGACGGACAGTCGGTGTTTTTGGCCACAGGCTTCTGTTTAGGCAGGCACAAAAAATGTTGTAAAATATTTGAGCACGAGTTTTTCACGGCTGGTAGTTTGGATGTTCAGCACCGTTACAGTCAGTCAGTCAGTCGGTGCCCGTTGGCCATTTGCATAAAGGAAGATCTAGGCGCCAGCCATACGCAGCCTCATGCATTTATGCAATCAGGGCAGACCAAATGCCGCTACATAATTTGGTTTTAAAGCTCAATGGATCCACAAATATATGCAGCATATTCGATTGCCGACCGCGAGTGGTTGGTGCGTGGAGTCGGTGTCGGTAGTGTCTCGAGATCTGGCCAGATCTGGGCTAGAGATACGTTAAGGGTTGCGATATTCCTGTGCATTGAACCTACTCAGCCACTTTTGTCGCTGTCGCTGGCTAATTAAGTGCACTACCTCCAGTCCTGAGATCGTACCCTGAGCCCTGGGCAACTGCAATTGCGTTTTGTTTATGCGCTGCTACCGGGTTTTAGCCACTAGCCGCTGGCTCTTCGGCTCTGTGTTAGGGCCGACACGGAGGACGATTAATGAAACGGCCTCGCACTACGCTGCCGTTGAAAAATTAATGATCAATGCGCAGGTTATTAATGAATGCGCTCTTGTCTTTCGTTCTGGCTGCTGCTGTTGCAGTTGTTGCAGTTGTTGCAGTTGGTGTTGCTGTAGGTGCTCTTTCCATCTGGTAGCCATCTTCCATCTTCCATCTTCATCTGGGCAGCCGACTCTCGTGCTGGCTGTTATCGAAATCTTTTGCCCAAATGCAGCTACTGTGTGCAGTCGCTGCTGTTGCTGTTTGTTCTCGTGCCGCTGCTTGTCTTATGAGCCAACGCCAACGCGGCCATTAAGAATGTTGTCATCCATTTGAGGCGGCCTACAGGAAGCGCACCACCAGCAGCAGCACCACCCTGAAGCAGCCTCAGCTCTATGATCAATATAAGCCAGAATTCAATTAGTGGGAGTCGCTGCGCCCGTGGGTGGTCAGCGAGCAGGAAGCTGGAGCACTCTCTATGCATGTGAGCGGCGAGCCGTGCCTTGAGTTGGCGAATTGGCTCGAGATTTGGCGTTTTGTAATCGATATGCTGGCAAGGGCAAAACGTGTGAGCAGCGCTGCCCAGCCAAGGCATTTAAGCTCAATTGTATGGCATCAGCCACAGGCGGCGATCGGGCCCAGTCACCCACCCAGTGATCTAGCTCGGATTACGGACTATGCTGTGCAACAGTTGTTGCTGTTGTTGTTGTGCTTGCCGCAAATGGTGTAAATGAATGCAAGTTTGTTAATAATAAATGTTTAGGCGCTTGATTACATAAAATCGCAATTTGTCGCCGATGCGAGTCGACCACAAAAGTTGCCTCAACCATCAAGTGAGACGTAACTAATAATAACTAACAATAAAAGCCGAGCGTCAGGCCGATTTGCCGATTCGCGCATCCACAATAATGAGCTGCTATCGACTTACAGAGCGACCTGGCATTACGACTCGAGTCGAGTCGAGTCGAGTCGAGTCGGCATTATTAATAAGCCACAATAACAATTACAACAATAAGGCACAAGGCGGGGGCTTGTTGTAAGTAGCCCGAAACAATTTTGCGGCCTAAACTGCCCAGGCGCAGGCCAAGCCAAGCCAAGCCAAGACGAACACGAAGACGAAGACGGAAATGGAGATGAAGATTGGAGTTAAAGTTGTAGCTGGAACTCAAGTTGGAGGCGCGCGCGCGTCTAGTCAAAAAGGTGGACTCATCGCTGCTGCTGCTGCTGCTGCTGCTAATGATTAATGCAAGGCAATCAGAGCCTTTGACTTTTGGTGTGACTACTGCATGGCCGCCTCCACGCTCGGGCAGTCGACTCCACAGATCCATTACAAATGAAGCCGGTTGACTTGGTTTTGTTTTGTTTGGCGACTGATGAATGCAGATAAAGACCTGGCCAGCCCGGCAAGGAATGCCTTTGATGCGAGCGCCGCAGCCACCGTAGGACAAAATGCAACAATAAACCAAACAGTTGACGAGCTGCTGCCGAGCTGGGCAGTTAATGAAACCGACGCGAGCTCAGATCTGTTGCTCTCACTCCGACTCCGACTTTGACTCCGACTCTGACTCTGGCTGATGGTGATTGATGAACTGGTGCGCGCTTTGGCTCTTGTGCTGCGGCTTTGAGTGCGACTGACGCGATTGCAGCGCAAATTAAATTGAAATTAAATTAACGCTGAATCGTTGAAAATGCGATCAAAGTGTGAAATTAACATTCTGCGCTAATCAGGCGGGGCACGCGTTGAGGCTACGCCGATAGCCCCCGGCTGCAGAGCTATCTATCTATACGGCCGGGTGGTCGGCTCCAGCTGAGCCCAGCTCAGCTCAGCCCAGCCCAGTCCAGGCTAGCGCTGTGAGCGGCTGTTACTATGTAGAACAAATCAGCCAATTGATAAGCATCACAATTGCCCATCCAGGTTGCAGTTGCCAACCCTTGCTGCGGTGTCGTCTATCAGCATCTGCATTGCCATGCAGAGCAGGAGTCGACCAGCCAGCCAGCCAGCCAGCCAGGAGCCGATTCAGATATGCATATTCGTATTCCCATAGCCCTACGATTGCCCCTTTTCCTCTGCGGTTGTACTTTTTGTGGTAATTTACATTTTGTTGGCCTTATCGATAGGTTTATATCTTTCATCATTTTTCAAAACATACACACACACATGCATATGGGGTGGCTGGGCTAAGGGTAGGGCTAGCCAGCCAACTACCCTCTGAGCTAAGCGATTATTAAATCATCGCTAGCTCATTGACAGTTGCAAAATTTGAAAATTATGATCTCGTTTTTGATTTGGGCGAATCGAATTCGATTCCCGCATTTCATTGAGCTATTCAAAATGAAATGTTTTTGTTTGGGAACAGTCTTGCACATTTTGTCGAATACACGTTTTGATTTCATTTCTAACAAAACTGATAAGAAAATTTGAAACTCTTGACGGATATGTGAGGCCCATGATTCCAAATGTTGCACTCAGATGTGAGTGACTAAAATAATCAAATATATTCAATATGTCATCATATCATTTACAAGTCTGTGCAGCTCGAAAATTCTCGAATATATATATGCCAAATTTCTTTCAATCTCAAGCGACAGTCGTTAAAGTCTCAAGTGTTTCGGTTCTAACTATCCCCTCTTTTGATCTGCCTCGAATATAAATAGTTCCTTGTGAATTAGAGTAAGAGAATTACCTAGAATGACTCAATCAATTCAAACTGTCAAACTTATGCAGCAACAGTTTTCCTTTATGGCATGCCAGTTTCACAGAATAACCCGTTAAACCCAAACCAATACCTAATATATGTATAATAAATTATATGTACAAAAATATATACATTTTCATATATTATATAATGAATGTTATATTTCTTTCAGTTCTTTCTGTCTCTCTCGCTCTTTCTCTCTCTCTCTATCTCTCTGTCAAGCAAAGGAAGTATGTACTAGATAACAAAAAAGAAAAAAAAAAAAAAAACGGTAGTAGTTATCGATTATTGAAAACTAACTCGATGTGCACGCTCTATATACAGACTTATAAAACAAATTTCAAGATTCTAGCTCTTATATCTTTCGAGATCGACGCATTCAAACATACGCACAGTACTTAATCAACTCGGCTGCCACGCCACCTTCTGCCTGTTACACACATTTTAACGAAACACTTATATCTCCCATATTTTCACAAGCCTATCTATGATATGCAGATATAGACTTATCATATGATCCGTATGTACAAAATATCGATTATAGAATACAATTATCGAATGTTAAACAACGAGATATATAAAGTAGATTTCGTGTTTTTAACTTTTATCGAATAAGCGAGCACCTATAGATGGCATTAAAAGAGATTTAGGTATATGGAAGAGTTATTCCATTAGATAGTCATTAGCAGTTCAAGCTTATGCCTGAGCAACCAAAAGACTTTCATCTTAACTTATTTCCAATTCGAATACAAATAACAATTGACAGCAACAAAGCAGAATGTAAAGAGTTATTTGAAAGTGCATAGATGAGATAGACATTCGGACAAATGGATAAGGAAGAGTAACTACATCCAAGTATTTAGCTTACAGCATGTTTATCTTTACAAATAATGTGGAAATATTTCGCTTCCCGATGCATCGCAGGCTTTAATTGCAGTCGTGGCAGGCAAACAAATCAACAGCTAACACTGAGAGGGAGGGAGCGGGAGGCAGAGGGAGAGTTGCGTCTATATGTATGGATGCCCATTCAAGTACATAATCATTGCGCTTGCACTCATTTTGCTGGGTATTGTTTGCAAAGCTGAATGGGGCCTTCCTTTGGAGCGGGCGTTGCTGTTGCTGTTGCCGTTGCCGTTGCCGTTGCTGTTGTTCACACAATTAAATTCATTTAAGTGCTTCATTATGAGCATTTCTTGATGCTCCACTAAGTAAATCTCGTTTGTGGCTGCTGCTGCTGCTGGTGGTGCTGTTTAGCAAGTCGAATGCAACTGCAACCGAGTCGGCTAATTGCTGCAACGAGTTTCACCAGCAATTGCCAGATGGCAGCTCAGCTCTGCTCAACTCAGCTCAGTCTGTTGGCCGATTTTCCAGCTGTTGTTTGCATTTTCAATTACCTTTTTTACTTCCATTCATAATTAGTTTTTATCAGGCGCAGATCTGGCCGGGATTAGGCAAAATCTTGGAGAATCTCTTGGGCCTGGAAACGGTGTCAGCAGCGCCAGTTGAGAACCAGCTGAACTGCAGCCATATTTGTTGGGCTCTGCGAGATTTGGCTGCAATCAATTTTGGGGCCGTTTAATTTTCACATAAATTCCTTGTCGTATCGCGGTAATCGGCAATCCCAATTCCAAATCGTAGCTTGAAGCATGTTCGGGCAATTTAATTTCTGTTAAGTTTTCTCATAAAAATGTACAAAAGTCTCGAAAATACAGACTGCGCCAGCGACGCGACGCTGGCCAGCCGGTTCCTGCCCGGGATTGATGGCCAGTTGCGTTTGATTGTTTGATTGATTGCCGGCTAGCTGACTGAATGCCAACTCCAACTCCAACTCCGACTTCGACTTCAACTCCAACTCCAGCTTCGCAGCTAAAGTTCGAATTGAGGCACAGGCATTTAATTTGCAACATTACAACCGATAATCAATACAATGAAGAAATATTGCAGAATTCGAACGGGCGACCCTCCTGCCTCGGCTTTGCCCCGCGCTCGCCTCCTGCCGGCCTTTAACTGGCACATTTCAAAATTGTTGCATTTGCGTCGTTGATGGCTAAAACGTGATTTCTATGTTTCCCAGTCGACGACGGCAACGACGACGATCTGGCTTATAGCAGGTCAGCTCCTCCATACGGGCCTCTCAAACTCCATGCGGCTAGACGGGCCAGCGAGCGACCCTACAAGCCAATGAGGAGCTTCAAATTTTAGAGAATCTTTAAACAATTTTGAGAAATATTCATGAAGAGTTAGGACTTGTATTTGCTAGCTAATTTATATGCCTCAATGAAGTGTATCTTATAGATTTATTGATTCTTTCAATTTAAATGGTATTACAGTTATATCAAATTTACTTAAGATTGCCTGATCTTCTTCTCTAAGCTCAAGTTAATATTAAACTAATCTGATCTGAGCTGATCTAATATTTGTTTTTCTCATAAGAATTTCCGATTCCGGATACAATTTCTACTTTATTCTACATTTCGTTCAGTCCATTAGCCTTAGTGGAATTAAAGTCTATATATTTACACATTCACTATCAACACTCATGATTTATATATATGTATTGTATGTATGTATATTCAATAGCTCATTCATTAAATTTTCAAATCAAATTTTTAATATAATTGCTATTTAATTTGAATTGTGTCAAACGATGCTTGAAATTGCAAATGCCGCGAAATTGTAGCGCATTTTATAACTAAAACAAGTAAGAAGGCTCTAGTCGAGACTGCTCGACTAGGAGATACCCTGAACCCTCCAAACTGATATTCTAATCATTCTGCACTTCTTTTATGCACACATACATACACATGCCTCCACATGCACGCATAAGCTCGCGTTCTGCTAACTGCGCAGTAAGCAGCGACTGCGCTTGGGCTGCGCTGCAGTGTGGGCAATACTATGAGATTTTATTTGTTGAATAATTTCGTTTGTAGACGTATGATCTTTATGAAACTTTCAGAATGTAATCATAATGTATAAATGTGTGTACATTCCGAAGCACAAGTCTCTAGTATTTGAAATACGTTTTTTACGAATTTGTGGCGAAGGGGGCGTGGTATCCAAAATCTGTAAATGACAAAATGTGTGTATCCATCGAATGTATATACACAACAAATCTGAACACTCTATGTTTAAAAGTGTTCAAATTAGGCTGAAAAAACAATAACAATTTATCGATTATCCTCGATAAAAAAGATATCGAATGAGTTATCGAAAAAATATGATAAACTCGTACTGCGTATGGTATACATGAGTCTACATACAAAATTTCAGCTCTCTAGCTCTTGTAACTTCTGAGATCGACGCACTCATACGGACGGACGGACGGACGGACGGACGGACGGACGGACAGACGGACAGGGCTATATCGACTCAGCTCATCGCCCTGATCAAGAATATATATACTTTATGGGGTCTGCGATGATTCCTTCTGCCTGTTACATACTTTTCACAAAACCATTATACCCTGATTTCCCATTTTCAATGGGTTCAGGGTATAAACAAGTAAAACGGCTCTAGTCGAGACTGCTCGACTAGGAGATACCCTGAACCCTCCAAGCTGATATTCTAATCATTCTGGAGTTCTTTTATGCACACATACATACACATGCCTCCACACGCATGCATATGCCCGCGCTCTGCTAACTGCGCAGTAAGCAGCGACTGCGCTTGGGCTGCGCTGCAGTGTGAGCAATATTATGAGAATTTATTTGTTGAATAATTTCGCTTGTAGACATACGATCTTAATGAAACTTTCAGATCGTAATCATAATGTGTGAATGTGTCTACATTCTAAAGCTCAAGTCTCTAGTATTTGAAATACGTCTTTTACAAATTTGTGGCAAGGGGGCGAAGTGGGCGTGGTATCCAAAATCTGTAAATGACAAAATGTGTGTATCTATCAATTGTAAATACACAACAAATCTGAAGACTCTATGTTTAAAAGTGTTCAAATTAGGCTGAAAAAACAATATCAATTTATCGATTATCCTCGATAAAAAAGATATCGAATGAGTTATCGAAAAAATATGATAAACTCGTACTGCGTATGGTATATACAAGTCTACATACAAAATTTCAGCTCTCTAGCTCTTATAACTTCTGAGATCGACGCACTCATACAGACGGACGGACGGACGGACGGACGGACGGACGGACGGACGGACGGACAGACGGACAGACGGACAGGGCTAAATCGACTCAGCTCGTCGCCCTGATCAAGAATATATATACTTTATGGGGTCTGCCACGCCTCCTTCTGCCTGTTACATACTTTTCACAAAACCATTATACCCTGATTTCCCATTTTCAATGGGTTCAGGGTATAAAAATAACAAATAATTTTTGTATTTTTCTCAATTTGTGTTGTTTTGTTTGCTGTTTCGTTTTCCTTTATTTCTCTAAATTGCAATTTGTGCAAATTATATGGCAGACAAAGAGCCACAAATGCTGCAGAGCCCCCCGCAGGACACAAGGGAGCCCAGTGGACGTGCAAAGAAAATGCATTTTATTTAGACAACGACGATGGCGATGGCGATGGCGATGGCGAAGGCGAAGGCAACGTGAAGCATCCACCAAAAACAATTGCGATGGCCGAGTCGCCCCAGCGGACCCAGCGGACGAAATTACTTTAAGTAGTGCGCGGCAAAATGTCTGCAAAACGTGGGCCAAAGCGCCCCCGGGGTGAGCAGCAGTCCAGTAATCGATCCGTCCACTGAGCCAACCAAACGAAATGAACGAACGAACGAACGAACGAACGATCGATCGATCGATCGATCAGTCGACCATCATGACATTGAGGCATGCAGCGACCACTGCCAATTGCCAATTGCCAGTTGCCAGTTGCCAATTGTCGATTGTAGATTTTCGATTGGCAATTTGGGGAGGTCAAAACGCTGGACGGCCATAATGCGATTGGTGCATTTAGTTGCCGTTCGGACGTCGCCAGTGTCCACGCGGCGGCCATTTTGGAAAAGGCTGCCAGCGGGCCCCCTTTTCCAGCGGCGCAGCTGTTGCACGCAGTTGGGATCGGGGCAGCTCCCAGATGCGCCGCACAGCCAGCGGATATAGCCGGCCATAAAATTAGCAATTTCCGTGCATTTATAAAAGAATACTAAGTAGACAATGGGCCAGAAGAGCCAAAGCGTGGACTGAGCTGGCCAACCCTTTCAGACGTTGCATTAGCTAGCTGGCTGGCTAGTAGGTCACATACAGTAGAGCCTCGCTAGGGCGAAATGTATACATATGTCATGTTTGACCAACAGATGCTCTGTACAGCAGAGAAGAAGCCAATAAATTATATTTGAGAGTATTTATAAATCATATATTATTATTATTAATATTCTTATTCTCAATTAATTATACTCTAAACTCATTGAAAATGGGAAATCAAATGAAATATATCCTAAATAAATAGAGAAAATATATATAAAAATATATTATAATAAATAAATATATATATATAAAAATAATTAATAATAAATATATTTATTTAAAATAAATAAAAAAAATTAAAATAAAATAAAAAATATAATAATAAATAAATATGTAAATATAAATATTTAATATTAAATATATTTATATAAAATAAATAAAATAAAAAAATTAAAATAAAATGAAAATATAATAATAAATAAATATGTAAATATAAATATTTAATAATAAATATATTTATTTAAAATAAATAAAGAAAATTAAAATCAAATAAAAAATATAATAATAAAAAAATATGTATATAGATATAAATATTTAATAATAAATATATTTATTGAAATATTATTTAATATTTAATTTAAATTTATATGGAACACTATTTTTAATCAATTTACTGTATGCAAAAGTGTTGTGTTTTAGGACATGTATTTGCTAAGCTGATTTATATGCCTCAATGAAGTGTATCTTATAGATTTATTGATGCTTTCAATTTAATTAGTATTACAGTTATATCAAATTTCCTTAAGATTGTGTGATCTTCTCTAAGATCAAGCTAACATTTTTTACATTTCAGAGTATTATTTAAAGTAATATTTCATAAAATTGAAATTTATTCGTTAGAGTTTAACATAAGTACGGGGGGAAAATATTTTTGAATTTGTATATAAAATAAAGAGATATTATTAATATAGTATATAGTATAGTATTAACAATTAATTTACATTATTATTTCACATTATTTTTATTTTTATTTTTATTTATGTTTTTTTTAAATTATTTTCTTTAATTAAATATAAAATAATAATTCTTTGTATATTTGAATATTTGTAATTATTTCTAAAAATTTATTAAATAAAACGACCTATTCTACTGTAGCTGAAATATTTATAAAAATATATAATATATTATTAAACATTTATACTTAGAAAGAAGATATTTAAATATATTGCCTCATTCATAAATAAGCAAATTTAAATAGAATTTAAATTACATATTTAAGTTTATTTTGTATTTTCAATTCCTATGAAGCGAAATATTTCTTTGGCCAACTGTAGCGAGGATGGCTTACAGCACGTTTTTGAACGTCTGCCCGGCTGGCCCGGTCCGTCCGGCCGCTTGGCCGTATGTGTGCCAAAGTCTTTTAGAAACTTTTCCTTCACAAATATCAATTTCCGCTGGCGACGTTTTGCCCATAAAAAAGAGCAGCATAAATTGTTGCCATTGAGAAGACAGTAAATTGTATGTGAAAGCAGCTAAAAGCGCCACATTATGCATGCCAAGCGAGAGCAGGACTCACCAGCAGACAGCTAGCTGGTGTGTGTGAGCGGGAGAGCTAGAGCGAGTGACAGAGAGAGAGACGCAGAGAGCTGGCTATAGATAAGCGTTAGGCAGAGACCGGAAATGTGCGCTAAAACGAGATGGCGCTGTCATTGCCAACTGGGGGGATGGCCGTGGAGAGTGGGAAGGGGAGTGGTGGGGGGGTCTTTGTGGTCGGTGGGTGGTTTGCTGGGGGTTGCTGCTGCTGCTGCTGCTTGGCTGTGCGTATGTAAAGCGCAAATGCCGCCGCCATTGAGCCGAGCAGCCGAAGCCAGCTCTGACGTCAGCAGAGCTGCAACTTTTTATCAAACTTTTCGCAATTGTGTGTGTGAGTGTGTGTGTGTGTGTGCGTGTGCACATAAGCGTTATTTTTCTGCGCTAGAAAATCGGCATAATAAACGTAAATGTTTGCTGAAAGACGTAAAAACAAACTGCCAAAAGCTAAAGTGACTCTATGTGTGTGTGTGTGTGTGTGTGTGTGTGTCTGTGTGTGTGTGTGTGTATGCTGGCAAGCAAATAAAACTAAATCAGTGGCACTTTGTGCAATTTATATGTTAATATGATTTGCCTTTGTAGTGAATGCGCGACCCCCCCGGTCTCCCGGCGGACTCTGGTAATTGGCCTGAGTGGATGTGGCAGGAGCTTAAAAAGGAGTCACAGCTTAGCAAGGCAAACACAAACATGTGTGTGTGAGTGTGTGTTATATATGCAAACTTACTGAGCTAGAAGATAATGTGAAGCCAGCGACTGCGACAAAGTTGCGTCATAAAGAACAAAGAGAAAAATGGAATCTAGTCTATGAAAAGACAATGAGCGCGAAGAAGAAAGGGGGAGGGGGAGGGATGCTGAGAGTGAGGGTAGCTAGTTAGTTGCAAATTGAATTGAGCAAAAAGCCAAGTAAAAGAGTTTCTAGATATGAGTAAACGAAGAGAGAGAAAAAGAAATGGAAAAGGGAAAACAACTTGAAATTCTATTCAATATTCATAAGCCTTAAGCACTTGACGCCTCTGGCCGTATCCTTGGGCTGTGGTTGGCCGCAGAATTTGAATTGCAAACACAGTCAAGGCAATGCAATTAGCTCACTTCCTCGCCCCGCTCGCTCTGTCCCGCACTGTGTGTGTGTGTGTGAATCAAATTGAATTGGAGTGAATAGAAGCAGAGCTGACGCTAATTGCCGTGCGGGCCGTCAAAGGAGCCCAAACAAACAACTCAGCCAGTCAAACAAACAAATCAACTCACTAGCCAAGCCACGCTGAGGCGAAAGTCAAGCGGATGTTGCGTATGCGCCGTGTGGCCGACGACCAACGCCCACGATGACTGAACGTGCGGGGCCACAAAATGTCGCACAGAGTGCCACACACGTGCCAGGAAGTCAAGTGGTTGGTCATAATACGGCTGACACTCATAAATCTAAACAAATGCCAAGGCAAATAAATGCGCACAAGGACAATGTGTGTGTGTGTGTGTGTGTGTGTGTGCGTGTGTGTGTGCGACTGCCTTTGCATATGCGTTGGCCATGACTAATTTGCATTATGATCCGCAGGACGTTGAGGACAACGTCGCCGGTTGCCATAATCTGCCTCAAATCGTTTTTATTGTTCGCACTTAAGTTGCGTAAAATAAAAATCATGTTTCTAACGCCACAGCCAAAGCTGCCACAGGCCACTCCCACTCCCACTCCCCCTGCCTCAGCCCCACTCGACTCGCTCCCTGAGTTCAAGAAAAGCCACAGCATGTGAGTCTTTGGCTGGTGGCCTTTCCTAATCCCCATACTAAGCTCCATTTGCCCTGAATGCCATAATTTTTATGTGAAAGCATCACGCATGAGCCCCACATTGCCCAACCTCAGTCGCATTGGAGCTTTATCAGACTTAGCATTGCCTCTCTCTCTCTCTATGTGTATATGTGTGTGTGTGCGTGTGTGTGTGTCGCTGCTTTTGTTCAAGAAAATCTGCGCCACAAATCTGCGTGTTTTTTTTTTCTCTCTCTTTCTCTTTTTCTTCTTCTTGGGCAGGGGGAGCTCAGATTTTATGACTGTATTTTGGTTCCATCGCTTTTTGGGGCACAAAGTATATTTTTATAGCTCAATTAGCATATGCAAGGGGCCAGAGGTCGCTGGACAGGTCAAAAGGGTTGCGTTCTCCGGAATTCTGGCCGCAAAATTAATCCAAATATAAAATTTCGATTCCCATATTTGCCAGTAGCTCAACTGGGCAATGCGCTCCAAATGAAGTGTAGCTTAAATATATTAACTAACAAATAATTGAGCTATTTATGCAGAAAATTAAATCATAGAATATATAATAAACACACACACACACACTCACGCATATATTTGTGTGCTAAGTTGTGTATTTATGCCTGAGGTTTATACAAATACCATAAAAATGGGCATTCTGCTCTTTATATTAATAAGTTTAGCTTTATCTTTTCGTTCAAATTTTTATTGTATATCTGAAAAACATGATATTAGTTATATTGCATATTAATAAAGTCTGATATTTGGTCACCCAAATATTGTAATTTTATGATAGTTAAAAAAAACACAGTAAGATTTTAAATTTCTATAATTTCTAATTCTAATTCTATATTGAAATAAAAAGCAAAAAAACTAAAGTAGGAAAAGATTTTAAATATTTATTTTTTATTTCTTTGAAATATTTCTCTATTTTATTTATTTATTTATTTATTTATTTACATATTTATTTATTTATTTATTTTATTTTTATTTATTAATTTAATTATTTATTTATTTATTTATTTATTTATTTTTATACCCTGTTTATTAATTTATTTATTTCTTTTATTTCGTTGAAATATTTCTCTTTTATTTATTTGTTACTTTTATTTATTTTTTTATTTTTTGTCGTTTTTAATTACATACTTCATAGTTTTACTTTTAGTATTTTAATTTAATTTTATTTTTGTATTATATTTTATTTTTATTTTATTTAGTTTTTAATACTTTAACTTTATTAATACATAATAATTTCAATCTTTCGTTTTGGATTGTATATTTTATTTTGTATTCTTTTTTTCGTGCTTAATTTCACAATTATTATATTTCATATTTTTGTATCACTGTTTTTCATTTTTATCTTCGAAATATTTTTCTATATATTTTTTTTATTTATTATTTATTTTGAAATTGGGTTTACTTATAATTTCAGTATTAATTTTTTCTTATTATTATTTTGTATTTCCGTTAACATTCTTTTTCATAATTTTATTACTGTATCCCTATTAATTTTTATTTCTATAATTTTGTTATTTTATTTATTTATTTATTTATTTATTTATTTTTTTCAAATTATTGTATATTCAACTCAATTTTGTGCACCTCATCGCCCTTAGATTCTATATCCAATGCACACATACATACATAAATACTTCAAGTTAGACTTATTAATTCCATTCAATTCTCTTTTAATGAAATCCCAATGCATTAGCTGTCTATAAGATTGAAAGGATATAGTCCTTTTAGCTAGTATAGCTGCATTTTTAGTCTATAAATATTGATCCGCATTTTTTTTATCTTTTCTGTGTATATCTTTTATCTTTTCGGTGCTACTGTGATATTAATATCCTTTACTTTGTTTAGGCTCTTTTAATTTTAAATTGACTCTAGGTTTGTCAATTAGCTTTAATGAAATAAATAAATAAATAAAGTACATAATGGCGTTCACCAGTGTATTCTACCTTCTACCTAGCTAATGAGTATCTTTCAGTCGTGCATACCCTGTAGTGGACTCTGGCTTGTTTTGCCTACTTTTGTGCGCAATTAGAAATTAATTTTAGCTGAGCTGCCGCCGACCGAGCAGCGAGCTCAGAGTGGGTTAAATGACTTTAATCACTTCCCATGGCCAACGCAGCAGCAGCAACCACCACAAAAGTCAAGTGGCCCGGCCCACTGGGTGGTGTGGGCTCACGTGTGCCCGTCTGGCCCAACCGCCCAACCGCCCAGCGTTCCTCCCACTCCTGCAGCTGATGATTTATGCTCGCCAATAGCAACAAAAACAAATCAACGGCAGGCGACGTCAGCGCGAGAGAAAAAAAAAGAAAAAAAACTACAAACGGAAACAAAATACCGTTGGAAAGCACTTAAGGACCTTTTCATTAAGTGCGCAGCGACGCTGACGTTGGCGTTGGCGGTTGGCGTTGACGCCGGCAGCGACGTCGTTCGGCGGGAGCGTAAAATTTCCTCTTGGGCTGATTTGACATGTTCACAGGCAAATTAGTGTCGCCCTGGCAGGCGGTACATTAATTTCAACGCCAGCGCTGGGCAGCGCAGAGCACCACCGTGCCACTGCACTGTGCACCACCGTGCACCACCCTGCGACAGCCCGCGGCACTGCGTGTTGGGCTAACAAATTTCGTTGACTGGCACCTAAAATGTTATTTAGCGCATGTTTTAGCGTTATTTATTAAAGCGAAATTATTGTTAATGAGCCGGGCCGAACCACCCAACGGTGGTTCGCACTGCCTTGGCCCCACATTCCCACTCCCACTCCCACACTTAGGCCCGAAATCGGGCAAACGAATTCCGACGCCTTTTCGACATTAATGCGAGCGTGTGTGTGTGTGTGTGTGAGGAGAGAACTGGCAAACTAATTGCGTGAATGTCGTCGAGCAGTCCGGGAAACTGTTTCGCCTTCGTATCGCGCATTTAAACGAAGGCATTTGATTCTTGGGCCGATAGTGCCACAAAATGATTTAAGGCGCTTGCTCCCTGGGCTGTGGCCCAAAGGGCAGCAGCAGCAGCAGCTAACGCCAGTTCGGGCCCAACCGAAAACAAGAAACAAAAACAATAATCATAACTGTCGTTATAAGCGGTCCGGGGTGGACTATATGGTAATACGGCCTGGAAAATGGCGTAAATACTATTTGGTTAGAGTCGAGCCCATAAAATGTGTAACAAAAGGAAACTCATTTAAGATATTTATGAAGTACTTTGCCAGAGATTTGTAACGACCCGGCGACGTGTTTGTTTGTGTTGCACAGTGTAATAGGCTGGCCCAAAATTGCCTGGGTGGTGCCGTGGCCTATGTCTGCGCTTAATGAGCTTGAAATTGTGGTTATTGCTCTACATATGAGCAAGAAAACACGCATCGACCTCTAATAGCAATGAAAGTTTTTCGCCTCAAAATTGAGTTATAATATAATGAATGCAAATGCCAAGCGAAGAAGAAGAAGAAGACATCAAATACCCCAAAAATATAATAATAATCTGATATATTCAATAGATCTAAACAGATCAGTGGGAGAAAGAGAGAGAGGAGCCTATTCATAGAACACATTTTATAGAGATTGGATTATAGCTGAGTAGAGATGTATCAATGTATCAATGTATCAATGTATCAATGTATCAATGTATCAATGTATCAATGTATCAATGTATCAATGTATCAATGTATCAATGTATCCATGTATCAATGTATCAATGTATCAATGTATCAATGTATCAATGTATCAATGTATCAATGTATCAATGTATCAATGTATCAATGTATCAATGTGTATCAATGTATCAATGTATCAATGTATCAATGTATCAATGTATCAATGTATCAATGTATCAATGTATCAATGTATCAATGTATCAATGTATCAATGTATCAATGTATCAATGTATCAATGTATCAATGTATCAATGTATCAATGTATCAATGTATCAATGTATCAATGTATCAATGTATCAATGTATCAATGTATCAATGTATCAATGTATCAATGTATCAATGTATCAATGTATCAATGTATCAATGTATCAATGTATCAATGTATCAATGTATCAATGTATCAATGTATCAATGTATCAATGTATCAATGTGTATCAATGTATCAATGTATCAATGTGTATCAATGTATCAATGTATCAATGTATCAATGTGTATCAATGTATCAATGTATCAATGTGTATCAATGTATCAATGTATCAATGTATCAATGTATCAATGTATCAATGTATCAATGTATCAATGTATCAATGTATCAATGTATCAATGTATCAATGTATCAATGTATCAATGTATCAATGTATCAATGTATCAATGTATCAATGTATCAATGTATCAATGTATCAATGTATCAATGTATCAATGTATCAATGTATCAATGTATCAATGTATCAATGTATCAATGTATCAATGTATCAATGTATCAATGTATCAATGTATCAATGTATCAATGTATCAATGTATCAATGTATCAATGTATCAATGTATCAATGTATCAATGTATCAATGTATCAATGTATCAATGTATCAATGTATCAATGTATCAATGTATCAATGTATCAATGTATCAATGTATCAATGTATCAATGTGTATCAATGTATCAATGTATCAATGTGTATCAATGTATCAATGTATCAATGTATCAATGTATCAATGTATCAATGTATCAATGTATCAATGTATCAATGTATCAATGTATCAATGTATCAATGTATCAATGTATCAATGTATCAATGTATCAATGTATCAATGTATCAATGTATCAATGTATCAATGTATCAATGTATCAATGTATCAATGTATCAATGTATCAATGTATCAATGTATCAATGTATCAATGTATCAATGTATCAATGTATCAATGTATCAATGTATCAATGTATCAATGTATCAATGTATCAATGTATCAATGTATCAATGTATCAATGTATCAATGTATCAATGTATCAATGTATCAATGTATCAATGTATCAATGTATCAATGTATCAATGTATCAATGTATCAATGTATCAATGTATCAATGTATCAATGTATCAATGTATCAATGTATCAATGTATCAATGTATCAATGTATCAATGTATCAATGTATCAATGTATCAATGTATCAATGTATCAATGTATCGATTTATCAATGTATCAATGTATCAATGTGTATCAATGTGTATCAATGTATCAATGTATCAATGTATCAATGTATCAATGTATCAATGTATCAATGTATCAATGTATCAATGTATCAATGTATCAATGTATCAATGTATCAATGTATCAATGTATCAATGTATCAATGTATCAATGTATCAATGTATCAATGTATCAATGTATCAATGTATCAACGTATCAATGTATCAATGTGTATCAATGTATCAATGTGTATCAATGTATCAATGTATCAATGTATCAATGTATCAATGTATCAATGTATCAATGTATCAATGTATCAATGTATCAATGTATCAATATATCTATGTATCTATGTATCAATGTATCAATGTATCAATGTATCAATGTATCAATGTATCAATGTATCAATGTATCAATGTATCAATGTATCAATGTATCAATGTATCAATGTATCAATGTATCAATATATCTATGTATCTATGTATCAATGTATCAATGTGTATCAATGTGTATCAATGTATCAATGTATCAATGTATCAATGTATCAATGTATCAATGTATCAATGTATCAATGTATCAATGTATCAATGTATCAATGTATCAATGTATCAATGTATCAATATATCTATGTATCTATGTATCTTAAGCAGTCGGCTTAGCACTCAACTGCAACATTCTGGGCTGTTCGTAAAGTTAGCTGAGCACATCTGGTGACTCAACTAGAGCCTGTTCAACATTGGGCTGCTAAATTGTGGTACGAGTGGCCAATGACAAGCAAAGTCAACAAATTGTTGTGTTTATTTCCTCAATTTCAGTAGGCGAGTTGTGTGGGGTAAAGTTGCGTGCTTGTTACGCGCAGTTTCCCACACAACTTACTCCGCCTTTCAATCAAATTGAGGCGCGCTTTTGCACACTGAAAGACAATGGAAAGACACGTACAGGCATGTATGTGTATGTGTATGTGTGTCTGCTAGCCACACACGGCGCCAGGGTGTGGAGGAAAATTGCTTTGGCAATTAAAAAACGGTCGGCAAACAGGCAGGAAAATATGAAATGTGAGCCAAAGATGATGGCGAATGGCTCTAAAAACTCGGAAAGAAAACAATAAAATACTCAGAAATAGAGACAAAAAATTGCCGCATCATTTGAAATTCATTAGGTCGTGGGCTGGCCAGGGGAGTGTGCGCCAGAGGCAGTTCACTTCCTTTCTTGTTGCACACAAATGTGGCATAAATAAATCAACAGCCTCGCGTGCTTGACAGTTGGCCGTGAGTAATAGAGTTGAACTACAGATAGAATGATGCACAAATCGAGAGGAGTCTAAAGGGATGCGATATCAAACAGAGCGAGAGAGAGAGAGGGAGAGAGAATGATAGAGAGCGGCGCTGGGTGAGGTCGTCAATCATGACAGCAGCGAAATGTGTCAACAAACGTCAAGCAACAGCAGCCACACTGCGGTTACAGCCAGCGTCACAGTCACAGCTTCATAAACTGTTGGCCAAGGACTCGCGGAAGCGAGCAGGCAAGGATACATGGCTGGCAGGCGATGAGTAGCCGCGTACAGCAGGACGCCCCTACATCAAATTGAGTGATGATCCAGCAATGATTTGTAAAAAACTAACCAAAGCCCAACCAAACAAAAATAAAACGAACAAATAAACAACTGAGCCACCGATTCGAGTATTTGCATTCCAGCGGACAGGGCACCAGATGTAATTCAAATATTTTAATAAGGGATATATTCATCTATAGAGCATGCATTTTTAGCATATACATATGTACACAGAAGCTGCTAGTTCTACGTCCTATCATCCAAAACTCTAGAAGAGTATTTAAGTATTTTAATGAAGTTTTGATTGTATAGAAAATAGTTCGCTTTCTAAATATCTCTCACTCTCTCTCATTCTCGCTACGTCTCTGCTCTTGTAATATGTGCATAATAAAACTAAATGGGAATAGTCTAAGCAAAGATTTCTCTACAGCCCTTTGGAATTCACAGTTGCTCTGCCTCAGCTTTGGCACCTGTGAGTGAGGCAGGTGAATACCTTTCAAGCAGGTAGCTCACACTCTTTGATTGGGCAAATGAATTTATTTGTGGCTGGCAACATTTAATGTAGCTGTATGCTAGCTGTCTCTCTCTCTCTCTCTCTCTCTCTCTCTCTCTCTCTCTCTCTTATTGAACCTTGCAGGCATTTAACAATTAACAAGTTTCATTCGTCACCAGAGGAGCCCCAGGGACCGAGACTGAGCCCTGCAGCAACTATGCTGAGCATGTGTGCTTGTGCCTGTCCAATCTACCCGTTTTGCCACTTGCCACAAGGCGCAATGTGTGTGGTTTCGTGTTGCTTGATATATAAACATTTTCCTGCATATTTCATTTCGATATTTTAATACGTTTTATGCATTTGTGAGAGAAAAACGCAACGCAACGCAACGCAACGCAACGAAACATTTTTAATGCGTTTTCTGCGTGCGCGCATTTTAAGTGACTGAAAATGCTAATCGGACAAATTAAATGCCTTCCCCGCTCCCACTCCCTATCTCGCTCTCGCTAACTCTCCCCCTCTCAGTTTCTCGCTCTTATCTCTAGCTGTCTTTCGGACTGCAGAGCTCTCTTGGCCAGCGTCAGCTTCTGCGCCCGCTAAACGACGGTTTGTTTGGCTAACAACAAATGAGTTTTGGGCCAAGTGTTGTTCTTATACATTTTACACTAATGTGAAAGCAAACTGTAGCAAACGAGGGGCAGCTGGAGCAAGGCGGGGACTGGCAGCGGTTCGTTGCATGACCAGCAAACAGTTTGCTGCTGTTGTTGTTGCTGTTGTTGGTGTGTGAATTATTTTATGTGAATTTGATTGCAAGCGTTTATGCCGGAAAACACGCGGCCCACTCTAAGCCGACTCTTCGAGTCGCCACTCGAACTCCATACGGAAACGGAATCGAGTCCAGAGCCAGCTCGACTCAATGCAAAAAAACAACAACAAAACTCCATGCCCGAATACCCTTGACTTCGTCCCCTCTGCGCCCTCCACGCTCTCCGGCACATTCACGCTCTCCCGTATTAATCATAATTATGCAAATTTCTGGCCACCGTATTCTGGCCGAGGCCTCTCGGCGGCCCGCTCGGGGTGGCCTCTAGCGGGGCCGCTCTTTGTAGGTTGTTTGCACAATTTTCCACCTTTTATAGTACAGTTAATTTTCGTGCTCGTTGTGGGTTCGCGTTTAGCTTTTGCTGTTCGTCGCCTTTTTGCATAATACATGACTGCGTGTAAAAAATAAAAATAAAAATAAAAAAAACAACAACAACAAATATATAGCTGGAGAGAGACCCAGAGAGAGAGAGAGAGAGGGAGAGAGAGAGAGTAAGTAAGTAAGCAAAATGCTGCAAAGAATTTCCCAGTTCGTTTTGAAAACGTTTTAATGCCATTTATTTGTATTGCGATTAGCGCTCTTTATACTTCCCTAGCAGCTGCTCAGCCAAGTCGAATAGTAATACCCTAGCAATGTATCCAATATTCAAATGTTGCATGTTCTAGCAATGTTAATCAAATGAAAACTTCGCACAAGTTCAAATTCAAGCTTCCATTAGCTGATCTTGTACAGGAAACCCAAAAGAAAAAGATTTTTCTTATCAGAAAATTCACACGTTGAAAATGGGAAATCCAGGCATAATAGATTCGTGAAAATGTGTACAAGAGATGGATATAAGAAGGCGTGGCATGCCTCATAAACATCTCCTAGAATACGACGAGCAGATCTGAGTAGATCTAGCATTGTCTGATAGCCCTTCCGCCCGTCTGTCTATTCATTATTCGTCTGTTGTCCATCGGTACGTCCATCTATGGCCGTCATCGAATTTTCTTTGTATCGATAAAAATCGATAAGTTGAGCGATGTTATACAATATCTCTATCTTTTTCGATTATATATTTTATATTTATTATATGACAAGTATAGCCCTATTCACGGATCTATTCAGAAGTGCTTAGCTGGTATCCAAGACATTACTATAGAAAGCCCTAACCAAATTGCTTGCACTGCCTAACTGCATCGGCCCGAACAAACAATAATTAACTAATTAAAAAAACAAAACAAGCCACGAGCAGCAATCGCAAATTATGAGCGAACGCTTTTCCTACTACTGGAGTCCACATACATACCTACATATATCCGCTTAACAGCGGGAAAACTGCGAGAAGGAAAAGCAGCAACGCCTGTGAAAAGCGAGCAACAGCAGCTCAACTCGACTCACCTGGGCTCACCTCAGCTCAACTAAGCTGAGCTCAGCTACCAAGCGATTCTCACATAGTTTCGGATGCTAGCATTGCCAACAAATACAGCAAGCTGTGGTAGAGGGAGGGAGATGGGAGAGCCAAACTCAACTTTAACTAGTTCAAGTCAGAGCTGTGTTCTTGCTGTTGTTGTGGCTGTAAATTAAACAGTTTACTCGTGTGGCAACAACACGAGGCGCCAATACACAACAACAAAAGACAATTCAACATTTCGCATCTTGCATAGAACTTGGTCTGATTTAGTATAAAGCAAAAAAGAAAAAAAAAAAAAAAACTATAAAATAAAATACTTTACAACAAAGTAAATACCAAATCATTCGAATGAACTTTGTCGATCTGGCAGCTCTCTTATATTCCTAATCGATAAATTCTATAATATATAATCACACCCAATTATACGAGTATATCTATTACGAGTATAAACTTAATCAAAATAATTTGAGATGTAAATGAGCTATATCATTATATCGTTTTTGTATTATTTAGATTTTATTTGACAGAAATAAAATATGTTATCGATAATTTCAAGCAAACTCAATGGGTTTATCGATCTGCCTTTAAAAGTCAAAGACTTGATTCCCATACGCACAAGTGAGATCAAATCGTTTCCTAAAGGGGAGGAACAGAAGAGTTAGCAAGACAATATCATGTGGAAGTACGAGTATATACTTCATTGGATTCGATTGGCATATCTTTTGGATATTACCTGAATTTCTATTTTGTATTTACTCGATTTGATCGAGAGTCGAAAAAAGTTTTAACTGAAAATGGTATAAATGAAAAATATCCTTACACACGTCACATGCCTCTTAGACATTATCAAAAACGTATTCAATTAGCGTTGAGCTAGCGCTGACTGCATTTAACATTAATCATACGCCGCATGTGACGCAAAGCAGGCAATTGAAATGCTGGAATGGTGAGATGGTGAAATGGTCAGAAAGTGTTGTCGTCCATTGATTGATTGACTGCTAAGTGCGTTTAGGTCATTTGTCACAGCAGCGAAAGAAAAGTGTCCGAAAAATGTTAAACGTTGAGCGAGCGAGCGCCGAGGGTGGCTGCCATAGGCTCAACCCGATTCCCGACTCCCGATCCCCTTGGCCCTTGGCCCTTAGCCTCCCGCAAGTTGAACGCAGCTGGCTGCATATGCAAAGCGCAACTAAACAGCGCTAAAGAGTACAAACTTGTGGAGGGACCTCCTTGAATTTGCACGCGTTCACGTTAAACGCTGGAAATTAAAAGCCAGCCAACGCCAACCCCCGACCAGCTGGCCTGGCCAGAAGAGCCTTGCCCAAGCCGCAGCAAAGCTGCAATCGCTGCAGTTTCGTGACTTGTTCGTCTTTGACACCAAAAAGCTGACCCGCACTTAGGCCAACAACAGCGCCGGCCCGACTCTAAAAGGCTCTTTTGTAATGCCAGCTACGACTACCCCCCAGCACCCCAACCCCCATCCCCCAACCACCCAATCGCAACCCCTGCCAGGTGCTGAGCCTGACCAATTGTTACGATTGCATGCTAACATTATAATTGATTGCCTAAGCTCAACTTTGAGTGGGGCGAGATGGCAGTGGTTGGGGTGGTGCGGTGCGGTGCGGGGTGGTTTGTTGATGTTGTTGATGTTGCTGCCGTTGGTAATTTGATTGCGCAATTTGCGCGCATTGTATTGCATAGTTTTTGGCGAGCGGGCCAGCCACACAGCGGTGCAGGGGTGCGGCGGTGCGGTGGTGCAGCGACTGCTCGCGGTGGTTGGGGCCATGGCAGTCAGTGAAACAGCCAACGAACATGACATGCATTTATGTCACGTCACATGCGGAACACGCACATTCAACACCAACACCAATACCAACACACACACACACACACACACACATGCACACACATGCACACATACATACATACATGCGAGTGCAACTATTTTAATTGGCGACATTCCGCAATTTTATGACTTTTAAAATTCTACATATATTTCATGCCTTTGCATGGAAATGGCAACATGCAACGTTGCCACACTTCAATTGGCTTTTGAAGGACACACACACACACACATGCATACACACCCAGGCAGCACAAGGATATGGCCGAGTGGCTGGGAACGGTGCTTGTCGGCCCTGTTTGTTCTTGTTGTTGTAATTAGTGAGCTGCATTTCTTTGGCACTTTTGGCCGTGGCAATTAAGCAAACTGGCAGCGGACACAGCACCCAATTGCATGGACACGGACAAGCCCCCCTCTGCCCCCTCCCTCCTCCACTACCACACCGTCACCAGCCCCTGGCAACAGGCGGTGCCATAGCCGAATATCAAATTATGCAATTACGCAGCCAGGCCGAGGCAAGGGCATTCGCAAAGCTGTCGACTTGCATGTGGGCATGTAAGTGGCGCCTCCTGCCCAAAGTGATTTGAGTAATTCGAGCCGAAGCTCAGGACAGATTTTATGTCAAATGCATTCGTGCTCCGTGGCGCAGTCAAGGGTAAAAAGCGCAAGCTTTTCTCGATTAATTCTTATCGAACTTGCGAGAAATGCAAAGAAATGTGATTACACTTTAGTGTTTAGTGTTTTTCCTCAATTTTATCTAATATAATATATCGCTGTTCTATCTAGGCCTTTCGTTGGGTAGTTCACAATAGATTCGTCTATCAGTACACCTAAAAAGCTTACTCATTCTTGGGGGATATTTGCTAGAAAGTTACTCAAGCTGTAGGCCCGAACATGAAGGAGGATATAAAATAAGATTCGGAAAATGTATCGTTATAGGTCTATCGAAAATGTATCGAAGTGGCTTTGGATGCACTCATATTAATCGACCTGCTAATGAGCTACTGAAAAACATATTCAAACGGATAAGAAAGGCAAAATTGAGATTGATCAAGAGTATTATTCTAGCTATCGTATATGCCTATCGAAAATATATCGAAATGGTGTAAGTTGAGGTTCTGAGTGAGTTTATTGTGGAATTTGTCAATGCTCAATAGAGGCTATCAGAATTACTATCTAGCAGAATGCATAAGCTTATCATAGAAGTATCGAAATCAATCTATAGAGAAGAATATTCATCTATAGTCTGTAAAGACTCTTGGTATAACTATTAGAATTACTATCCAGCAACATGAATAAGCTTACCTTAATGACACCAATCGAAAATGTATTGAAATGACACACATTATAATCCATAAATTGAGAACTATATCTTTTTGGACTCTGTCAAAACTCTTATAATTATCAGAGTTACTATCGAGCAACATGCATAGGCCTATCGCAAATATATAAAAAAAATCTCATTTCTTAATAGATAAACTGAACAAAATCGAGCTATACAGAAACATGCAGTACATCCGAACAAAAGTATCTTATGCCTATCGGAATCAAGAGACAGGCCTATTGAAATATGATGAGTTCAGAAGATCTTCAATCGCACTAAAAACTATCGCATTCTGAGGAAACTGCATAAAAAAGGTTTATTATCTTATGGGATCTACGATCCGAAACTGCATAAAAAAGGTTTGTTATCTTATGGAATCTACGATCCGAATATGTTTTGGCCACGCAAATGCCGTCGTCTCTAGAGGGCCTAAAGATCTTCACTCACGCTTCGCTGTCGCCGACAAGCAGCAGTTGCAACAGTTTATCGGCTTAAGCACTGCGCAGCGGGAGGCTGCGCGCTGACCTCCAGATCCAAGACGTCAATCGGAACCTTTTTTGGCGCTGACAATGAGCGATCTGCAGCTGCTGCGGCTGCTGCTGCCTCAGCTTGGACACAAACACCTTGCCCGCTTTTATGGGGCGTCATTAAACGCGGAAGGTGTGGAGATGTGGAGGAGGGGACCTCGCGATCGGCTGTTCACATTGTTGCCAGACGCTTTTATGGCCGTAACTGGCTGCAACTGGGGCCACCTTTTTGCATTTCACTTTAATTCAATACGACTTAATTTCTTTCGGAACCCGCAGCGAACTTATTGCTGGAAGAAATGCTTATAAATGCCCAATGCGCGTAGCCGATTAATTGCACATAAAAATTAACAATAATCAGCGGCAGCCGCAGTCACTGCCACAGTCGCAGTCGCAGTCGCAGTCGCAGTCGCAGCCGCAGCCGCAGTCGCAGATCCACAGCCGAGTTGGCTCTCAGTTATCACACCTTTGGGTACGCACCGTGGGCACAACAATGTTGCACTTTGTATGGCGGGCAACAAATTTTTTATGTGCACCAAATTGAGTCATAAAATACATTTTCACCTCCGCCGCTCCAACTGGAAAGCTGGAAAACACGACGCATCGAAGCATCCAAAGTGCAACCGGCTGGTAGTGGCGGGCCATAAGCGATCCATTTCAAACTTCGAATGCGTTGAGTGGATATTTTATGGGGCACGCGGCAGACGTTTAGCGCGGCGGTGCGTCTAGCTGGGCATCAGGTGCCTGGAAGCGGGCAACAGCTCAATAAATATCCCAAATCTATCGATAACACTTCGATAGCTGTGAAATTAACTGTTGATATATTGTATAGGTAGAGGCACTGAAGCACTCAAGTTCGTGGAGAGTTAGCTGAAGTTAAGTGAAATGTTTGCCAACTTAAGTTGCCGATAGCACATCGATAGATATGTCCGACCTGATGCACAGCATCCATTTATGGCAGCTAGTAACTCAATCTCAATCTCAAGCTGCAGCTGCAACTGTAAATGGAGCTGTGATTAAATGAAATGTAAAATTCAAATTCGTCAATAATTTACAAACCTAATGTATCGATAAGTATCGATAGCTGTCTAATAGCTGAATATATGCATTGATGTGCAGATTCGTCCTCAATTTGAAATATGGTATGGAATTGAACTGGAACTGGAACTGGAACTGGTACCGGAACTGGAACTGGAACTAGAACTAGAGCTGCGAATGAATTTTGCAACTTCTGTTAATTTCTTTACAAATCGATTATTATCGAACTATTCAGGCTGATGCATAGCTTCGAATTATGGCAGATGCTATCTTTAGAGGGAACTGGAACTGGAACTATAATCTGAACAACAGTTAAATGATATGTAAAATTCGTATTTATCAACAAAATGTCCATTTAACATAACGATAACATATCGATAGGCGAGTAATTATTGAATGCCACGCATTTCTTTGGACACTTCTCTTCAGTCTGATGCACAGCCTCGCCTTATGGTAGTTACTGTCTATAACTGGAACTATAACCTGAGCAACACTTAAATGAAATCTAATGTACGTCTTTATCAACAGTTTGCCCACTTAACGTATCGATAACATATCGATAGGCGAGTAATTATCGAATGCCTTGCATTGATTTGTAGATTGCGCCACGGCCTGATGCGCCGCCTGAATTTATGGCAGCTAATATCTCGAACTGGAACTGGAACTGGAACGTGCAAACAAAACTTAAAAATGTTTTATTGCCAGAGAGACTAAAAATTGGCTCAGCCTAGCGATAAGAGGCATCAAGACGCTGGCCAACTTAATGACCAGCGTCGAAAGAGCCACAAAGCCTGAGCCAACTGAGAACGCCTTGGCCATACGCTAACAAACTGAGTGAATGGAGAGCGGGCTGGAACGAGGTGTTGATTGTGGCCTTTTGTGAACCTCTCAGCAGCTCAGCAGCTCCAGCAGCTCCAGCAACTCCGTGTCCGTCTCCTGCGGGCCATAAAAACTTTGCACAGGTGCCAAAATCATTTGCGTGGCCGGCCGGCAGCTTTTCTTCGCTAGATGCGTAGAATTTATAGGCTCAAGCGGGCACTAAAAATTTAAATTGCGTCCATTTAGTGGCCAGCATCAACAGTAACAGCAACAACAAGAGCCAAGCATCAAGCAACATCAATTTAAGCGAACGCCGTTCGTTCTATGGAGCATCCTTAGCGCACGCCTTTACACAAGGCCAAAGAGGGTATGCCGTTTCGGCCACAGATGATGTGACAGCTGGGCAGAGGTCAGAGCTAGGGTCCACCAGCTAGGGTATCGTGCAGGCGACACCTTTCGTATGAGGTTCCTGTTGATTTGTTTTTGGTTTTATGTGGCTTGGGCCTCAGCTGTGCTTTATCTCAGTTCTTGCGGTTGGTGTTGTTGGCGTGCTGGCTGATCTGGAGCAGCGATAAATTCGAGTCACCTTTGTGTTGGCCCGTTGTTGACAAATCAGTCGACGTCGTCGTCGTCGTCGTTGTCGGCACACGCGCTGCCCAATTTGAGGCCGAGATGGAGCCGCAAACCCGTTGTCACCTACAAAGCCATTTACCCCCACGTCGACGATCGGGACTTGGGACTGTTGCCGTCGCATCCCAATGGACCGTCGTCTTGGGTTTGTCTTGCTCGCTGCGAAGGGCAACACATTAAAAGTAAATTAACTTATCAGCGACAACGATCAGTTATTTTATTACGTTTGTCCATGCAGTAACACGAACATTATAATATCAAAGATGCCGATTAAGATTCTCAACGGAACTGAGCTGAGCTGAGCTGAGACGAGCTGAGACGAGCTGAAACGAGCTGAGCCGACGGAGCAACAGTTGTTGTCCCCAAAAGGGGGATGCGCTTAGGCGAATGTGCATTGCATAGGGGCTACAAGCTGCAGAACTTAGAAATCATATTGTTATAGATGGACCACAGATCCAGTTGTCGAAGGAAGGAAATACTGAAGGAAAAAGAAGCTAAGGAAATTCCTTGAAATGCTGACTCAAGGTCTGTCTGGGCAGAGAGTAAGGCTCATTGCTAATACTATTAGTAATGAATAATAATAATGCAAAATAAAAAGAACTCGGACTGCATTGATTGGTCAGACGCTATGCCATGCAGAAGTGCTGCGTCGGTACGAGTTTAATCTGAGCAGGAGACGGGGGCAGCTGGGTGGTGTTGCGGATGTTGTTAACAGCAGAGCAAACACATTGATAAGCCGAGTCGAGTCAATAAATTAGTGAACATTAACTGGCAAACAAACACGCTAATTAGATAGTTAGATAGGCAGCCAACAGACGGCTGGCAGCAGGCGGCGCGAAATTCGCAGAACACACAGACAGCACGCCAAATGGGCGGGCGAGACCAGGGAGCGGCTAGGGCAGGGGGAGCGACGATCTGGATTGGAGAACGGCAAAGTCTTCCTGCGAGTGCGACCGGAAAAACTGGCAGCCGGCCAGCAGGAGGCAAGCCGTAGAGACTATATAGTATAGAAGCAGAGGCGGAGCTCAGAGACAGTCGACTCGTCAGACAGACAGACACACAGACAGACGGATAGATAGACAGAGTGCATATTGGCAACTGCGCATTGCGGTTGGCGACTTTTATGCAGTTTGTACAATTATTTTAAGCATTCAATTGGAATTCGACCGCAGAACACAGAACGCAGAAGGAGGCGCAACCGCAGGATATATGCCTGGCTGCAATTATATGCATTTAAATGCAATAACCGTCATCAGTCGGACTGAGTAAGAAGCCAGAAAGGCAGTCAGGCAGGCAGTCCATCCGTCCGTCATTCACTCGGTCACAGAGTCATCATCCATTGTTTGATCCTGCCAGCAGAGCGAGAGAGATAGAGAGAGAGAGAGAGAGAGAGTCCAATTATTTGAAATGCGCGACCCGCAATTGAAGCGCGCGCTCGTCCTGTCAGTTGCTGCTCTAATTTCGTTGCGCCTTTTGCCACTAACCGCACTCGACGCATCGCCTAATGACCTCAACTGCAGCGCTATCAACTCCAACTCCAACTCCAACACCGACTTCAACTTCCAGTCCGATTCAATATCAATCAAACGCTTGCCGCTCGACAAATTGCATTTCGGGTCTCTAGCCTAGACCTCGCACATCCGCTGTGAAAACTAATTAGTCCTCGCCTAATGCGCTCCGGGGCAACATGTGGCCCTCTCTCGTTGCTCCTGTTGCCTGAGGCTGTTGAGCTATTGGCGTGGAATTTTAATTGGCGCTTAGCTCGGCTAACTTCAATCAAATGGAACGAGCCCAGCCGACCAGGCCAAAATATTCGCATTCGAACATATGTAAACATCGAACAAAAATAACTTATAGAGAGAGCAGAACATTTTGGTATAATAATAGATAAATAGTTGCATATAATGAAATAATGCGAAAGCAACTATCAGCCTAGGCTCGATAGCATTAAGTGCATTTATATACCCTGGAAAGTAAATGCGACTTTTTAGTCCAAATGAGTATCTTAGTGTTAACTTAATAACTATTGTCAAACCAAATTTAATCAATTAAAAGATAGGGTATATAAATCAAGTAATTTCTATCAAAATGTTAGCTAATCCCACCTTGTGTTGCTTTGTGGTGCATATGCTACACTGAACTAGCAGCAAACTTCAATGCACTCTTGATAGATGACATAATAGACAAACTATATAGAAGCTATTACTAGTAGTAATTTACCACAACAGCAACTACTAATACTACCGCCTATCTAACATACTTCTGGCAAGACTGCGCCATAGAAGAAGATGCAAAATACTCCAGAATATCAGCTACGCCGCACTCTTAGCGTATCAATTCATTCAATGTTCAGATCCTAAAGCCTTTCCTATAGAGAAACAAACAATTCTAGTCATAGATCTTAGTTCATTCAATACTTTGATAGAACTGAATTAACAACAACAACAACAACAATAAAAAAAGATCTCTCTACTTAAAAGTGCCTTAGAGAAAGTTTTCCAGTTGTCGAATATTAGATACATAAATCAAAATCAACTCAACCAATTACTACAAATCCCGAAATCCATATAATAATATAAATATCCGGCTTTTACAACTTAAAGCAAATAGAAAATATGGAATATTAGTTTAAATAAAAAATAAAAGGAAATGTATAATAAATGATAAATTATAGATTGAAAAATTTCCTTACGCTTTTTGAATTTCAATTAATATTACATATGTATTTGTATTGCGTTTCAGGTTGAATATTAACGTTACGCACTATATATCTGCTACCTTTACGCCTAATCGTCCAAAAGTATGAATCGGCTGCAAGTACTATTAGAAATAAACATTATAATTAGTTATAAATAAATAAAAGTAAGTTTTATTAAAAGAATGAATGAATGATAAAACAAATAAATTAATAAATAAATACAATTTATATGAATATTCACATAAATATAAAAAGAAAACTGAGAACTTGAAAATTTATATATATGTAATATAATAATATAAAAAAAAAAAAAAATTAAAAAAATATGCATGAAATTTTTTACAAAAAAAGGAAATAAATAAAAATAAATGAAAGAAAAAAACATACAAATTTACATGAATATTTCTTATTATTATTCATTATTATTATATTATTATTATTATTATTATTATTATTATTATTATTATTATTATTATTATTATTATTATTATTTATTTATTTATTTTATATTTTTTATTTATTGTTACCATGAATTAATTCAAAATTCTTTAAACCAGAGCGACAAAGGCCTTCAGGCATATTATTATTGTAAAAGTAACTCAAAACTTGATTTTGCTCAATAGTCTACAGTCAACTAAAAATAAATAAGAAATAAAATATAAAACTAAATATATATACTTAGATATGTAAATATATTTACTTTTATATTATAGCGGAGAATATCTAAAAAATTTAAGACTCAAATTCTTAGCTCAGTTTCGCTCAATAATTTTGATTAAATTCAGCTGAAATCAAAATGAAGAGATTCTTATTTTATTTTCATTTATATTGGTGTTTTCATAGATTAAATAAATAGTGTTAATTAAATTTAAATTAAACTAAATTAAATACTGCGAGCCAAATAAAATAAAAATTAAACAAAATTTTGTACTATTTTAGAGTTTAGCTAATTTAAAATATTAGGACAATGTCCTGTACTCTTAAATTTAAATAGTGTAAAGCACAACACTTTTATATACAGTAAATTGATTAAAAATAAAATATCCCATATAAAAAAAAAAAAAAAATTAAAAAAAATATGTTGAGTGTTTAAATTTAATTTAAGTTTTGTAAAGCATGTCAAATAAATAATAAAAGTATAGCTAAAAGTATTAAATATTTTTATTTGTATATTATTTGTAGGAAGGGTAGACTCAATTTTTTTATAATAATGAAGCAATAAAATTAAAATATTTATGATTCAATTGAAACTTTAAATGGGATTATTATATTTTGTATTTATGTATATGAAGAAGCACATTTGATATTTAATATTTCCAGCCATGCGTAAGCCATTCCCCAAGAATCTGAGTTCTTTGGCTCAAAAGACGAAGATTACAAAAAAAAAAAAAGAGAAAGAAAAACTATTAGAATGCGATCCCTTTTCTAATGGTGCGTGGCATCTGAGGTGACGCCACAGGCGCGCCATTTTGTCGGCCCCCTCGGGGCAGTGGGAGCTGCCCAGTGGACGAGCTGCGTCCTTTGGCCATGCCCGCCTCGGCCGCGTTTGACCGACATTCGCGTTCGCTTTATGGCCTGCTCTGCGCTGCTCAGAGCGCAGAGAGCTCAGAGCTGAGAGTTGCCATAAAAACTGGCTGCGAAACTCACCACGGCTGAGCGCATGCATGGTGGTGAGTTCGTTGGCCAAGAACATGGCGCTGCGCGCGAGCGAGACGGCATGCGAGACGAGCCAGACAGCAACAGGCCAACGGGCGGGTGAGCACGAGCGAGCACGAGCAGCGCAGAGTCGAGACGCTCTCGCTCGCACCCGTTCAGCTCGAGCTGTGCCACCGCGAGCCACCACCAAAGCGACCGCTCGCCACCACCTATGACAAAGTGGCAAAATTGTTGCCGCTGCCTCAGCTCGACGCGACGCGACTCGAGTCGACTGGGTTTTTGTGCGGCCGCGGCGCTGCAGGTGCGTTTAGTCTCGTTTTGGCAGCCACAGCGCGACGACGTCCAGAGCGGAGGCGACGGTTAACGTCCACGTCCACGTCGAAGTCGAAGTCGAGCTTCCCACTGAGCCACAAATCGAAGTTCAAGTTAAAGTGCAAAAGACAACGTTTCGAAATAAACTTACATTTTTTTACTGTTCGAGTGTGTGTGTGAAAATCGAAAGAGAGAGAGAGAGCTAGAGCTAGAGTGAGAGAGCAACAAACAGTGACAGAGAGAGAGTGCATGTGCTAGAGTCCAATTGGAATCCGTGCGGCCGCCGTTGGCAATGAAAGACTCAATGAGCATATTAACCCAGACGCTGCCCACGACTACAGCGCCCAGCGAGCCGTCGCCACATTCGCATTCGCATCCACATTCGCACCACCATCATCTGCACCACCATTATCCGTTGCAACCGCCGGCGGTCAACATGTCCATGTCCACCTCGTCCAATCTGAAGCCGAATCGATCCCGCTTCATGATCAACGACATTCTGGCGGGCAGTGCGGCAGCTGCCAGCGCCGCAGCCTTCTACAAGCAGCAGCACAACAACAACAACAACAATACAAATATAAATAATAATAATAACAATAATAATAACAACAACAACAACAACAATAATAATAATGAGCATTTGGAATCAGAGTCTGGACCAGCAACGCCGCCCGGCTCCGTGCTGGGCCTGCCACCGCCGCCGCCGCCACACCAGCTGCCCCATCAGCCGCATCCACACGCCCTGGCCCAGCATCATCATCATCAGCAGCAGCAGCAGCATCCGCTTACACATCCGCATCCGCATCCGCATGCACTGCCGCACGCCAAGCTCACCCACTTTGCGCCCAGCGCCCAGATGGGCGCCAACGGGTTGAACGTGGCGCAATATGCAGCCGCCATGCAACAGCATTATGCAGCCGCCGCCGCTGCGGCAGCGGCGCGCAACAATGCAGCTGTGGCGGCAGCAGCAGCAGCCGCAGCGGCCGCCGGCACCGGCGAGGCACCGCCGCAGCCGCCGTCGGCAGAGCTCGATGACAGCAGCGACTACCACGAGGAGAACGAGGACTGCGACAGCGACGAGGCGGGCAGCGGCGGCGGCGGTCACATGGACGATCACAGCGTTTGTAGTAATGGTGAGGTGAGCTTCTATATTATTTTGGGCGGGAGGGGGCGAGGAATACATAGAGGTCGCCTAGTGTGAGTGGAAATTCCAAAGGAGTTAAAGGAGATGCATGAAGGAGTTATAAGAGAGAGATAGAGAGAGAGAGAGAGAGAGAGAGAGAGAGAGAAAGAGAGAGAGAGAGTCAGAGCGAGAGAGATTTAGACTTATCCTTACTTATCAATCAATAATTGAGTGATCCGATCCGATCCGAATCGATCTGAAGTGAATAGCCTTGAATGTCCATGCGTGTTATCTATGCACAAGGTCTACACATTGATGAGCTGATAACCATTTGCTAAATGATGATCATCATGATAATGATGATGACAATTTCAATGATAATCATGACATTATTAAATACAAATTATATATATAATTTGAATAGCCTTACCTCAATGACGAGCTGGCATCGATTTCCAATCAGACAGTGTATTACTAGAAATATAAATACAGTAAATCTGTATAGACTACATACATAGATAGTATATAGTAAATATCTCTCTCTATATAGTTGTAAATATTCTATAAATATATAATCAGCATTAATCACAATAATTGACAATTTGAAGATTCTGATAGCTAAATGCATGCATATATTCATATATCATATATCCATATATCCATATATGTATGAGTGCACAATCTATTTTGTAGCTTTAATATACCCCATTGGCTGCCTAATTCAATGGCATTTCATGACAATTGTCAGTCAGCCAGTGTGCGATAGCCAATCGTAATGCGGATCTCTCTCTCTCTGTCTGTCTGTCTGTCCGTCTGACTAAGTGAATGTCATGCCAAGTTCGTTGCCAGAGTCTTTTGTTATCTATGTTACTGTGTGCTGATGTGTGTGTGTGTGCAGTCGCTTTGCAAAACAAACTGTAAAAATTGCATGCACAGACATTCTAGTCGGCATGGCTGGTGGGGTAGGCAGTGGGGTAGGGCGGCCTTTTGGATACTTCTGAAAAATTGCATTTTCACGCTTTGTTTGAGCTCAGCACCGTCCGTCCGCCCGCTGCTCGCCATTCCATTCGCCATTCCATTGCGAATTGTGTGCATTTGTCTGCTTAAACTGCAGCGCGAGCAGCAAAAAGGAAAACGGAGGCGTGGCTCACCAGCCAGGGGGAGAGCGGGTGGGGGCCGAGGGGGGTCGGTACAAACATCCAGTTGGAGTGAAGAAGCAAAACGCAGTTAGCAAAACTAAATTTTATGCTTTTGTTTTAAGGCCCAACATCAGACTAATTATATATAGTTAGAAGCAAAACGTTGTCTCTCTGGCTCATCGACCACCCCCCCCCCCCCTCCCCACCATCTCTCTATTCCTTTCCCTCTCTCTCTCTCTTTCTTACTAATTGTGGTAAATGTTATAAAAATGGAATTTAATATCGTTTGATAGTTGCCCCAGAGCAAGTTGTATGTGCTCCATATGTGTGTGTGTGTGCATGCGTGTGTGTGTGCGTGTGTATGTGTCTCTTTGGCAAACGAATCTGCACTCTCCTCGACCATTTATTACTGCAATTTCCTGTGTGCAATTGTAATTTTATAAACGGTAGTCGCGTCTTGTTGGCCCAACGGCTTTGGCCTGGACGCCCAGCCAGGCCTGACGTTGTGCTTCTTGCTAAAAACCAACAACAACAACAGCAACAACTGCAACTGCAACAAATGAGACAGAGAAGACGGTGCTCGCCTGGAGGAAGCAGCATCTGCCTGCTGTAGCTGCGCTGCTTTTAATTCGACTCGATCGCAGCTCTGTTTAGGCTGGGTAATTGCAACGCCTCAAGCAGCAGCAGCAGAGACAGAGACAGAGAGAGAGGGAGAGAGAGAGAGAGACAGGGAGAGAGTCAACCATGTTAAGAATTTAGCTAGCTGCGCTGAGCAAACAACTCTCACAGCAGATCAGAATATTAAGTTGGCTTCGGCTTAAATGCGCACTTGGCAAATTTTCGCTTTAACTAATTTAACGCCAGGAAAGCGGCAAGCGGCAAGTGGCGAGCGGCATGTGGCAAGTGGCCGTGGCCCAGACCTGGGCCGACTCGCTTATCGACTAACCGCAATCAGATAAATTTACATAAATTTTATGTACTAAATGGCAAACGAGCAGCGCAGCTAGGCTGAAAGCCAGAAGGGTTGGCCCATGGGCCGCCAAACGGAAATGGCCACGGGAACGAAAACGGGAACGGGAACGGGTATGAGGACTGGGCCAAGTTTAGATATTTTGCTACACATTTTTATTACACACGGAGAGAGAAAGAGAGAGAAAGAGGGAGAGAGAGAGAGAGCGGCAGCCAGACTTGGCCGGTAGAGGCAACTCTAGGCCATTTCTAGTCAGATTACTGTTAGCTTTAAGTAATTATTGCTTTGTTTCACCAACTCATCGGGCTCTGTGTGCTTTCAGGTGGCAAGGACGATGATGGCAACAGCATCAAGAGTGGCTCTACCAGCGACATGAGCGGCCTGAGCAAGAAGCAGCGCAAGGCGCGCACCGCCTTTACCGACCATCAGCTGCAGACGCTGGAGAAGTCGTTCGAGCGACAGAAGTATCTCAGCGTCCAGGAGCGCCAGGAGCTGGCGCACAAGCTGGACCTAAGCGATTGCCAGGTGAAGACCTGGTATCAGAACCGCAGGTGAGCTACCAACACCCTCTCACAGCCCAGTCCCTGCCTCAACTGACTCTCTGCTCTCTGTGCGCCGCAGAACCAAGTGGAAGCGACAGACGGCCGTGGGTCTGGAGCTGCTCGCCGAGGCGGGCAACTTCGCGGCCTTCCAGCGACTCTACGGCGGCTCGCCGTACCTGGGCGCCTGGCCGTACGCGGCGGCAGCCGGTGCCGGCGCCGCAGCTGCCGCGCATGGAGCGCCGCCGCACTCCAGCATCGACATCTACTACAGGCAGGCGGCCGCCGCGGCGGCCATGCAGAAGCCGCTGCCCTACAACCTGTACGCGGGCGTGCCCAGCGCCCCCTTCTCGCACCTGTCCGCCTCCAGCTCGCTGTCCTCGCTGAGCAGCTACTACCAGAGCGCGGCGGCTGCTGCTGCGGCGGCCAACGGCGCTGCTGCCGCTGCCGTCGCCGGTGGTGCTGCTGCTGGTGGTGCGGGTGCAGTGCCAGCGCCACTGGCCACCGCGCCAGCCGCTGGCATATCCATCATACACAAGCCGCAGGCGCTGACCACATCGCCGCCGTCGCAGTCGCAGTCGCAAGCGCTGGCTGCGTCGCCCGTGCATCCGCCCTCTACGCCTAGTCCGACGCTCAATCCGGGCAGTCCGCCGGGCCGGTCCGTGGACAGCTCCCAGGCGCAGTCCGACGACGAGGATCAGCTGCAGGTGTGAACTGGCCAAAGAAGGAAGAAGAAGAAGAAGAAGACAAAGAAGCAGGAGGAGCAACAAAATAAAATTTGTTTCCAAAACACAAAAGGGCAAAAGATGTGTGTGAGAGAGAGCGAGAAAGAGAGTGCGTGTGTATGAGTGAGTGAGTGAGTGAGTGTATATATGTGTGTGCGTGTGTGTGTGTGTGTGTGGCCTAACTTATTTGTTTGCTTTTAGTAATTTATTAAATACAAATACTTAACCAATTTTTTTTTTTTTTTTTTCGAGCTTAAGCGCAGCGAATGCATAAAATATTTATTTAAATGTTGTAAAAATTAGCAGCCAAACAATTAAATTTAATAAACTAACAATTAGCGACAACTGCAACAAGAACAATGTGCATATTTAAGCTAGCCACAAGATGTATTAACTAACTTAAAAAACAAAAAAAAACAAATCGAAAAAAAAACTTTCAATAAAGTTTGCATTTTTTTTTTTTTTTTTAATATTATTATTAGAATAAACGTGGTCGTTGTATTTGTAATGTAAATGTAATAACAATTTTTTTGTCTAAATAAAAATAATACTAAGTAAATAACAAGTCAACAGAGTGTGCGAGGGAGAGGGAGAGAGAGAGAGTGGGGGAGAGAGAGAGCGAATGGCAATTAAATTATTGAACAGCGGCAATTAGCAATTGGCTTGGGCTGAGGGGGCTGAACAGGGAGAGGGGGAAATAGTGTGTGTGTGGGGGGTAGGGGTAGGGGTATTGCAACCCCTAATGATAATAATTGCATGCAAAATGCATTTAACCGCAATTAGTGCATTTATTAGGCCAAAAGCTGACAGCGACTAGCTGCTAGCCAGTTGGCCAAGAACAGCAAACGGCAAACAGCAAACGGCAAACGGCTAACTGCAACTGCAACTGGCCCTGGCTGGATTGCGTGCCTCGACTGCGTGCTGCTGGCCAAGTGGCCAGGCAAGCCTTCGAGTTTAGGCTAAGGACACCTGAGCAGCTGTAGCTCAGCCGTCGAGCATATTGATTCTGTGGCCGTATCGCGTTGGCTGTGCGGCAGCGCATGCGGCAGTCGCTGTAACTTGGCCCAAACTGAGCGCTGTCAGTCACCCCAGCCAGCCAAAAAAAAAAAAAAAAAAACAGAAGTTGTTACCGCTGCACGCTTCTTGGCGTGCTTCTCTCTCTCTTGCTCTCACTCTCTCGACAAATTGGTTGCGAATGTTAATGTTGTTGGCTTAAAACAAAAGCGACGCTTGGTAGGACAATAAATGCAACGGCCGAGAACATCAGCAACAGCAGCAACAGCAACAGCAGCAATAACAATGCCCGCAGGGGGGGCTGGGTATCCGTTCATTAAAGACAAATGACATAAAACCGGCACCATGGATGAGCCCTCACTCTCTCTCCCTCACTCTCTCTCTCTCTCTCTCACTCTGCCTCTGTCAGTGGCCATGGTCAATTAAACATGATCGTTGTCGGTAGCCAAATGTTGCTAATTACTGCAATACTCTGCCAGCAATTGGCGAAAGTGCCGGGCCAAAGTGCTGGTAAGTGCCAGTGCCAGTGTTGGACAATGGCATGAAGTGAATAAAGCAAACTATTAAATATGTTGAGACTAGCATATGCTCATTCATGCTCATGCTCAGCGTCTGTTGCTCTTGGAGATGACAGATCAGAGTCGAGATATCAGAGGACTCTACCTAAATATATATGTATGTATAAAACGGTAGCTATAGAGCACTACATGCTGTAGTGCCTTTAAATCCATGTCAATCCTCGCTCAATGCGTTGTCTAACTGATTTAGAGCACTTTGATGCAAAGAGTCGAGCTCATCGACGCAGCAAGTATTTGCATGGCGTTTGCTCTTTGTATTTACTTATACATATAGAAGTACATCTATTTATTTTATATGTATATGTATATGTTTAATAAATAAATATACATATATAAATACAATAGAATCCGATTATAACGACGCTCAAGGAACCATCCTTATACGGGGAAAACTAGCGTAACCATATAAGTTTATCTGAAGACCAGCAATATCGTACGGACGCTATAAGCGAAGTCGTTATCGCCGAATTCCACTGTATTTATATATATTTATTTATTTAATTTTTTTATTCATAAATATCATAGACGAATGATAACCATTTCAGTTTGTCTGGGGACCAGAATTTTCAAGGCCGTACAGACGCTATAAGCGAAGTCATTATAACCGAATTCTAGGGTATTTATTATATTTATTTATTTTTTTATATTAATTTTTTTTAAATTATTTAATGATTTTAAATGCTATTAATTATTTACATATTTTTATTTTATTTATTCAATAATTAAATTTTTAAATATGTAATTATATTTCACATTATTAATCAGTTATATATTTTTGATTTAATTACAATAATTCATTTTCTGCATTTATTAATTCGCATAAATTATTAAATTATAATTATTTTTTTATTGAAGAAAAAATAGCTATTGTATTTGAAAAAATTAAATTAAATTTAATTTAGAAAATTTAGAAAATTATATAGATTTATAGATTATATAGATTGTTTTTAATATAGAGAAAAAATTATGTATAGATTTTTTTAATTTAGAAAAAAATTATATATATATAGATATTTTCTCTTAATTAAATTAAAATTATTTATTTCAAATGCTCGTAGCTATTTATTAATTTCTCCTCGTTCTTTTTGTTAAACTTTTATTTATATTTATTGCATTTGTTTTTTTTTTTTTTTTTATTATCATTATTATTTTTAATTAAATTTATTTTATTTTAATTTTTTACCGTATTTATTTATTTGTTTTCAATTATTTATTCATTTTGTTTTCTTTTTTACCTTCTATTATTTTTATAAACGCCCAATTTTCGTCATACATTCCTCATAAAAATAATAGAACTTTTTCGTAATTCTCTTCATTTTATTCTATTCTAAGGAAAAAGAAAATATCCTTAACTACCAGCTAAAATACCTCAAATATAAATATCTCAGCTGCTTTGCTAACATCTGTGTAAAAGGAACTTGTATCAATGACTTTATATGATTTTTAAAATATAGGAAATAAAGTACAAAAAGAAAATAAAATAAAAATTTAAAATTGATTAGGAATGTATATAGATTGTGCACCGGTTATAGGTATATGTATTGACATATACTATATGGATATGATTCTATAAATGTTACATATATGTATTTTAAAAAGATATATATGTGTGTAGATCGGATCTGAACTCGGATATTATCTAAGGAGCAAACAGAGGATTTTTCTTTCCGCTTATTTGACTCCGAAAGTTAGTTCCATTGATAGATTACCATTAGGGAGACGATACAATTGTGAATTGTGAAACTGAGCATTTTGATTGCAAGCTGGATTTTGAGCTAGTTGGCTTGCCACTGTGGACTGTTTTGATTCTGGGAAGTAATAGGTAATTGCGTAAATTCCATGCATAAATTAAGGACAAACCCGGCAAACATCAAATCGGAATCAATATTGTGTAGTGGCTTATGAGGCTGTTCGCTTATCAATATAGGCAGCCGTAGACTTTGATATGCAAACTCTGCCATCTGATGGGCGGATGTGTGGATGGGTGGGTGGGTGTATGAGTGGTTGAGTGGATGGGCGGCCGTCGTGTTGTCGTGCCGTCGGGGATTGCGTGGGCAATTGGGAATTTCGCAACGCCGGGCGCATTTATGAAATGAAGCCGAAATATTGCCTGCTTACTGTGCTGTAACATCAATTTGCATGGAAATCAGCTCCAACAGCGGCAACAGCAGGAATAACTCCATCAAAGTAAGCCCTATATGCACACATACACACACACCCATGTGTGTGTGGGAGGATCCACACCCACAAAATATCATAATATAAATTAAACTCTTAAAGCTCAAGCTTTTTGCATCGACTTTGTTCATTTGATGATTTAATTTGCAGTTCTTTTGAACCAGTTCAAAAATTGAGCTTCTTTTTTTTTGTCGAATCAGCTGCATCGCAGGGACTTGAATATCTGACTCGAAGCTAAATACAGGGCGCCAAGCTGGAAATTTTGGATGGGCGGTACGAGCGAACCGGAAGAACGCCTACGATTCGGCTGTTCAACCTCAAAGCCAAATTGCAAGCGGAAGAAGAAGAAGAAGAAGAAGAGGAAACTTTACTTTTGGCTCGAGCTCGAGCTGTACTTTACTCGATCTCTTTTTACTCTATAAATTCCATTTAATAAACATTTCATTTATAAATTAAATGAACTTTGGCTTTAATTTTTGTATTCAATTAAATTTTTTTGTTAGTTTTTTTTTCTCTTTTTTATTGAATTTTTTTACTGCATTCGTTTGCATTTCCGTTGACCTTTGGCATATGCCACTTGTCAGCGCAGCAACAGCTATTTATGGACATATTGGAGGCGTGTCAAGTGGGCGGCATTATTTATGAACTAGTTAAGTGATGTATCATGTAATATAATATAGGGCTGCAGATCTACAATTTTTTATAGATTATATATGTACATATATGGCATAAATATTTAAAATGGAATCAATTTGTGATCAAGCCCATTTGATGGAACTATCATAAGAAAAAGTTATTCATAAATATTTAGTTTAGCATAATTTCAGCTGTGGCAAATGAATTCACACTCAAGAGGCATTTAATGACTTCTCATATTAGTCTGTGTATGAGTAGACTTAAGTTGTCCAAGGTGTTAAGCTAACGCGCAATGCCGGGTAACAGCCACCCACCCGCTCAACCACTCAACCGCCCGTCCGCCCGTCTATATGCAACTGTATTTGTGCAATGCGAGCGATAAACACATTTGACAGCAGCCGGAAATGGCGCTTAATTGTCGCCACAAGCTGCCAGGTTTGCTCTTATCATTACAAATTATATTTTTGTTGTTTATTTAATGAAATTGCAATTTGCGATTTAATTTTTTGTATTTTTGTAAATTTGTTAAATAATTGTCCGAGTGATTTAAATTGATATATCTAAATTGAGCTGAGCGCTATGGACATTAATGGTAATGAGTGAGAATAGAATGGGAGGGAGAGAGTGAAATAAAGACAGCGATAAATAGAGTAGAGATGGATACAAAGAGAGAAGGAGAGAAAGAGAGAGAGAGAGAGAGAGAGAGAAATAAAGTTAAAGAAACTAAAAGAAAGATATAGATAGAGAAAAATATAGAAATGCAGATAGGTAGAAAAAAGCAGACAGAGACAGAGAGAGAAAGAGAGACAGATCCAAAACCAGAGTCAGAGAGAGTCGAAAAGAAAGTGAAAGAAAGAACAGGAAAAAGATAGATAGAGAAAAAGATAGTCTTGCATATAGAGAAAGAGAGAAAGTAAGATAGACACAGAGACAGAGACAGAGACAAAAACAAGTGAAACAAAGAAAAGAAAAGAAATAGATAGAGAAAGAAGATACATATACGGATAGATCGAGAGAGAGAGAGAGAGTATATGATTCATCAATATAGATATTCACTGAATAAGAGCTAGATCGAAAATAGAATCATATTTAGGGTTAGGGTATCTGAGATTTGCCATCGAGCTCTCGGCTTGCATAGCTGGACAGAACGGACTGAAGCGCATCGCCTTGGGGGCGGCATATGCAAATTTCATGTGTTTGTTTTCTACAGCGATTATATTCAATAATTGTGTGCATTTAGATAAGTTACAAGCCCCCTCGGCCAGAGCGCAGAGCGCACAGACAATGCAGGAGACGCAGCCCCGGCCAATTCAGGCGCTGGCCAAATGGACGCCAGTCACGCCATCGCACCCTCCATGTGCCCAGGCCCAAATTCAAGAGCTGCCCTTCAGTGCAGCCGGCGCAGCCCCACTCCAGCCAGCCAGACGTGTGTAGGTGTTGAAAGTAACTGCAGGCAAGTGCAGGTGCATTGTCATACCGCTACCCGCTACCCCCGTATCGGGGGTAAGGCGAGCAGCCGTCGACATCGGCGTCGGCTCAGAAATGTGTCGGAAGTCTTTAGTAAAAGTTAAATAGAAAGCATATAGAAGATTTATACGCTATTCCCCCGTTATATTTATGCAAATTTCAGCACTGCTTTTCACCGACCGCTGCCCCCTGCCCCTTGCTCCAGCTGTTTCGCCTATCTGGCACAAGTCTTCGGCTTTATTAATCGCCTCAGCCGCAGTCGCAGTAACCAGCTCAATAAAGTGTGCCACAATTAATTGCCTGGCCATAAAACACGTATTTCATTTTCAATTTCGAAGCCGAGCAGCATTTGTATACAATTAATTTATTAGAGCCTCGCTCGTATTTGAGTACAATGCGTGCTACACCGACATGATAAATCAATCCAATTGAATATCTCTAATGCATATGTATGTGAGTACATACATGTTGATTTGAAAGGTTAAGCTGAAAAGCTCAAGGCTAAACTGCAATCATATGAAAGCATCTTCAGTTTTTAGCAAGAGCTTGATTATGCAATTGGCTATATATTTTTTATAAATTTTTTTTTATACCCTGAACCCATTTTCAATGGGAAATCAGGGTATAATGGTTTTGTTAAAATGTATGTAACAGGCAGAAGGAGGCGTGGCAGACCCCACAAAGTATATATATTCTTGATCAGGGTGACGCGAAAAGTTGATTTAGCCCTGTCCGTCTGTCTGTCCGTCCGTCCGTCCGTCTGTCCGTCTGTCCGTATGTTTGAACGCGTCGATTTCCGAAGATACAATAGCTAGAGACCTCAACTCTTTTTTAAAATGTCCGTATATAGCACGCGCATATCGAGTTTATCACACAATAACGATAACTCGTCCGATTATTTTTTTATCGATAAAAAACCTTATCGAAAGTCAATTTTAAAATTATATCTCCTACATCTTTTGAGCTAGGGTCTCCAAATTTAAAATGTAGACTCATATGTTGATTATAGAATTTCGTTTTTTTTTATAATTCACCCCCACCCCTATATCCACCCCCTCACCCTCACCTTTGTAAAATGCGTATTTCAAATACTAGAGACTTGAGCTTCGGCATATACACGCATAGTAATGATATAATCACAATCTTAAAGTTTCATGAAGAACGTACTTCCACAAAAAGAGTTATTAAACAATTAAGTTTGCATGAGAAGCCCACACTGCAGCCCATGCGTGTTTATGCGTGCGTGCCTATATGTGCCTATGTATATGTGTATGTTTCTTTTGTAAGCAAAAAGACGCGGAGAATTATTGAAATATCAGTTCTCCGAAGGGTTCAGGGGATTTCCTAGTCGGGCAGTCTCGACTAGAGCTTTCTTACTTGTTTTTAGTATAAACTTTCTAATTGAATATTCAATCGTTCCTTTCAACACTTAAAATATTGGAATGCAAACAAGTTAATCATTCAGAACATTTATTGAAAATTAAAGTTTTTTTTTTTTTTTTTGTCTTAAATTCAATTTTATTTTTTATTTCAATCATGAAATTCTAGTTTGCTGTTGCCTTATAGAGACTATGGGATGCTGAGATATAAAACTAGACACGTTTCAGTCTCTGTAGTTGAGGACTTTAGCGCAGATAAGAGATAAGTAAAATATTGAGTTGCAGATTAAGTGGGATGGATTTATCCTCTTGAGTCCTTTTCGTTAACTTCTATGGGGAAGTCCTCAGGCAAAATTGTAATATGCTGTTGATTACTTACTATGATTACTGAGTCTCCATTCAAAGATTGGTTGAAATTAGTGTTAGCTCAGCCTACCAGAGGAAGATAGCCTCTATGTGTAGCGTATTACGTTTGAATAATATTTTAATGAGACTCCGCAGATTTTTACTTTTTAATATTAATTCGAAAAACTCCTCTCCTATTTTGGTTAATAATTAATAAATTTTCGTTTTATCGCATTTGCCATACCCCAAGAAATGTCATATATTTTATTGCTCTTTCAGTAGAGGCTAAAGTCTGTGCTCTTACTAACTGAAATTCAATTTGATGATTCCATTTATCTCTATGAATATTATTACATATACATATGTATAAATATCTATTGTACAATAAGTCTATGAAGAACGTCATCATTTACATATAGAAAGATTATCGTTTTCTTCACGATCCTAAACAGAATTTTCATATATAATATTGTATTCAGATCATCTCTAGAAGTCGAATTTACATTAGTTGTAAGACTTTTAATCAAAAACTGCCAAATTGTAATTTCAATTAATTCGAACTCTTATTAGATATTCCAAGCTTTGTTAACTACATATTATTTAGTTTAAGCGAATTGTAAAAGTTCAATCGATACCACATGGTCTTAAAATGTTAAATGAGCATACGAGTAAACTAATCCACCCATGCTGAATAGAAGCCAATGAGTATTTGCTCTCTCTTGTGGCTCTTCTCCAGTGGAAACTGTTCGTTTTCCCGTTTGACACTTAATCCTTGCGCCTGGCAAACGAAAATGAAAATGAAAACATTTGTTGCCATATTCTATCGCAGTCCTAAAATCTGGCCAATTTGTCGACGGGCCACGAGATAAGAATGTGGCAGCAGGAAAAAAAAAAAAGAAAGCGGAAAAAAAAAATTGAAAATAATAAATAAAACGCACGAACAAATTATGAAAGCAATCAACGGGACGAAGCGGCAATGGGGATTTTGCCGGCATTAGGTCTCGGCTCGGAGCTTAGGCCTTATCAGCGATGTGAATTTGAGCGGCGCGCCGCTGCAAAAAGGACAACTCAAGCAAACTGGGCGCAGCTCGATGGAATGGATGAATTTGTCACATTATGGGCATTAACGGGGCGGGCATATGTGAAGGAGCTGATAAGATCCAATGGCGATGCCCAGGCTCGGGCCAATGCAGCAGAAAATCTGGCCAAGGGACGGGCGGGTGGCTTCTGCTGCTGTTGCTGTTGGCAGTGGTGATGGTGGTGGTGGTTCTGCCTTCTAATGCAATTTTCAAATATTGTTGTTGTCAGTGTAATTGCCAGGATATTAATAGGGGTTGTGCTGCGTCCTCAACGGATTACGCCGGGCATTATGAGCAAATTAAGTGTGAAGTGGCATTTGGGATTTATACACACGCACACAGACACAGGCAGAGAGACGGACGCCGGCAGGGAGAGGGAGCGAGAGACGCGCGGGTGCAAAGTCGAAGGATGCCAAAGGATCGCTGCTCTTAAGCGCTTTACCGACTGCAAAGCCAGACAAGCCAACACAAACAATAGGCGTGGCCGCTGACACTCGCCAACAAAAGGTGTCACATGTCAAGCCAGCTACCTATGTATGCATGTAGCTGAGGATATCCAGGGGCCACTCGGCCGGCCCCTTCCAGTTGGCTTTCTGTCGAGCTGAGTTGGAAAAACAAACTTGCACAACAAATGCGTCGCCTTATTGGCCTGGTCGGCCGCGCACATTTAACCCCAAGGGGCGGGGCGGGGGCGGAGGCAGCCGGGCATCTCTCAACGGCTTATCATTTACACTTAACGGCTAAGCGTGGGCAGGAGCAGGCGACTCTGCCGCAGCAGCAGGAACAGGGGCAGGAGCAGGAGTAGGGGTAACGGAAACGACGCCGGCACGTGCCCGGCTGCCGCATCGAGCGATTCATAAGCTTGGCCACTTGGCGGCAGGGGGTGTGGGTGTGGGCGGCGCATGCATTGAAGTATTATTAACCGCAAAATGCTCATAAAGGATCAATTTGTGCGCACACGTGCCGAGGATAATGCCCAGGGCCACGGCCTATGGGCGGGGGCGTGGCGCAGAGCGACATCATTGCGACAAAGCGTGAAGTGCCCATAAATCAAAACAGCGGCTGCCAAATGGACACAGCCTGATGACAGTCCATGTCCAGCAGGAGTAGAACCACAACTCTCTCAGCTACTTGACTTCCTGCTGCGAAGGATTCCCACTGGCCAACTAATAGGTTCTCCTCTGGAATTGTTCTTATCCTCTGTTCGCGTACGATGCTTCGAGCAGATCTCTACTGTTTCAGTGTTTCAGTTTGACACGATCCCTGCTTGCCTGACTTTCTTCTGAGCAGGATTCAGGCCAGCTACTAAATTCCTATCGAGCATTATTCTGATCCTCTGGTACTGTCTGTTCTGTTCGTATTCTTTGTATCCTTATATAAGTTTAATTTCCATTCGCTTTGCTATTTCAGTGTTTCAGTTTCATACGATCCCTGCTTGCCTGACTTCTTTCTGGGCAGGACTCTGGCCAATTAATAGGTTCTGCTCTAGAATTATTCTAGTCCTCTGTTCATGTTTGATGATTCGAACTGCTCTAATTTATCTATACCTATATATTTTACTCTCCACTCTCACTGTTGCTTCAGTGTTTCACATTCACAAGATCCCTGCTTGCCTGACTCTCGCTAACAAATTACAATTAAATTTTCTCTTCGTTACACTTTCGTAGTAGCACTCTCTTACGATCCCAGTGTTTCAATTTGAATTCTGACATTCATTTCAAATTGCTTTACTCTTTTCTTGTCTTACACATTCTGAACTGTTCCACTTGATTCCATCGTTCCCCATGTTCTCTGCCGCTCTTAGTCAGAGCCTACTTTTGCGTGTTTTGATCTCTTTTTGTTTCGTATGTTTCAAATTCCATCCCATTTCGTCTGGTGTGTAAATGTAATACTGATTTTTTGTTCTATTCTCACTGTTTTACTCTCTTGTTGCTTCGTTTGACTCTATAGTTTATAAATGTCATTGTTTCATAGTCCCACCGTTCCATTTTAGTGTTGCACCCACTCCCACTGTTCCCCTACTTCCGCTTTTCAGCCATGTTTCACAGTCTCATATTCCACTTTCACTTTTGTTCCTCTCTCATTGTTCCTCTGCTTCAGTCTGTCATTGTTTCACAGTCTCACCGTTCCATTTTCATACTTTTCGTACTCTTACTGTTCGCTTGCTTAAGTTTTTCAATATTTTTTCTATTCCTAAATGCGACTGTTTCACTCGCTCAATGTTTCATTTCTCAACTGTTTCTCAGTGGTTTTCTCTCGCTGAGTTGCCACCGTTCCATTGGCCCCCCATGGTGGCACTTGTCCGGCTCGTCTGTCATCTCGTCTCTGGCGCCTGGTTTTGGCACATTTCGTTCCAATTCCGCTCGTCATCGACTCTTAAAACACAATTAATTAGACAAGTCTTGGCCAGGTCTGTAGCTGAACCTGCAGCTGGATCAGGCGCAGCTCCAGCCCCGTCCATCAGTCAACTGACCTGCAGCGGGTGGGCGGGTGTTCGGGTGCTCGGGTGCTCGGGTGGTGCACTCCAGCATCCTCCCAGCACAGGCTGCGACCCACAAATCGTTTGCAATTTAGCTGAAATCGCGCCTCTTGGCTAAATTGCCTTTAAATTGGCAGTTGGCGCAGCGCATCATAAATCCAAGCGGCACCAGCGCCAAGTGCAGCTCCAACAGCTCGCCTGCCTGCATGCACATACATATGTATATCCATTTCCATTGCGAGTGAAGTAGCGGAAGTATCGCTTGCCCAGCTTGGATCTGGCACTGCGTCCATCCATTTCCCACATCCATTGATCGGTCCGCTGCCGCTGCCTCTGCCTCTGCCTCTGCTGCTGCTGCTGGCCGTGGGGCATCGTTGGCGGTCAGCGGCGGCGGTCGCAAATTATCAACAAATTAGACTTTTCGTCGAAGCTGGAGTTGGAGTTGGAGTTGGAGTTGGAGCTGGAGACGGAATCATCATTTCATTTGTTTGCATGTCTCGTTGTCATTTCGGTTGATTTTGGCGGCGTCTCCTTTGGCCTGTCATTTCTCAGCTCTCAGCTCTCTCTCTCTCTCTCTCTCTCTCCCTCTCTCACCTCTTCTCTCTCAGCCGCAGCTCGTTTTATGGCTGCCGCGTCGACGTCGCCGCCGCTGGTAAAGTGATTTCTTCAACGCTTTGTTAGCGCACAGGATTGATGCAGCTGTCATTAGGCGTTTTCGGCTTAAACGGATCCCAGGCAGCTTGACCCGAGCGAGCTGTAGCTTGTGGGGCTGCCACAGCTCCGTTTGCTAAATGCGTTTTTAACGTGCTTTTAATTGTCAGTTCGTTGCGTCTCCACTTAGCTCCCCCCGCACTCCCCACTCCCCACGATCTGCTGCTGGCTGGCTGAGCTGCTTGAGCGCAAATTAAATCAAATTGAAACTAATTAGCATAAATAAATTTACACAAAATCTAATTGCAATATGGCTCGTTACAGGCTTTCACACTTTACGCTTCAGTGGGCGCCAGCGTCGCTCTCGCTCACTCGGTTACTCCTCCGCCCACTGGGACCCGCCCCCAACTCCAACCTCAGCCCCGTCCGCCTGCTGCTCCAAGCCAGCCTTGACATTTACAAGCGACAACTGTCAAATTGGACAACTTGCATTTGCAAATAAATAGACGGGCATTCGCTCAATCGGAAACGGAACTGACGGCGCACAGACGAGGCACAGGAGTCGTTGCCATCTATGCCATTTGGCAGGAAGCGGGTGGCTGACGCTGGCAGCGTGGGGTGGGGGTTGTTGGCTGTGCTTCGACGCCTCGGCTTCAAGTTTTAGGCGCAATACAATTAATTGGATTTGATGCTGTTGGCCACGCTGAGACCCCGTTGGCCGCTCACTCCTTTAAACTCGCTGCTCGCTGGCCATGCGGCGTATACGCAATGCACTGAACTTGGCCACACACTCTTTACCGTTGTTTGCGCTGTAACAAGTTCACTTATTTACTGCTTTATTTGCGCTCTTGTCAAAGCCATCAACACAGTCAGACAGCCCAGGCCAGGCCAAGCCAGGCCACGTCCGTGTCCATGTCTGGCATATCCTGGTGGTGGATTTTATTTACTTCATTCACAGCCTGAGCTCTATGGCTATGGCTATGGCTATGGGTCTATGGGTCTCTCTGCCTGTCTGCTCGTTGAGTTTATTTGCAGAATGATTTTTCAATAATTTATGTATGACGTTGTCGACGCACTGCCACGGCTACAGCCACTTGATTTAATGTGTGGGGTGTTACTTTCAACACCCTCCAATCATAATAATCATAACAGCAGAGCCAGAGCTACAACACCACCAAAACAGCAACAGCAACATGAATCAATAGTGTTTTTGGTGTGACAATGCAATTATAAATGGTGACAAAATAATTTCCGCTGCGTGATTTTGATGACAGTTGTGCGGCGCATTCAGCTCGACTACATTCGGATCAGAGGCACAAATTAAATAAGTATTAAGTAGTTTATCAGGCAACTCTCAACTCTCAACTCTCCACTGCCGACTCCTGCCTCAGCTCCTTTCAGCTATCCCTTGCCTTGGCTAATTTCAAATGCCAATTTAATGAACATAATTGGATAGCAATGCCATAAAAGAAAGCGAGACATGAGCAGCAGGAGTAGCACGTAGCATGCATCATACCACCACATACATATACATATATAATATATATATATAATTTGTGTTCATCCCGATTTCCGGCCTCTTTGGCTGTGTGGGTGCTGTGGGGCCTCAGCGCCGTCAAATGAAATCATATTTCCTTTAAAGGGTATCCCTGTCCTCGTTTGCTCCACATTTATGTACGTGTGCATGTGTGCCTGTGTGTGTACCCATACAGATACACACACATACACCCAATCGAGTGCCTATCAACGCTTCAGCCCGTTGCCCGTCTCGAGATCATCGCGAATTCATAAAAGCATGTCATTTTGTGCACGCAATCGCGTTGCGTTATAATTGGAAATTGGAAATGGCTAACAGAGAGAGAGAGAGAGCGAGAGAGAGTGAGAGAGGTAGTGGGAGAAAAAAATAAAAATATGTATATAAAATGAAATAGCAGCAGACGCGCACCTTTTGCGGAATTGACTGGACCTGGACTTGATATTGGGTATGAGTATGGGTTCGGGTTTGGATTTGCCTTTGCCTTTGACTTTGCCAGTGCCAAAGCCACTTGGATTCCGCCGACTTTGTAAAACATTTGCAATTGCATAGTGTTAAAGGGCATGGAGCACACTGATACGAGGAAACAATCTAATAGAGTATCAAAGAAGATACTGTTGAATCTTTTGAATTCCAAAAAACTGACTTATTTCCAAGTGGAATCCGTTTCGAAGTCGAAGAAGACTTTGATATTTCAGCAAATGAATTATCGCATTTCCATAAAGTATCTATCTAAATGGACTCTGAGGCTGTCAAAAAAATATTGCAAAATTTAATGATAACTGTGAGGAAAGAAATTGTTGTTGTGGCAATAGTTCTGACTGGGAAAGTCTTAGTCTGTCTACTTATTATCGAATGAAATATGTAAAATGTAATTTGCAATGTTATCAACTAATTTCAACTTTTATCTTTCATTGAATTTATTTTTTAAAAGACTTATGACTCTTTTTTTCTTACTTCTTATTATAGATGATTGATGGGTTTAGGAATTACAACTAAATAAACATGAATTTGGAAATTTTGACTCTTATAAAATCTTGGAATTAATAATTGAAAAAGGAAAAATAATAATTTTTTCGCATTTCATTTTTGAAGACCGTAGATTATGCAGACAATCAAAAATGTAATAAAAACTGTAATAAATTTTCTATATTTTTTTTTAAACTATGTATTTATTTATTGTTTTTAGTCTGTTTAAATCAGGCGCACTTAATCCTTCATAGTTTTCTTGTAACTGTATACAATTTTTTTTAATGCTCACTCGATCAATACGTTTTCTTCTTCACATAGTAAAAATGTTCCTGTCGCTCTTACGATGTGTAATAAATATTTAATAATTACCAATGCAGAATGCTAAGCAAATTTTGTGACTTCTGTAGTTTATAGAGCTCACTTTATTTCAGGAATCACTACTGATCTGAGAAAAATCTGAGTATAAGCCATGTAGAATGATCTAGTATAGTCCCAATCGTATCTGATTGTATAGCATTGGAAATGTAATATAAAATATAGTCATTTCAATCATATATCTATCTACATAGTTTATTTATGTAACCATATCAAAAATATAAGTCTGTTTATACTTTATAGTTTATATACTTTATAAAGTATAAACAGACTTATATTTTTGATATGGTTACATAAATAAACTAGATATATATGTGATTGAATGTCTTTATGTAGAAATAAAAAGATAGCTCAACAGCAATTAAACTTAGTTCCAAGGTATAAAATCCATATATAAGTTGATATTATATATGAATGTATATGTAGTTATTATTATGGAGCTAACTTAGTACAAGTCCAAAAATCCATAAATAGCTCTTATTATTTACAACTTAAAAATTCAGATCTGTTTAAGATATTTCATTTTGAATAGAGTTCCCGGTTTCCATATGCCTTGTAAGGCAACTTTAACATAAATTATTTAAATTTTAATAAACTCCGAATCGTAGAAGGATAGAATCAAATCGAAACTCGAGTAACGGCATATATTTGTCCTTAACAGTATCGCAATCATAACTATTAATATAAATATTAATAATAATAATTAATATATTAAAGTAAATTTTAACGGATTCAGTAGGTTCAGGAGAACATATTGATATTCAACAAAATTATCAGTAGATTTTAATCGAAATGAGATGATTGTTTTCAACAAACTCCGTCCTAGTATATCATCAAGGGGAATTTGTTTATGAAGAATGCTCTTCTGAAGAGTTGCTCTATTAAGAGTAATATTAAGTGCTGGGCGTGATATAATTTGATTTCATCTCCATATAGGACATTAAGATTTTGCTTGCTTATTGGACTAATGCACTTTGTCTAGAAAGTCAATGAAGTCGCAGATGCAATCGATAACATAGTATCGATCAGATGGTATCGATTAGTTCTTGCACTAGAAAGATTTACCTTTCTTTTACAGTTAACCAACTTATATTTGTATATAACTTGTATTTTTCTAATTAGAATCAAGCTTTGCTGATCTGGTGGCCAATTAAAAGCTTATCTATTGAAGCATCAGTCTTCAGTCTGCTCCATGGATATTACATTTACTCTCTAATTGAAAGAACTTGATTTTTTTTTGTCAGCAAATGTGGTTAATTCTAGTTAGATTATATAACAATAAAAAGAACAAGAAGAATGAGCTGTGCCGGAATAAGGTGGCAAGTCCAATGCGGGCCTCCTCCGCTAGTTGCCACCAGGCCACAGTGCCACATCCTTTGTGCCACTCAATTGTCAACGAGCCTGGGTCGGAGCATTGTCATAATCAAAGTGATTTCTCCCGACCTCCCCGCTCGTGGAGAAATGTTGACAGCTGTTGGGGTTTCACCTTTCTTTTTTATTTCATTTTTTCCATTTTCCGTTTTTATTTTTTGTGTGGGCGGGTGTGTTTGTGTCTCCCTCTGCCGTGTTCTCTATTCAATTTGAATGAAAACCTGCAACATTTGCACCTGACCACAATGGAGCCGTCCGGCAATGGCAATGGCATTGTTGATGCAGCCGCTACAACTTCATTACAGTCCAATATCGTTGTTCTCTCTCCCCCTGGCTAACACCTCATCTCTGGCACGTCCGCCCCCACTTAAAGCGTTAAATCCACCCCATAATCCCCAGCCCTCAATTGCGCCAGCCCTCGAGGGTCGCTCTCCCGTCGTTTGAGCGGGGGGGTCAAGCCGCTGCCACTAAGTGAGTTGGCTTTTTATTGGCAACCGGCATATGGACAACCCCCGGCAGGGCCATTGGACGAGGAGGATTTTAATTTACCCTAATGCGTCTATAATTCAAGCCATTAGTGCAATCGCATTAGAAACACTCAACAACCCTTTGCAAGCGGCCATTGGCCAGCAAACAGCAAGGACGAAGCCTGATGACTCTACTAGGAATTACAAACACACTACATCAAGGACTTGAAGGATTTCTATTCAACTTTTAAAAAATGCGACTCTATGTCAGTGTTTCCATTAATATCCGAACATCTCACATCTTTAGATGCTTCTCTCAATGTGGGCAGAGCAGAATTCTTAATTTCCAAGAACACATATTTTAGTTAGGTTTATCCTACATATGTTCATCAATCTCATATGTTCCAAAAGTAATACTGCGCGGAAAAAAGTTGATAGCTCAGGTTACAAATGACCAATTGTGAATATATTTAGCATATGTTGAAATTATGTAGATTCCACTTTTATTTTGACTTAAGATAAAATTAAATAGAGTCCAATATAAAAGCAATTGTAAGACTATCGTTCCAGATATATAGAAGTTCTTCTACATTCAAGGTGAACACGTAGGCTGCTCTCTCCTGATTTCGAAGTTCAAGCTGAAATACGATTGCGGATAAACATAGAAAAGTTGTAAAATAAGTAAGAGATCAACTACGATCTATAGTCAATAAATTGACATAACCTCTCCCATTAGCAAACAAGCATACAAATATAACTCTGATATTCCTATAACAAAACATATCTACATTTACATATTTCATTAACTATTATTATCAATATTCCAAAATTTAGCACTTACGCTCTTAATGGGTATCAGGAAGTCGCGCACACCCGTCTGCAACAGCTTCGTTTGCCTTTATACTCTCAATCGCCTATTCCAATATCTTAACTCATAATATCCATGAAAATTCTATAAGTGATATATGCCTAAACCTTGATGCACTCCCAGAATGGATCCGACTAATTGATGAGCTATAGCAAGCCCTGTTTCAAGAGAAGTGATTGAAGTCATTATTACAATATCATATTGACAGATCAAGCAAGAATTTCTGCATATCACTCAGTTCATCCATAGACGAGCCAACTATAGTAGGGCTAGGCTGCCTGCTCTAGTGGGTATACCCAGTCGCACTCTACTCTAGCGCCGGCAAAGTCAACTGTGGCCGGGACACCTGTATCAAAATATTATTTCATATGCCGACGCTCGCACGTAATTAGGACTCGACGCAATCCGTGGACGTTCGATAGCAGAGCAATGTGAAGGGCGGAACGCGGGTGGAGGAGGAGAAGCAACCGCCTACTGCTACTGGGTTGATTGGTTGACCAATTTAACTTTCGAGCTGTGGCTGTCAGCTAGACAAACCGTCAATAAGGCGACTAATTAAAAATCAATCGCTGGCCCCTTTTAATTGGGCCGCATTCGGCTCGCTATTAATGGCCACGGCTGCGGCTACGGCGGTGACTACGGCCTGGCCCAACTCCGGCTGGCACGTGTCCTGCGCAAATATTGCCGCACGCTTTCGATAGGGGCGCGGGCACATGGCGACAGCAAAAGCAAACTAAGTAAAGCGATAGCAAATCGTTTGATTTTTTATGCGTTTATGTTTCATATTTATTTATGGCTTGTCCAACAAATTACGCGCTTCAGTTGCACAAAAAGGCGGCCAACACGTGCCGGCCCCCACCCCGCTCCTGCGCTCAGCAGAGATTGACATTTTTAAAACTGAACGAGTCTGCAGTGAGCGGAAAATGGATTTCTAATATTTGCCTTTAAAAACATATTACATAAAGTAAGAAAAAAAAAAGAAAGTAAAACGATTTATATATAGACTATATATATATATATATGTATGTATGGAGCGAACATCAAGCGAAAACTAACTGCAAAGATGAGCCTTAAATATGCTAACAGCGCAGCAACTTTTCCCGCAGGACGTCCGGGCTTAAAAGTTGAGAAAAATGAAACTTTTATGAGCTGGGCGTCTTAGTCTCTGCTAGCCCGGAATTTTTTATCTACATAAGACGACGGCGCTGTCCCGCCGGCGCGCCTCAGCTGCAGGCAATTTACTTTTCGATTAAACGCTTGAACAGCGCTCCCGAACAAAATGGCGCGCATAAATGGGGGCCGTCCGGTCGACACTCGATCAATGCCAATGCAGCTCCAGTTCCACCCTTCATCTTCCGTCCTTCGTCTTGCGCCTAGTCCTGGGACTACGCCTGCTTGCGCCGCTTGGGCTCGCCGATGGCTGGCAAGCCGCTGTCGAATTCGGATATGGTGAGGGCGCGCGACTTGTTGAGGCTCTTCATGAAGCTGCTTTTGCCATTGCCAGCCAGCTTCCTGCGATCCGCTGCACCATGCTGCTGCTGCTGCGGTTGCGTCTGCCTCACCTCCCCGCTGACCGTGGTCGTGTAGAGGCGGCGCTTCTCCCGCTTCGCCTGCTGCACCTTCTCGGGATCGCTGCAAATGATGAATGAGGATAAATGATTTTCGATATGCAAATAAATTCGGGATAAATACCGTTCGGTGTAGGTCAGTCGATTGGTGGGCGGGGCCGCCTTGGGGGCGGCATGCTGGCCGGCGAACTTGCTGGGTGCCTCCTTGAGGGCGAAGCTCTTGGCAAAGTGGCCCATGTGTGCGATGCGCACGTTGAAGATGGGCTTCAGCTCCTTGGGAAATGTCGAATAGAACTTCATCCAGGAGACGAACGCTGCAACGAAAGATTGTGGCTCAGTACGCTTTGTTCCAAGCTGGAGTCGGAGGAGCATGTTAATGCTTTCAGAATTAATTGATGTGTTGGCTTAAGTGCCTGCCTGCCTGCCTGCCTGTGTGTGTGTGTGTGGCATTCATTACAAAATAAATTTGTTAAAATGACAAATGAGCAATGTCAGCAAAGGATTTCTCGCTGCCAAATCCCGCCGCACAGCGCACTCGATGTCGCCGCCCTTTTGTGCGGTTGGCTCTGTTGTGGGCATGTCCTTGCTAATTACGCAGCACTTATGCCAGGCAATGCCAAATTATACAACAATGATATCAAATTACCGCAACGTGCACAGCTCGCAGAAGCCGCAATTGTCCTCGAATGTGATAAGCATCGCACACACACACACACGCACAAGGAGAGACGAGAGAGCTATGTAAATGCGATGTGAAATTGTAAAATGAATAATGCGTTGGAAGTGAACAAAAACAAAAAGCACGAACTGAACTAAAAAAAAAAAAAAAATGGAGACAGCTGTTGTTGTCTGCGCCTGGTTGACATCTCAGAGCAATAAAGGCAACAGCAGCAGCAGCGGGAAGGGTCACCTTCACTGACAGATCTAATCGCATCGCATTCGAATACCTAACCTAACCAAACGAAACAATTACCCAGCCACACAGATCCAATTCACCTAATTTCCAGCTCGAGCTACGAATAAACAAGTTCTCATACCTGGACTTGCTGGAATATAAATACAGTCTATGCTGTCGATCAGTTCATATCAAGCAAGGCTGCTTCCATTGGCAGTATTTCACAAATATATTTCTATATGGGGTTTATCATGTTTTGAGTAGAAAGAACTCTATTATTTTGAACTATACATAGAACTTTCTCTGCATCGAATTGGGATATTTGAGTTATACTTGGAACTAGCTAATAATATAATATAAGATAAGCTTTGTTTTTGTATCTTTTTCTCTATCAATTTATCTATCTGTATCCAACTATCTATCTATTCCTCTCTCTCTCTCTAATCTATCTCTCTCATCTCTTTATTATTATTATTCTGTTTATTGTATATATATTCTGATGAATCAATCAAAAATGTCCTCATTAATATATGGAACTGAGCTCTTCAACTACTTTGAAAGACTTATCCATTATTGATTGACTTTATAGGTGTATAAGTATTATATAAGTATTATATATAAACTTCCAAATTAGAATTAAAATATTTAAATTCAATTCAGAACTAGTTCATAAACATATTAATTTAACTTTAAGCTGGACTACTAGCGAACCAGATCAGAAAACATCATAATTTGAAGTACGAATGAAGTAGTACTTCAGCAATTGCATAGAATTTAATTATAGATCTATTATCGATGAGCTGAACTTTCAACTAGTTTGCAAAATTAACCAATAATTATTAACAGAAAAGTTTGAGTACCAAAATTCCCTTTCTTATATGATGTAGAGGATTTTATAAAGATAGGCCGAGAATTACATGCAAAACGTTTTCAAAATGTGAACTAAGACCAAATACCTATGATTCCTAACTATTTATAGGTAAATCACACATTGAATAAGCAAAATATGATCAATACTTTAATATTGATCTCCTTTCGAGCTTAAATTGAATTTAACTTGTAAAAGTTTCTCTTAAAACTATATTCATAAATTGAAGAACTAAACATTGTAAATATATTGAGATTTCCCATTGCAGCTTCTTGAGCGCCTGCGTGTTTACATAATACAACATTTTGAACCACTAGTGAACCGGTTCACACCCATTTACTTAAACAATCAAAAGGACTACTCATCAAATTGGGATCGTTAACCGCACAATTCAACAAAGCAGCTAAACAAGAGAGACACAAAGAGATGGGGAGATAAAGAGAGTGGGAGAGAGAGCGAGAGAGAGGAGGGAAAGAGAGCTACCATGAAGAGCATCAATAGAGACAAAGACGCTGCTCTGCCCTGGCAATTAACTCGAAGCAGCAGCCGTTCCAGCCACCCGCTCTACCGTTCAGTCTTCCGTTCCGTTTCGTTCCGTTCCGTTCGTTTGTTTGGGAACTGGTTGGCTTCTTTGTACGCTAGTCCGTCCCCTGGCTGTTCGGGAGTCAGTCTCAAAGTCAAGCCCTTGTCTTTGGGGCTGCTTAATTGCCGAATACGCGCCGGCAGTCAAGTGGCAGACATTAGGCACACAAAAGTATGACGAGCCCGGATGTTTGCCGACGTCTGCAAGCCGGAAGTTGCGAATAAAATAAATGTCATTCGAGCAGTGTCAATGGCAGGGTGCAAACAGAACTACATAGCTCAGCTACCACCCCCACTCTTTCGCATTCCCCCTTCATCATCCTCTTCCCCAGTTCTTCGAACAAACCGCACAAAATGGCTTTTTATGAAGCTTCCTCCCCAGCTTTAAATCCATTCTTCCCCTGCGCCTCGGCCAGCCCGATTTCCATTGTTTAGCCTGGGACTACGCGGGGTTGGGGTTGCTGTTGGGGGTGTTGCTCGGCTAATGCGACCGCCGTTGGCTCAGCGTCAAATGCGAACGGATATTTTTTTTTTTTTTTGAAGCGCGCGTGCTTATGCGGTTTCTCTGCTTCTTCTTCCTTTACTTGTGTAGGCGTGGCAAATTGTTGTGATTGTTTGTTTCTTCCCTCCCCCAAGTGAGTCTTTCGGGTTTTTGGCTTAGGCTCAGTTTTCGGCTTTTCGGTTTTTGCGGCCTGCGGTTTTCCACTTATTGTCCACTTCGGCCACTAAGTAGTTAATCATGTGGTACAGCATGGGCAGGGCTGTCTAGGGTGAGAGGGCAATTGCCAGTCCTGATGGCCATACGGCACTGATTGCTAAGATTTTACGCTGATTTTCCCAAAATAAGTAAATATCTCTATTGTGAATAATTGTGCTCTTATGAAGCTCATCAGGCAAATCGAGTTGATAGCGATAAACTATACATGATCTCTATCATACATATAAGATATAAGTCATATAGTAATCTTATTCAATTTACTTTATATAAGAGTAGTTATTAAAACAGAATTGAAGATTATTGAGATGCGAGAGTGCAGAGAGCTAAAGCCGTAGCAATATATCTCAGTTCTCATTAAATGTAATCCAAAAGTTTTTTTTTTTTAAGGTTTGGTCAACGCTTGTCTTAGCCATATTTATATATTTCATTAAAAATTTATATTTAAATTTTCAAAATTTGAATTTTAAACATGCATTGATTGCAGAATACTCGTTCCAAAATCCATTAAATAATTTCTAATAAATTTCAGGAACGAGTCTGCAATAACCTAACTACAATTTGGGAGCTCTACTTTCAAAGCCTTTGCAGATGTAGTTCCTTTAAATATACTATGTTCATGCTATGAATAGCTGGGCATATTAGTTCACTCTCATTGTTGACTCATTGTGAGTGCATATTCCACATTTTAAGAAAATCTAAGAAAAGGGTATATGTTTCAGATGTTCCTAGCTTTACACGTATCTACGATATTATTTTCAATTTGTTATGTGTATTAAAATAATGTATAACGAATGAGCTAAAGAAAAATACTATAGATTTTTCCAAGATATTGGGGAAAATCGAAAGGCTTTTTTTTTGAAAGGTAAAGGTTTCCTAAGTAAGGGTCTGAAGATAGACATGATTAAACTATATCTATGCACAGTTATTATATACATATGTATATGTAGTACTTGATTACTACATAGACATCATTTTGATAGAAACATAAGGATTATAATACATATAATATAATATAATATAATATATTATATTATATACATATAATACTACTACTAATAATAATAATGTTTTAGATATATAAACTATAATATTCGTAGTCTTTGCCAACAAATGATGGGTTAAGACTATAGAAAATTCAATTAAAGAATTTTCATTGCATCGAACGCTTTAGAGCTTTTCAAATAGTCGAACAGCAAAAGAATTCTAATTGAGATATAATTAGGTTCTGAGTTCTGTAAGCTATTACATTTATGTGCTTTACATATATTTCAAAATTAACATTCGCTCCACCTGCTTGAAGAGACTTGAGTTTCTTTGCTGCGAATAGTTTTAATTACTCGCTCATGCAGCTCGAGCAAGGTCCTGTCGATATATATACATATATATAGAGACTATGTATATGTATAAGCTCTAACTCTGTCTTTGTCTTCGTCTCTGACTCCGACTCTGACTTGCATGCTGTGTTGCTCTCTTTGCTCTGTTGTGCTTCTAAATGCTTTTATCTGCTGCTTTGTACAGTTTTGTTCAAGCGTAATACTTTTTAATGGCTTTTTGATTGGACGCAGCTCAGCAACTGCAGCTCTCGTGCCCTCTCTCACTATGTCTGTCTCTCTCGCTTTCTCTCTCTCTCTCTCTCTTTATCTGTATCACTGTGGCAGTCTAGCCAGCATTCGTGCTCCTTTGGGCGAGTTCCTCTCAAGTTTTGCCAAGCGGCTTCCTGCCTTGACGCTTGACTCGACGCTTAAGTGCAATTTGAGTTGCCATTTTGGCTGCCAGTTTCTCTTCCTCTGCTTGCTGTTGTCCCTCTCCAATCAGCAACGACATCGTCGTCATCATCATCGTCGTCATCATCATCGTCATCAACTACTTCAGCATCTTTTACTTTGGCTTATTGTTTTGCATTCGCATATCTCGCCCAATTTCCGTTTCTTGTTGCTCTTCAGTTATTTTTGTTTTTAACTCGTGATTCATTTCTGCATCCAAATTGTCCAAGTGGGTGTGGGAGTGGCAGGGGAGTTCTTCTGATTTTTATGTTTCAATCAAAATTTGACCCCCCATCCAATGGCATAATGTCAACCCCTATAAAGCTATCCCGTCCGATTTTCCCTTTTTATATATTTTTTTTTATTATTTGGGGGCGCGTCGCGGCAGCCTTAGTAACATCTAATTAACTTTTTCCTTTACCGCGCTGCAATTACAATTTCAACAGGACATTAACAGGACAACGAGAAAACAAGATATCGAACAGGGCCCACGCCGAATGCGACAATACCCTGCCCAGGGGCTAAAGCAGAGACTGGTCGCCCAGTCGCAATGCCCCGGATAGGCCAGAGTATGCGAGGCTAAAAAGGACAACGGATGACGGTGCGACGACAGGAACTGGTCACTGTCACTGCACACACACATACACATACACACGCACACGCGGTGTGAGTGTAGAGGCGGCTGGACGGGACGGGGCGGGGCGGGGCTGGGCTGGCTTCGACACGCAATCGAAATTAACTTCAAATATGAAATAATTTTTAGCGTTTTTTACGCGCGTTGCCAGCGTACAAGTGGGCGGCTGGCCGCAGGGGCGTGGCGCGAACGTCCAACTTATAATTGGAAAACGCCAGCGGATAACTGTGAGTGGAATGGCTCTCTCTCTCTCCCTCTCCCTATCTTTCTCTATCTATGTGTTTGTTTTCCCTTCATTCCATTTCCATTTTTATTTTCCTTTTTGTTTTTCGAGCCCTCCAAAGTGCGGCGAAAATTGTGTTGGGAAAAAAGAAATCATAATTACAAAGTTAATATCCTCTGGTGAAAGGATTAAATTGCTAGTTGCGTTTAAGTGGGCAGTGAGGAGAGGGCGGGGGTTAGCCCCAGAATGGGGTATGTGCTAGCCATGGCAACTGAACGAGCGGTCGAACTCACCCTTGCAGGACTTGTCGTGCAGCTCGCGATCCTCCTCGAGCAGCGACTGGAACTTGTGCTGCAAATTGGACGCCGCCTCCTGGACGGTGCGTGCCTCCGGGTCGCGCGGCAACAGTGCCTGCAAATAGCTGTACATGTCGCCCTGCTGGATGCGGATGCGCTTGTTCTCTAGGTGCCGCACGTACTGCGCCTCGCTTGGCGCCAGGAATAGGACGGCGCGTCCCCGACGTCCTGCACGCGCTGTGCGGCCCACGCGATGCACAAAGTCTGCCGTAGTCTGCGGCGGCGTGTACTGCACCACCAGCTTGATGTCGGGCACATCGATGCCGCGGCCGACGACGTCGGTGGCCAGCAGGACGCAGCTGGCGCAGTCGCGGAAGCCACGGAAGACGCCCTGGCGCTCCGTTTGCGTCATGGAGCCATTGAGTCTGGAAGGGAAGAGGTCTGAAATCAGTTGGAAATTCATTGTAAAGCAGCGACTGGAATTACTTGAAGAAGCGGAGTCCCTGGAGCAGAGGCGTTTCGTCTTCGTCGTCCTCGTCCTGCTGCTCGTCGTCCTCGTCGAGGACGCGACGCGTGAGCGCCTCGTTGAGCACATCGTGGTGGAAGTTCACCATTTCCGTGGTGCTCATGAAGACGAGGGCCTTGAACTGCTTCGGACTGGCGGCGAGCTCCTTGGCCAGCAGCGCCGAGAGGGTGACCAGGCGCAGCTTGGGCGGCACCACCACATAGCTGAGCTGCAGGTTCTCGGGTATGCTGAGCACGCCCGTCACATCCTCCATGTACTCGCCGAGGCCGTCCTCCTGCTGCGCCTCAATGGTGTCCTTGTCGTAGCCATTGGCGCCCTTAAGCGCTGCATCGGCTGCCTCGTCGCTGTTGTCGATGTAGAGCGGATCCTTGAGCGTCAGTCCGGCCAGCTGCTGCACCTGGGCGGTCAGCGTGGCGCTGAGCAGCATACGCTGCAGAGCCACCGGCGGCTCCTGAGGCTCCTCGGCACGGTGCTTGTCGATGGCCTCCACGAGCTGCTTCACATCGCGCTCGTAGCCCAACTCGAGCAGGCGGTCGGCCTCGTCCAGCACGAGGAACTGCAGCTTGGACAGCTTGAAGGAGGCCGTGTGCAGCAGATGGTCCACCAGCCGGCCCGGGGTGCCCAGCAGCACGTTGATGCCCTTGCGCAGCCGCGCCTTCTCGCTCTTGCGACTCTCGCCGCCCAGCAGGGCGCCGGGCACGATCCAGGTGAATGGCTTGACCAGCTTCTGGAACAGCTCGTACGTCTGCAGCGCCAGCTCGCGCGTGGGCACAATCACCAGTGCCACGACGCCGTCGGTGCGTTTGATGCGAGGCAGCTGCGACTGCAGCCGCTCCACCAGGGGCAGTGCATAGGCCAGAGTCTTGCCCGACCCAGTCTGTGAGCGCACCAGCACATCCTTGCCGGCTAGCACATGGGGAATGGTCTTCTGCTGTACTGTCGTCAGCTGGCTGATGCTGAGCAGGTCCGACAGGTTCTTCACGGCGTGCGGGTGCAGGCCTAGGCTCTCCACCTTGGTGCCACTGAAGACGGTCTCCCGGACGGGCTTGACGGCGCGCTGGCCCAGCTGCTTGAGCGCCGCCACATCGCTCTGGTCGAAGAGGCCGATCTTCTTGGTGCGGAACTTGTTGGTCGTCTGTGTAGGTGGCGTCGCTGGCTTCTCTGCTGTGTCTACCTCCGCTTTGGATTGCTCCTCTGCGGCGCGCCTCAGCCTGCGCTCCTCGTCCAGCTGCGCCTTGAACAGGTCGCCAGCTCGTGGCTGCTTGTTGGGATTCTCTCTGCGCTGTTTGCCCTTCAGAACCGTCCTCAGCATCTGCTTGTCTATGGCAGCGCCTTGCCTGGCATTGAAAATCGGCTCCCTGGCCGCTGGACGCGGCTCCTTGGATGCCTTCTTGGCCTCCTTCTCTTTGACGCTGCTAACAACAGGTGATGTGTGTACATTTAACATTATATCATTTTGTTCATTCGTCCCTGTCGGCTGTTTCTTAACGGCATCTTCCTGGGGCTTTTCAGCGCCTAGAACTAAGCCGTTCGCCTTGGCTGTGGGTGGGGTGGTGCCGGTGGCTGTGGCTGCAGCGGTGGCTGCAGTTGGCTCCTTCTTGGCAACTGGCACACGACGCCGCACCACGAGGGCCTTGACTTTGGGCTTGTCCACATTGAATTGAAAGTCGAATCCAGACGAAGCTCCAACACGTTTTTGCTTCTTCTGTGGCGTTGGTGATGGCAGCACCTGGCATACATTAAATTGAAAGTGAAACGCTCCTGATTTGTATTATACCAGCATCACTAACCTGTTTTGCTTTTGGCACTGGCCTACTACATACGTTCAGTATTATATTTTCATCCATTTTTATACATTTGTTTGCTAAACACAATTTGTTGAACGAAAAACGTGCGCGCTCTGTCTGACAGCTGATTGCCCAGCAGGCAAGCAGTTCACGCAAGCAGTCGACTAACAGAGTTGCAAAACTAGTGTTGCCAAGTGGCAGCGCCGACTAGTGCGCGTAAACAGAGTTGCCAGTGTGGCAAACTTTGTGCACTGCGCGCGCAATTCAAAATAAGATTTCTTTTTTCTTTTTTTAATATATATATATATATTATATCTTGGCAAATTTAATAACAATTTGACTATAGTAAGTAATACAGTTTTCTCTCTTAGTATTTTTACAACAACTTCTTTGACTACAAAAAAAAAGAGTCAAATAAACACATGTAAGGGGCTGTCTATGACAGCCGTCTGTGCCATGCATATATATTTGCTTGTATGTATGTGTGTGTGCTTGTGGGTGTTTGCTTTGAATGGTGGGTTATGTTTTCCTCTGGTTTAGCCCCAACTGCGTGCGCCGCAAATGTCAACAACAGTCCAATTCATGATGGTAACATCTGGCTCCCTCTCCTGTTCCTGTTCCTGTTCCGGCTTCGGGTCTGGTTCGGGATCGGGGTCAGGATCATCGGGCTTGGGCTTGGGCTCGTGCTGGGCTTCTGCTCGGGAAGTCGCTGTCATGGCTGCTGTAATTGACAAGCGGCGCTCCCTACCAACGTCCACATCCACGTCCATCTGGAGAATGCATTTGTGGCTGGCTGCATACATTAACTATGCCGTCACGTAATATTCGCGCTGACGCTTCTGGCACTTCTCCCTCGCGATGTAGCACAGGGCGATTGTAATGAGCAGGGCGATGGTCACGCCCATGCCAATGCTGACCCACATTATTTCCTCGTTAATGCCCACATACGAGCGCCCTATGGTTGACCAGAGAGAGAGAGAGAGAGAAATTTATTGATAAGCGTTTCGTAATTCAATTAAATGCTGCTTCAGGAAATCAGGATTAATCACAATTCATCGAGCATGCTCAGTGCGAATTTCAATTGAATGCTTTTTAAATGCCATTTATTGCCTATTTCAATTCGGAGCGGACTGTCCGCCGTATACGTACCGTTATAATAGTGATTGGAGTAACCGGCTTTGCCAGCTACGCGTCCCGCTGGCATTTTGCTCCTTTGATGCGTCTGCTGGTTCTCAAAATAAAAACAAAACGAATCGAAAAAAAAATTTATACCCGAGCGCAATAAATTGTGAGCGAGGGAATCCCGCCTCGCTTTTATTTTCCACTTGGCAGCTGTGCCAGCAAACTTTTCGGTCACTTCTCTAATTACAATTTATTTTCAACTGCAGCGCGGCCTTGGCGAGACGCTGGCAAACTGTTTTCTGTTTGATTGGAGCTGTGAAGAGAAGCAGAGAAATGTTACATAATAAAACATGTGCTTGTACACAAAAGCAACTTATATAAATAAATAAATACACAGCGAAAACAATTTCAGTTTCCATTTCAATTTCAAATTCGAATTCAAATTCAAATGCACAGCCGGCAGCACTGCCAACTGCCGCACGTTTACCAACACTTGCCGAACAGCTGTTTGCGTGTGTCACCAAAATTGTTTTGATTGCTACCTCTCTTTTCGTTCCGTCTTCTGTCTTTTGCTGACTCGCGCTGAGTTTTGCCCAGCATTTCGGATCAGCCCGTCGCGCAAATGACGGAACAAAACGTCGACTTGCCGCTGCCCGAGGCGCCGTGCCTCGCGGCCGTCGAAGAGGAAGCAGCCGCCGCAGCAGATGCGCCGGCCGGCCAACAGCTGTGTCCATTTACCGCTACGAAAATGTGCCCCTTAGGCTGCCGTAAGTATTTTGGCAGCCGTTTCGAATGCACTGAATGTGCCGCAGAATCTGACAGTTGCCGCATCAGATCATAGATCAGCTTCACTGCTGTGCTGACCACAGTGTGTACTCAGTATGACGAACGATTCGTGGCAATTCGTGAAATTTGACACAGATAAAAACGGGAATTTACCTAGTGCGCTGACTGTGTGCTTAAATAGCGTTATCTATAGAGTTGCTGTCAATGGCAGTATAGCCTGCCTAGTGCGGACAGCGCGGATATTCTCCCGAAAACTTCGCTTGAACAAATACATGTCACTTAATATCATTTGAAGTTTAGCGTTGAGAAATGTACTTTATAAAGTTGAGCAATCTGACCGAAGATATGCGACTTATCCCTGAGTGCTGTGATAAAATCATTTTGGGCTTTATATGTACAGAGAAATGTCATACTCAAAATAATAATTTCGATCGATATCAAGAAACTAAATTGATAAGCATTTATTTCTGATTACGGAATCTAAGAGTAGATTTATTTTAGATTTCCAATATTCTACATACATAGTATGCACAAAGTAGATACATAACATCTACTATTCCTATTCTGATCACGGATATTTATTTTCATATATTATATCACCAGTGATTATATAAGTGTAAAGATCAAATATACTTCGAATTTTTCTGAAACTGTCCAGTTACAATGCTAAAGCTATTCGATGCCCTAAAATTTAGAGTATGTAAGAATTGGCGAACGTTTGTTTTTATAGAAGCTGCACTGTACATGCATTTGCTTATACGATCCGTAAAGAGAGACATAGAAAGAGAGAGTGAGAGAGAGAGAGCAAAACTGTTTCCGTTTAATCAGCTAATGCTCGCTTAGTCACTTTAGTAAACTTATCAAATTGCACTCACCAGGGAGTTACGAGTAATTGGCTTTCTGTTACAAGCTCTATAGCGTTAGGTACTTGAAATTAGATTCATATATCTACCGCTATCACCAGTTTATAGCGTGGGGAATTCGGAAATATTTAAATTATGCAAAGCAGAAATTCAGTTATCGAAAACCCTATGAAAGTTATAAAGCGGCGAATAACAGTAAAAAATATGCCCTTTTGGGTCCTCTGTCAAATGAGTTATTTCACCTAATTTATTGATTTATTGAAAATATTTATGAAGCGCACATGATAGAGCGAATACAAAACGGAGCTGTATTTTCCAAAGCTTAAGAGCTAGAGCTCGATAAATTGAGAGTCATTTTACTAAGAAAACCTCCTATTTGATAACGTTAAACGAGTTGGAGAATGAGTCAACTGAACTTGCTTTTAACTCTATGTGATTTTGCTCATTCCAAATTGCATCTCTTTAGTACTAACTACCGTCAAATGCGGAGGGTTGGGGAAATCTCTACATATTATAATACGAGGCTATACGAGTATATGTTCCAAATTTTCTTTCATACGTACAGGATGGACACACAGCAAGAGAGAAACTGTATATACCTAATATACTCATTTCACTTTGGTGAATGATTAATTCTGTGTCCGTTCCCCCGATAACAACTATAGTTATGCTTTATAATCAAAACATTTCAAATTATGGTTAATACCGTTGTCAAGTCACTTTTATAAGTTATATGATGCCAATAATTACTTTTTATACCCTGAACCCATTGAAAATGGGAAATCAGGGTATAATGGTTTTGTTAAAATGTATGTAACAGGCAGAAGGAGGCGTGGCAGACCCCACAAAGTATATATATTCTTGATCAGGGCGACGAGATAAGTTTATTTAGCCCTGTCCGTCTGTCTGTCCGTCCGTCCGTCCGTCTGTCCGTCTGTCCGTATGTTTGAACGCGTCGATTTCCGAAGATACACTAGCTAGAGACTTCAACTTTTTTTTAAAATGTCCGTATATAGCACGCGCATATCGAGTTTATCACATAATTTCGATAACTTGTCCGATTATTTTTGTATCGATGAAAAACCTTATCGAATGTCAATTATTAAATTATATCTCCTACATCTTTTGAGCTAGAGTCTCCAAATTTTAAACGTAGACTCATATATACTTTCTAGAATTTCGGTTTTTGTTATAATTCACCCCCCACCCCTATATCCACCCCCTCACCCTCACATTTGTAAAATGCGTATTTCAAATACTAGAGACTTGAGATTCGGCACATACACGCATAGTAATGATATAATCACAATCTAAAAGTTTCATGAAGAACGTACGTTCACAAAAAAAGTTATTTAATAATTAAGTTTCAATGAGAAGCCCACACTGCAGCCCATGCGTGCGTGCCTATATGTGCCTATGTATGTGTGTGTGTGTTTCTTTTGTAAGCAAAAAGACGGGTTCAGGGGATTTCGTAGTCGAGCAGTCTCGACTAGAGCTTTCTTACTTGTTTGTAGTGGTTTCGATACTAGTTTCTTAGAATTATCATTCAAAATAAACTATGATGATATATGATGATGATATGATACGTAGTCGATTTTAATTGAAACTCTATCACTCATATATCTGTATAAATAGTCACTATTGTGGTCATAATAATAGTGCACTTAGCAACCCAATAAGTTTTTTATAGTCAGGAACATTAAATATCTTAGCAGCTGTGCATCCAGTAATATCTTCAAGCCCAATATCAAATTTGAATATTGAAATTCCAATTAATTTAAATCATTGCAATATACAACAACTAATTAGACTTTATGTGGATACTTTTTTTTTTCTTCCCTAATTTACAATTATTGAATATATGTATGTATATGTTTTATTTCGAATATGCTGGGTACTACAAATGTCTATGAACAGCCTATTTTTAAAACAACTTCGTAAGTCTCTTCTTTATATTCTCTTTAACTTTCGATTAGATAAAATACCTTTTCATATGGTTTATTTCACGTGCAGTATATCGCTTTTAATTTTATGACCAGAACTGTGTATGCATATAGATCTATCAATATATATCTGAAACTAGCAATTGATGGGGATTGCATGCCGCTGGGGCTGGTCCAATCAGCGTGCATTCAAGCTCTGAATAGCGCACACAAATAGGGGAATATGAATATTCGCCTGGCCTCGCTGAACTCTCATTGGTATTCGGGACGGTGTGCGAGTGTAAAATCCATATCCTTGCAGCAATGATAGATTAAAGTTCCGCTCAAACGCCTCGTTGGCTTCCGTAAGCGCACAAATTGCACAAAACTGCTCCAGCCACCGGCCCTAGGCTCAGACCGCAGCCCTCTAGCCCCTAGCCCTCGCCGCCTCTACCCCATTGACGTTTTGACGGCGCAAACTTTTACCACAACAGTCGACGTTGCAGGACATTGCGGATGTTGCTGATGCTGGCGCTGATGCTACCATTGCATTCGCAGGCACTGTTGCTGCACATTAGGAACTGCAATTGAAATGCTGCAATGGGTGTTGGGTTCTCTGCGTGCTCGGACTGACCGCATGAATTATTCACATAATCTAGATTGAATTTCACTTTGCAAATTGTGCCTTTAAGATTGCCTTAAATGCGCATTAAAGTTGCGTCGAGAACGAGGCCAAGCTGTTCAAGTGGTCGTACAAGCAAATCTCAAGGCGAGATCTCGATCAAGCAAGTGGAATCAGAGTCGTTCAGCTATAGCTATATAAAACAAGCTAGCAATAGAGACTTGAGACAGCACACAGTTTTGGTAAAACCCTCTCTCTCTCTCTCTCATTCTCTGTTTCTCGCATAATATACGTGTATTTAAATCATTCGCCCTCTGCCGGATTATCCGAGTCTATGTCGACCCCTTTCTTTCGAGTAATCTTAGTAAATAGATTCCCCTCTCTCTCTCTCTCTCTGTCTCTCTCGGACAATGTATGTATTCTCGGACATTCTATGTATATTTATATATTTCTCACTGTTTTTCTCGTTCTATCTCTCTCGGTCATCTCTCTCGGATAATCTCAGTTTATGTTGATTCCTCTCTCTCTCTCTTTTTCGAGCAGTTGAAGTACATGCATATCTCTCACTCATCCGGATAATCTAAGTCAATGTGGAAATCCGTCTTTCGGATAATTTATGTTGATGTAGATTGCTCTATCTATCTCTCTTTCCCACTCTCTTGCCTTCTTTTCTTTCTCTTTCTCTCTCTGTCTCTCCGATAATCTTCGTTTATATAGATTTTTCACTTTACCTCTTTCGGATAATCTGTGTATCTCTCCTACTCTCTCTCTCTCTCTCTCTCTCTGTCTCTCTCTCTCTCTCAGATTATCTATAACTCTATGACCTTGATATTATATAGAGATTGATAGTATATAGAGATCTTTCATGTTCTCCCTCAGTCTCTGTCAATCTATAAATAATATAAATATAGAACACCGACCACTTCTGAGATATTATAAATCTTAAACTATAACTGTGCTCATACTACAATAGTTCGTTGTAGCTTCATTCCGATTTCCATTTTCGCAGTTGAGGCAGTTGGGGCAGAGGGAGTTGTACCTCTACTTGGGGGTGTGACATTGAGCGAGCTAATCGCTTTTTGTTCGCCTTGAAAGTTTCCATCTGGGGCGGATGCAGCGCAGTTTTCTAAGTTTGCGATAAAAGTGCAAGGCCATGCGGCCTCCGATAAATGCAGCTGCGGCAGGCGGCGCTGGAGTCATTTAGCTGGCAACAGCTGCAGCTGCGGCACATTCGCGTATTCGAACACACTAAATGCAAGCCACTTTAACCAGCGCCATTGCAGCCAAGCTGGAGGCAGAGCCGATCTTGGACAACAGGCAGCTGTTGGGGTTTCAAGTGCGCAGTCGCGACATCGACTGGAAGCAGTATGTGCGGCCGCTGGACACGCAGGTGCGCGGGGAGGCCGTCTACCTGGACAGGCAGTCGGACTTGCTGAGCAACCATCGACGCACGGCGGGCAGGAGCGGGCGGCGCGAGTTGCTCGTCTGCCACGACATGATGGGCAACTACTTGACGGACCGGTAAGTGTGCGCCAGCACTCGCTGTACATATGTATGTGACGGTAGCTGAGGCCGCGGCGTTCCCTTGCAGGCACTACCACAGCTCACAGAAGTACGACGATTACCGCTTCATGCACTGGTCCGCCGTAGACTACTTCTGCTACTTCAGCCACAAGTACGTAACCATTCCGCCGAGCGGCTGGCTGAACGCTGCCCATCGCCACGGCGTACCCGTGCTGGGCACCTACATAGTCGAGGGCAGCACCGGCAGCCAGCTGCTCCACGAAATCCTCGCCAGCGCCGAGAGCGTCGAGCGCGCGGTCGCTGCCATGACGCGGCTCTGCCTCCACTTCGGCTTCGAGGGCTGGCTGGTGAACGTCGAGTGCCAGGTGCGCGCCGAGGCGATGCCCAATCTCTAGTGAGTAACAGCAAGTGAAACCCGAGTCTGTTCAATCATTGTTCACCCCACACTCAACTCCGCAGCCTGTTTGTGGAGCAGCTGCGGCGCCAGACCGAGGCGCAGGTGCCGAGCGGACGCGTCTTCTGGTACGACAGCGTCGTCAGCAGCGGCGAGCTGCAGTGGCAGAACGAGCTGAACGAGCGCAACGTGCGGTTCTTCCGGGCCAGCCACGGCACCCTGGTCAACTACTCGTGGGACGATCGCAGCCTGGCCAACAGCGAGGCGACCATTCAGCGCGAGGGGGCGCCGCCGCACCGCCTGTTCATGGGCCTGGACGTGTTTGGGCGCGGCCAGCTGGGGCGCTTCCGCAGCGCCCAGACCTTGGCCCGGATTGCGGCGCGCGGCTTCTCTGCGGGCATCTTCGCGCCCGCCTGGTGCTTCGAGACCCTGCAGCAGTTCAATTACAACATACGCGACAGCAGCGGCGACGAGTCGGTGAACGCCGCCTTCCTGCTCCGGAACGAGCTCTGGTGGGCGCGGCTGTGGCCCAGCCTGGCCACTCATCCCTATCGCCGGCTGCCCTTCTACACGAACTTCTGCGTGGGCTCCGGCCGCAGCAGCTTCGAGTGCGGCGCCCGCCAGCGCACCGGACGGCCGTTCTTCAACCTGGCGCGCCAGGCGCTGCAGCCGTCGGTGCCACTGGGCGGGAATGCGGAGCACAGCTTTGACACCGCCTACGCCGGCGGCTGTGCGCTGCGAATCGTGAACTATGTGCGCGCCTTCCGGCTGTTCCTCACCGAGTTCCAGCTGCCCCGAGGCCTCCTGCTGCTGGGCTACGCCTACAAGATAAGCGCCCCGGACGAGAGGCACGCGCTGGACGTGGTGCTGCGGCTCTGCCCGCCCCAGCAGCCCACGCAGGACGTGTACGTCTTCTGCGGCGACTACGGTGAGAACGTTATCACGCAGAGCTCCTGCTACATCTCGTCGGTAGGTGGCGCGCTACCGCCCAGCCTCCAGCACGAGCAGCTGCCCCTGGAGCACGGCGCCCTGGGCGACAACTGGCGCGTGCGCTACTATCTAGCCAAATTCGATGGACCCGTGCAGCTGGAGGACATCGGCGTGCTGGGCCGACGGCCGGACCAGTCCACCTCCGAGGCATACATCGGCGCCATCTATGTGCACAGCCTGCAGCCCGACGACTGGGAAAAGGCGCAGCCCAGCCACCAGATCAATATTCCACTGTACAGCCAACAGCTCTGGCGGCAGCACGAGATAATTGGAAACAGCGCTGCAGACGGCGCTGCCTAAAATAAACCAAGTGCATTTTATAGACATGCAAATCAGTTTTTTTCTCTCTTTTATTCCTCCCTCTCTCAATCTGCCCCTTTTGATTTCATCTCTGATTCGCTTGCAACATTCTGTGCTGGCAGGATTATCTTTAGTGGAACTTTAACAAGAAGTTTGTTCACTTGGAAGCCAGGTCAAGTGCATTGGCCCAGTCGAAGCTTTTGGCCAACCATAAACTGATTCACTTAAGACTTTTATATCAAGCATAAACTTTCTAGATTTGTTATTTTTGCTTAGCAAAAATCAAATCTGCTTTAATAGAGAAGACAAAGTAAAGCTATGCGCCTGCAAGGGTATTTTATACCCATGGAAAATGCGTTTTATTGGGTATACTTTTTTTGTGAGAATGTATGTAAATGGCAGACCCCATAAAGTATATACATATGTATTCCTGATCAGAATGACCAGCTGAATCGATTTAGTCCTGTACATCTGTCTGCCCATATACGTGTGGCATAGTCCCTACAGAAAATCGATAACTCCTGCTCGATTATCGATCGAAGGAAATTCGTTATCTCCTACTCTAGAGACGGTCACAATACGCTGTAAAGGCTGAAGGCGGCTATATGAAAGATATCATATTCAAAACTCAAATAACACGGGTCCATCGAATATGGGCAACCTTGTAGAGCTGCCAGATGGGTCTGTCGAAAATGAACAGAACTGTAGTTTGATGTGGATTTTTAACAAATTTTGGCTTTGTCAGTTGAAAATATAGTTGATTCATAAATAAGTTTACTATCAACACGGTGAGGGTATCTGTTAGTCGGGCAGTCTCGACTGGGTCGGTTTTGCTTCCTGCTCGCCATTATTCATCGGAAGCTGACCAACAAACTGCTCTGCAATTTTCGTAGACCTTTACGTTCTTCAGTTACGCAAATGCGAGCATGAAATGCCGCCGGCCCCTTGTCCCCTTGTTCCCTTGCCCCCTCTCCCTCTTTCACATTGTCCGTTGCCCATTGCCAACTGCCCTTTGGCCTATGCCCTGTACTTTTCATGTCAGCTTGGCCACTTGACCATCAGTCAACTTCACTTGCAGCGCTTTGTGTGCGGCCTGTGGGCGTGGCACGTACACATGTAGCCCATGGTTAATGGACGGAAGGAGTCTGCCACAATTTGTTTGCCAAAGTCGTTCCCCTCCCAGCAGAAATTGACGCCAGAAAAAAACTCGCTCCATTTTAGAAAAAGCCATAAAAAAAAAACGTGTGCCACAAAAAGAGAGGCGGAAGAGATAAAAACGCGTCGGTCAAGCCAGCAAGACAATAGAATGTTTCAAGCTACACACAGGCCAAGCTTTTTTTCCTATCTTTATTATTATTTTTTTTGGATAGAGTGCAGCGCCCAAAGGCGTACCCAGTGCATGGCTCAGTGCTGCTCAAACTGTAATTTCACACGGCTTACGCTTGACCAGCTACAGCACAGAGCACACACACACACACACACACACACACACACACATACACACATACATACATATACAGGATATTTTGTATTCAGCATGCAGTGCGTGACATTTTTGCCTACCATTACATACACATATACATATGTATATATGTAAGATATAAACGTATATATATGGGTATATACATACATAGATCTGTAGGTGTAGGTGTGTAAATTTGTTCTCCTGCTTTCAATATTGCCTATCGATAACGTGTTAAAAAAAAGATGTCCGCTTATACATATGGGAAACAGAGAAAGGAAAACAGCGAATTGCCTCGAAAACGAAATATATTGTTGATAAGATATACGTAAATATTATTGCACCAGAAAGCAATCTAGGGACTTTAATATAAAATTCCTTAATAGGGAGCGAATAGTTGAGCGGTGCACAGTCTCAACAGGATGGCAACACCAGTTCAAGAAGAGGAAAGTTTTTGGAAGAATATTGTTAGAGTATAGACGTATACGCTGATGATTAAAATAAGTTTAAGTAATCACAGTGTTTGAAAGCTGCTTAAGTTGAATCAACACTATGTTTAACTATTTGAATACCCTATTGTATACATTGTGTTACATATATACATTCACTTATTTCAGTATGGTATGTATGATTCGATGGGCGCAAGCTGGCAGAGTTTGTAAGCCCTCATTTATAAACACTCCCAACTTTGTCAGACATTAATCAACTGCTATCATATTCGCAGGCTTATTGGCAGCATTACGCCTCAAATCTCTGCCCATTAATCTAATACTCTATACTCTATAAGCATTATTGCCAACTCACTGATCTTCGTCAGAGCTGCAGAGCTCCTTAGCTGGAGGAGGACTTGTTCAAACAATCCTTCAGGCATCCAAGAAATGAAGTCAATTCATTACAATCTAAGCACTCAAAGCAATTCATATACTCCCTATTAAACTTTCTTTTAACATTTAATTTTGTATGCACTGAAGTTAATTTTAATCTCTAATCTGTTTTAAAGTTCATTATTCGCAAAATGAATTGAGAATATTGGAGAGAAGACAGAATATTGGATTTGTAAAATGTTTGTCTTGCTGGATTATATATTCTCAATTTTATATATATATGTACATAGATGAAATTGGAAATGATTGAGCTTAGGTATATTAATCTTGATAGCAAGTACAATAGAATCCGGTTAGAAAGATTTTGTTTATAATGTTATAAGGACGAAAATTCTGGTCTTATACGGCTATAACGATTTCCGATTATAACGACGGTCTTTTGATCAACGTTATAACCGGACTCCACTGTATTTAATATATACAAACTTTGATTGTAAATTGGCATATTCTGAAAACGAGGTTTTACATTTAATATGAACCATCTTTGACCTGAACATGATGACCATCTCCATTACACCAGTATTATTTAAATACAATGAGTTATTGAGGTGCTTGAGCTCTCGAGAAATCGCGTATTGTGATCTTCCGTCAATCCTACTCCGAAGTTTGTATCCCAAAACTTTTGCTTGTTTTAATTTGTTGCCGAAATTCCTTTTGGACATAGTGTATATTAGCTACTATAGTTATAGTATTATTATAATAGCTAAAGCTGGTTACACCTAGACTGCCGATTTTGATAAATCAGTTTTTAAAATCAGTTAACAATTTGATTTTTATACACAAAAGTCATTTTCCATTGCCTGGCAGAGCAGAGGCGGTAGTAGTAAAGCCTGACGAAGACATTAGCATATCTGCTACGCTCTTCACTATTGTCGATTGAAAACGTTAGCTGACAGGGTGTAATGGCTTTTCGAAACTGCATATAACAGGCAAATCTAGTTTTTCATGTGATATATAAATTCTTGGTCGCAATGACAATCACAGGCTGAGCAAGGCAAGATCCGACTGCTCGCCTGTCCTTCTGATCTCGTAAACCACAAAAGCTATTGACTTGAAATTTGAAACATACAATATAAGTATATCTACAAGCACATTATATTTTTCGATAACTTATTTACTTGCTATTTAAGAAGCGCAGTATGATTGGAATATCAGCACTGGCAGTATACGGGGTATATCCTAGTCGGGCATTTCCGCGTGACGCACTGTTATTTAAATGTAAATTCCTTGTTTTATTTGAACGTTTATGCAGTTTACTGTAGCTGACATCTGCTCAGCATTTTATGGCACATCCACATAGCTGAATAAATTTGAAATATAAGAACACAGATGGATATACAAGAAACTACTTTAAACGTGCTTAAAGAGCTATCCAGACATGATATTATCTGAAAGAAGAATGCCTTCATATATAAGGTAAGATTTTTTGTGAAGAGTATCATAGGCAGAGCTTGACAGCAGGCTGTAATAATCAACTGTTAACGAGGGAAATGTTGGCAATTATAATATATTGTATGTCTATAAATATGTTTTATCACTGAAAACATGGTTAAAACTCTTTCATATATTAGTCACAATTGCAAATTTTATCATAGTTCAAATCATGAGTCCTTCAGCCGCAGAGTCTGTGTCGTTTGCAGTAGAGTCTTGGCTTTCCACGCCATGTTCACAGTCTGCTATTGTCTATTTCAGATGCAAGCAGCGCTGTCCACTCACATACTCGCATTTCCAATGCCGGGCAGCACACAAAGCCTGCCTGAGAGCGTTTAACTAGCTGTTAAGTCATCTCTGCTAAATAGTTTATGTTGGCAAAATACAGTTTGACAGCAAGTTAAAGTGTCGATAATCCCAGCTGCTCCGCAGTCAATCGAAACGGATGAGCCCGAGGGCAGGCTAGGAGTGTGGAGGAGCCCAACAATGTTGTCCATCATCTTGCGCCATGGACGATTGGGTATTCACAATGAAGAGCCGAGAAGTGGATAATGGGCGAGCGATTGCCTGGCCAGCGGATACCCTGCTGAAGCCTGTCCCTGGAATAACTACAACATTTTTTTTTTTTTTTGCTAGGATGCATTACCTGCTGCACAGCGCAAACGTTTTAGATACTTTGAGCATTTCTCTTTTATTTTCAGCTGTGACTTTTTGCATTTTGTTGTTGCCGTTGACATCATTTTTGCATGCATGAGAGCATCTAAGGCCAGAGCGAAACTTTTCTGCGCTAGCCCCACCGACACGCCGACACGCCTACACGCCCACACGCCCACTTGCACTCAAAGTTTTTTCATCGTGCGCTTTTATTTGTTTAGTTTTCACTTTTCTTTTCCTGCCTTGCCTTCGCTCTACCTTCTCTGCCTCCAGTTCTGTCTCTGTTGACTTTGCAGCGCGCTGAAGCGGAAGCGTAAACGCAGCTTTGCTGCTGGCGTTTGCCTGTGATTCGTTGGGGTCGGGTCTGATGGTCTGCAGGCCAGCCAGAGCCAGCGTCATTAGCATTATGGGCTTTCGGTCAGGGCAGGGTTAGGCCGAGCTATCAGTGTGATTTGTTAACATCTGGATTATGCATAGCTTCCGCATCCTCTCGCCAGTAAAACACAGAGCGAGAGGGAGAGAGTGAGAGAGAGAGCGATGAGCTGAGCTTCCATTCAATTTGAATAAGCAGCATTGAAACCCGCTCCTGTCGTCCGTCTAACTCATTCGGAAAATGTTGTTTGTGGCTCTAAATCAGCCAAAAGCAACAATTGCAACAACAACAACAACAACATCGACCAAGTTACATAGATATTCGTTCTGGCTGGAATTTTTGTTGGCTGACCCAGTTTTGGAGCTTTTGGGCCCGGCCAAACTGGGCGGCTAACCGCTGGCTGGGGTTTTTCTGGTTTTGCCATTTATTTTGCATTTCCAACGTTATTTCCCATAAATGTACACGAAATTGTTAATTTAATAGCTGACTGCAGCAGCCAGCCATTGTCAAATGCTGCAGGATGTGTGTGTGTGTGTGTGTGTGTGTGTGTGTGTGCATTTATGCAGCTGACAGTTATTGTTACTGTTACAATGCATTCCATTGCCTTAACTACAGCTGAAATATGAATAAATAAATCCACAAATTTAAACGTGTTTCGTTATGGTTTATGATTTAAGGCAACAGCTGGTAGGTTCGATTCGTGAGCCTCAAGTCTCAGCTAATTGGCTAGCTATGGTCGGACAACCTAATTAGAACAAGTCACAGCATGTCCGTCCAGTCGAATGAACTCCCTTGGGGCTATTCAGGCAAACATAATGCAGACATTGGGATAATTGGTTTCAGCCCTCAGATGATTTAGTTACAGTGATCTCTGCTAAGCTCTGAAGCGAGATTGTAGTAATAAAATTTCTCTACTCAGCGGTCGATTTCCAAAATATACCAAGATATTTATATTTCTCTACTTGTCAATCGTTAAGTATAATATATCATTTGAGGCTAATCGATGGACAACATTAACAGTAATTAAATTACTCAATTTTTTTAGTTCGATTTCCTTATTAGACCAAAATAATTTGTTTCTATATTTGCCACGCCCTCAATTGTTAATTATGGCATATATCAGGGGAATATTAATTTATTCCTTAAATATACACTTTCTTTATAGAAGATATAGTTTTTAACGATTTGACACTTTCCCATTGAGCTTAGGCATATAATTTTTGGTCAATCCCTAAAAATATTTGTATATTATTAAGGTAAAGTTTGGGATCCAACGTTCAAAACCTAGTAAACTACATAGAAGGGCCTCCAAGTTGGAGCAAATCATATGGTTTTTTTTATCTATAGAGAACGCCAGAATCAATTATAGAATTTTTGAAATATTAACAAATATAGAAATTTGCAGTTTTCTACGTCCTTCAATGTCTGCCATATCTTTTCGATCTGGTTAATCCGAGCTGTATTCCCATTTTCAAGTAAACAGCATCAAGAGCGGAATGACGAACGGAAGGAAGGATGGTCGGATTGACGAAAGGATATACGGAAGGATATATATGCGGACGAAAAAACGGACAGACGGATGAGCAGATTGACGGAAGAATGTCAATCTCTTTGGACTAAGTGTACTCAATGAACGATGCAGATAAGTTGTTGATCGACCTCTAGAACAATATCTGAACCAACAGCGAATCCTGAAACTTCTAAGCCTAAGCCACAACTACAAGGCGGATATGTACATAGTTTGTATTCAGACTAACATATAATGAAGTTGGACTTGTAGAACTATGAGGAATCTGGTCATATCCCTTTTGCCAAATTGCAGCTAAAACAGTTAAGAGTTTGTTCCCAACGAAAGTCTAGTATGAATAGAGTGTTCCCAGCCTTAGTTGATGTTAAAATAACGCCAAGTGGACTGGAAACCACATAATAATTTCAGATGTAGCACGTCCACACATATAGGCACTCCACACCTTTCGAAATTCTTGCAAATAATGAGAAGAACTTCAAGATTACACAAAACTAATATACCCTCGTCTCCACTTCGCATGTGAGCATTAGCAGTTTCCTTATGAACTGAAATTGATTTCGAAAATGCAGCGCTCTGCTGATGAGTCTCTTGACTCATTGGGAATGTAAATGAAAAGTTCATAAAACATGGCCCAAGTGAAAGGCAAACCGAGAGCAGCTCGCCATCAACTCGCTGGATTAAGTTTTCTAATAATCCAGCAGTCAATACAAATGACGACAATAGATGCTATCAATGTCATGCAGTTGTCTGAGGCGAAAATTTCAACGAAAATTTGATACGAGTTGCCGGAAAACTGGGGAAAACTTTACACAATTCGCATGGCCAAGGCGAAGCGACGTGCTCGAAATGCTTTTGTTCCAATTATAATAACATTTAAACTGTCTGTAGCCCGTTACCCGCAGCCCGTAACCTGTAATCCGTAATCCGTTATACGTAATCCGTAATCCGTAACCCGTTATCCATAGTCCGTCATCAGTTGCTGCTCGGTAATAATATTTCACACACTTAAATCGAGTGCAGCGCACACAAAATGCAATGTGCGCAATTTCCGATCTCCATTCTCTCCGTTGGCAATCTGTCACGTTTGTCCCTGTGTGTGTGTGTATGTGTGTGTGTGTGTGTGTGTGTGTGTGCTTGGCTTTTATTCTTTGCTACTCCTGCTTCTGCTGCTGCTGCTGCTGCTGGGCATCATTATAACACACTAATGAGTTTCCGTCCGTCCGGCATCTGACAGTCTTGCCATTTCGCAATTCGCATAAATTAAAGCCCACTTTCTGGCGCATCGCTTTAACTGCAACAATGCTGATCGAACAACCTGGGCACAACAGCCACAGCCATTAGTGTGTGACATAATTTGTCCACATCCTTACTTATTGATGGACCTGTGCCCCTGCTGAAAAAGGCTTGAAAGGTCAACTGACCTCAAATAGAAATGCAATAAGTTTTGTGGTCGGGTGTGCTCGACTGGAAGATACATACGTAGATGCAGAGCTGATGCTGACAATAATATAACTATATATCAGTATATCCATATATCTATATATCTATATATCTATATATCTATGTATCTATATATCTATATATCTATATATCTATATATCTATATATCTATATACCTATATATCTATGCATCTATATATCAATATATCAAAATTGAGAATCAGTTAGTGCAATATTAAATAGTGCACCTCAATTGAGTTACTCCATTATTGAGAGTGAGATCTCAGCATCGATAGAGAATGTGAAATGAATTTTTAATTCACGCTCATGAAAACTCTCTGCACGATATTTTGTTCGTCAGAACTATTCACAGAGAGGCTGTTGGCTGGCTGCATGACTCCGACATTCATCTGCACAGTCGACTCCATATCATTCGGCAGCGCAGTATCAGTTATCACCGCCCTGCAAATACCACTCGCACCACACCCTGCTCAGTGGGCTCAGTCGAAACTATTGGCATGGCAAAAGCAAAAGCAAAATCGCAATATATTCCGCTGTCCATTCGGCAATCAAATCTATTTAAGCCGCGCTGGCAATACATATTACACGAATGCTATTCAACAACAAAAACGGATTACATCAGAGAGTCGAAATCGTTTAAAAATGGCCCGGGCAGTGGCCATAGGGATGGCATAGCCAACGAAATGACAGAGGATGCAGCTGTGGACAAAGCGCTGCGATTTGAAATTGAATTACTCACTGCCTATTAAATACAATTTATAACCTATATGCAGCTATGTAACTATTGAGGTTCGCAGTTGGAAAAAGCAGTTAAGAAAAAATAAAAATTAATTTAGTCTAGAGCTTTAACTATCATACCCAACTAACTAACTACCTCGCATACCAATCACACAGGATCAAATCAAACCAAGCTCTAAGTTCATTCTTTCACGCTCAGCTCTATCACAGGTAATACACTCACACCTAGGACGTGCAGTACCCAAATACCAAATTAATTATTAATTATATTTAATTAATTATATTTGTATATTATAATTAATTAATTATATTTGTATATTATATTTTGTATGTTATATTTAGGTTATGGAAAAGATATTGAATTGCTTTAAAAAATCATTATTATACTGTTAATATTAGCTTAAGGCCTAGATAAGATAGCTCAATTTATAAGAACTGGAAAAAGTTTCAAGATTTGATAATATGCTTATTTAATTATTTATTCATATGGGACCAATTTATTTTTAATAAAACATGTAAAATGGGTAAGCAACTAAATCATTCGTTAAATTGGCTAAGCAAATAAAAAAAATAAATAAATAAATAAAATAAAATAACATAAAAATAAAAAAAATACAAAAAAATATATCAAATCTCTATTTATATCTTAATTATTTATTAAAATGTATTATACATTTTTATTTATTATTATATATTAAATTGAAAAACTCATAACAATTTCATGGCAATGAAAGGGGAATTGTTTATCTGAAACAAACTAGAGGTTAAGGATTTTTTTATCTGATAAAACCGGAGGTTAGAGGTCATAGGTTACCCAAATGTTTAGTCTAGGTATCACGTCTCTAGCTCTTCTAGAGAGCAAGATGGGCTGCTCTAAACGAACTCAACTCAGACTCCTGCTCAAACTCAAACTCCTGCTCAAACTCCTACTAAATAAGTTGAATGGTGTCGGCCACGCCTTCAGCTGCCTTCTCCTATTTTAAAGAGGCCTATTTAAAATCGAAAATTACCTAAAATATTATGTAAATCTTCGGCAACTATTTAAACAACATGATTTTGGTGCTAAGAGAAATAAAACTATTTAAATGAAGTGGAGGCCTTCAGCCTGTTACTCAGCCGCAGCATCACTTAAGCCCAAGTGAATGCTTATTGGACAATGTATAATTGGGAAACTGAAAGTATTCGCGTGACACTGCATTACGGGAGAAAAGTTTGCCCCAACTAAATGATTAATTGTCCCAATCGAGGCAGCGATTCGATATTGTGCTCATAAATCGTCTTTGCAGAATATTCGTAAATCTATGCATTGAGGCCAAACTTTGATTAATAGCAGCAGTTTTTTTAGCAAGAATATTGCATGAAATGAAATAGAGTTTCCAGTTGAGAGTAGTACGAGCTCAGATCAAGTTGACGTGGCATTGCTCAAGTGATTATGACTTGACTGAGCACGGGTAAGAGGCGAGCTTTGTAGATGGTGAACAAGTGCAGAGCGGAACATGTTTAATGTTGCTGGCAACAAATGAATACTGAATCACGCTTTGCTATTTTTCTCATTTGTTCACCCGTTCCCGTTCTCAGGCGCCTTTCGGGGCGCGAAATTGCTGGGGCCGTGCACAGGTCTGGCGGCGCCCCATAACTCTTGCACTTGCCCAACGAGCTCAGGCGAATGCGAAGGCAACCACAATACAACAAAAGCCAGAGAAGGAAGGACAGTTGAGTGTGTCGGGCGCGGTTGCTCAATTGTTCCCCTTGTGCCGAGTGCATCATCCAAAGAGCTGTGTGCGGCGTGTTCTTGAAACGTCTAAGTGCTGTCTGCCCGCCTCCCTAATGGCTATCCAAATATATGTGTTTATGTGCTCGGTATATTCTATTTATGTTTGCCTTTATATATAAATATTTATTTTAGACTTTACATTGCCTCTTTCTAGGGGGCATCATCTAGTCCGAGCCTGGCACTTGAAGAGCTTCGTGGCAACGATTGAGGTAGAGCCTCTTTAACCTCTGACTCGTATTTACTCTGATTGGATTGTGATTTAGCCTAAATGCTGACTCGATAAGCATTGTGGGGCCATCTTGTCATAACGGAAAAAGAATTACTAATTCGAAGTAACAAATGTTTACCGCATGCTTTAAATTTTTCTTGTTCTTGCTATTATTATTAAAACTTAGCTATTAAATAAGTTATCAAAATGAGTGATCAATATTCAGACTTTACCTCGCATAAGCTTTCCTTAAAGTAAAATTAGACCTCAGGGTCTGTAAGGGTTAGTTTAAGGTCCTGTAGGTTAAAGACAGGATAAATATATACCCTTAATCCGCTGAATGAAGGAATTCACAGAGTAGATGAGAAGATGTACTTAACAGGCAGAAAGAGGCCTGATCGACTCCATGAGTTATACAAATTTTTGCTCTACCGCCGAGCTGAGTTTTTAATTGAAATTAATCGATTATTCAATAATCAAATGATTTTCTTTGTTTTTTTAAGTCTTTTATTTTTGTTAATAATCGATTATGGTTTCAGTTAATCGAAACCCATTTTGCGATACAATTATATCGAAAATGGAGGCATACAAAATAATCGATTATTTGATTATTTTGTATCATATGATAAATCGTGCCATCACTAGCTGAGTTTATCGAGTCATGTTCGTCTGAGTGTCTGCCTTTCTATATGTCTGCCTGTCTATCTGTCTATCTTGTCCCTCTGACTATTTGTCATTTCCCTATCTATCTATCTATATATCTGTCTATCTGTGTTTCTGTCTATCTGTCTACCTGTCTGTCTGTCTATCTGTCTGTCTGTCTATCTGTCTATCTGTCTATCCACGTAAGCAGCAAAAGCCAGAGACTTGTAATTCAAAGTGATATGCTCGTATCACTTTTTGTATTTTGCTTGATAGCTGATCTCATTTTACAAGTTGATTTGGGTGTCGTATACATTGGGTGTCGTATACATTAGGATACGTCCAGCCTTCTATAAATGACCATGAAAACGTAATTCAAACACTAAATGCTTTGGCTTTGACAAACACACACACTTCTGGATGTTGGCAAAGTTCTCTTAAAATTTCATTAAGAAAAGCATTCAAAACAAAAGTTTCTCCACATTAAAGTTTCCATACTGCACAGCAGGAAAGGCGTATGTGTGCTTATATATGTGTGTACGTGTGTGTAGCACTCTCACTTGTCTATCCATTACGATATAAGCAGTCTCACAAATCGAATAGTGCTTCCGTAAAAGCCTAATGTAATTATTGGTAACTTCATCCTGTTGGCCTTTGCTCGATTATATAGTAATCGTATTTGATTATAGCTCTATGCTAGGGTAGAGTAGCTAAACGAAACTCTTTATAGCTCTATAAAAGAGCAACATTCTATAGACATTGTATCTGGCTATACAAAGTATACCTCCATCAATTTTATTATGTCAGCTCGCTTCTGCTTAAGGACCTCTCACAAAACTAGCTCAAAGTCTGCTGGCATATTCAAAGTATTCAGGAGAAGTGAACATTCCTTCATTTGTTCTGCACTTAATAAAAACCATAACCGAAGGCTGCCCCATGCAAACAAATTGGTGTTGTTTGTTTGCCAATGTCTGGTCGTTATTTGGCGTCACTTTCGCTGAAAGTTCGGTGTATTAATATTCGTCATTATTTGCGCCTGTCCGAGGTAACGAACTGCCTGTCCCGCAAGGATAGCCTTTTAAATTGTAATGCGCCATTGCTGGAGGTCCTGCTGCCAATCAGACCTGCAATGGGCCGAGGGAGTTTGAAAAATGCGGCTTGCAACAAGCGAGGCGGAGTCTTGGCTCTGTGCTATCCCTTGACAACGGAACGTATACGCAATAAATCAGCAAATCGCATCTTGATTGCCTTTGCCCACATGCATGTACTTCTTTCTATATGTATTGTATAGGCCGAGTTTACATTATATCCATGCTATAACAAATTTGACGCTGCCATCAGTCAAATATAAACAAGGCAGCCGCTTCCAGTCCCTGTCATCGTCTGGCAGATCAAATCCAATTCGAGAGCTTAACAAATGACCCAATTTATCAGCATAAGAGCTGAGAATTTTGGCAGCTCTGCTGCTGCTCCTTCAGTTCACTGCAAACCGATTACGACGGATTGCAAAAGTTAGTTAAACACTTCTAACACAATTGCCGACTGGTGGCTCTTTTATTATGTTAAGAGCGAACAGATTCGAAATAATGCAGAAGAGAAAAGCAAGCAAGAACGGTGCAATCGGGCGCTACCGACTGCATAATACTCATTCGAGGCTTAGAAAACACTTGAGTATTTCTTGGTAAGGCAGTTCTTGCCACGCCCTCTAAAGGCGTATATATATCAGTTATAGAATATGTGATCTAGAGTTATTCTTCCAAATATCTATTCCTATTTTCAAGAAACCAATACATTTTTTAGTATACCAGTTCACGTATTTATTGATTTTCCACGCCCCTATTGGGCTGCAAGATCTCAATTACTTCATCAAACGAGAATACATTCAAACTTTCTAGTCATGCACAAATATGCTCATTTCACTTGGTGAATGAGTATGATGAAGTGTTTTTTTTTTTTGGCCATTTGATGTGCACATATTTCAGATGCTATCAACTCGTTACAAAAGCAAAATTTAAATGTAAATTGAAAAATGCCTTTTATACTCTGTTTGCCAGTGGCGAAGCGAGTATATTGGCTGCTTGCCAAACGAATATGCGGCACACCACTCGAGTCGGGGCATACCCGCGCAGGGGCATACTCGTTTGATCGCCTGCCTTCATCAGTTCCATCACAAACTCTCTCCATACACATCCCTTCGCCTTGAGCGGCGTCCTTCAGGTGCCTGCTGGCAGCGAGGCTCACAGTTTGAGCGACACTTTGACGTCAGCGCCAATTGTAATACCCTGAGCCCAGTGAAATTGGGCATTTGGGGTCTTGCTGTTTTGTTAAAATGGATGTAACAGTCAGAAAAAGGCGTGAAAGACCCGATTCCGGGTTGACCCCTGAAGACATAAGAGCTAGAGGCTTAAGGTTCGACTTTGTTTCCTAAAATCGACCCCATATCTTTCGTGTTATCGATTAAAGACCTTAACGAAAATTTGTTATCGAATTATATCTCCCTTATATTTCCATATTTGAAATAATAATTCATGTGTATTTTATATTATTTTGATTCTTCTTATATAACAACCCTCCACCCCTACCACCATCCCCTAAAAATTCAAGTGATGAAAAATCAGTTCCTCCAAGGATTCTGGGGGATTTCGTAGTCGACGCGCCTCGACTGGAGTTTTCTTAATCGTTTGTTTTTGCGGCTGTTGCTGGTCCCGTTATTTGGCCAGTTGTTATTGCCATGAAAGGGAAATCAGCCCAAGCAGGCAGCGCGAAAATTTGCGCCGTCAGCGCTGTCGACGCCTTCCGTTGATTTTCCTGTCTGCTCGTCTGCTGCCTTTTAACTTGCTTTGATGACGAGCGACTATTGAGCACATCAACTGCCAAATAACATATAGAGCAGACATACATACAGACATGCATAGATGAGTTATATAAGTGTAGGTATATACATATGTATATGTGTGTATATACACATACATTTATACTTTCACATACACAGGGCTGGCCTCTGAGCGCTTAGTCCCTGAAGGCAGAGCAAATCGTATCATATCTCTCATACATTATGCATCTTTTAATTACAAATTTATTAATTGTTCTATCTTCTTAATTCATTTCTTATTTAGAGGGAGTTTAAACAAGGTAAAACCATTTATATTAGCTCTTCTGCCAGGGAAAAGTCTATTATAAAGGAATATCATAGTCTTAAGTCGAGAAGTTCGCTACGAATTGGATTTCCCTGTAATCACTCAGAGATCATAGGCATTTCTAGTTAAAGATATGATAACTGATATTATTATATTATCATATTATCATATTATATTATTATAATTATAACTTCCATTTAATTATTTCACAACTTTCAGTCACCTCTATTTCACCTAAAATTATTTGCTTATTTGAAAATCATTTTTATTGCCCTCGTACTGCCTGAACCGCCCCTGCTTATAGACCCAGCCTATTATTATACATAATGTGTTTGTTGTTTACAAGCCTCACGCACTTTTTCATCATAGAACAAGAAGAGGAAGGACGAAAGTTTCGCTCGGCATTTGCGGGCTGCCAACTCATAGGAGATGTCATAAATAAGCGCTTACAGCGACGCCAGGGCTGCCCCGCCCCATCCCAGCGCTGATGTGTGCTCGTCTGGGTCTGGGTCTGGGTCTGGCTGACTGTGGCGGATCTCAGTCATTGTCTGTTTAACCTCGACAGTTTTTGGCCATGCCCGTGTCCGTGTCCGGGTCCATGCTGCCGATTCTCATTGCGAATGGCATATGCAAAGCAAACGTCGCATAAATCAAATTGCCTGGCCAGGAGCGATGCCCAAGCTGAAGCTGGCAAAGCGACAAAGAGTCGACACTGAGTTAGTGTTGGCACTGGCCGTGCCAATGGAGATGCCAAGGCCTTACGCTGCCAGCTGGCAGGCATAGAGCGGTTGGCCCATGGTCGGGGCTGGGCGGGTTGAGGTCGGCCAGTTGATATCTCGAGGAGATTTCATTTCTGGCATTCAGCTTAAATGCAGCTGCAATGGATGCAGCAGCTCTAGCGGAAGCCCGGGCCGACACAGGATGCAGCTGCCGGGCCGGATGTTTAGCCGGAAGCAGCAGGTGCGCCGGCCCACCAGCTGACATTAGTTCTTTCAGCGCATTAGCTTGAATATTGAAATTTGAATGATGCCTGCAACCTGTCTCTGACTCAGACGAGCTTCACGTCCGTTTATCCGCCATTTGACGGAGTCAAGCAGCTCGCAGCTCGCATTCTCGCATCCTTTGTGTGCTCGCCTAGTCTTGTGTCTCTCAAATGTTTCTTAAATAAACTTGTCTCCAGCTCTGGCGCCACTTGGCAGCTGCCACTCAGGCAATCACACACACATTCGCACACACACACACACACATTATTGCGTGTCATTTTAAATTAAAACTTAGCTGACGCCCTCCCCTAAAGTTGGCTGCAAAAAAGTTGCATTGTCCATGGTAAACAGTTTCTCTGCTTACACTAAGCAAAATCAGTTGAGATTGCTTTTTTCTATATATGTATATATGTACATACATATAAGTATATAAATGAGCTTGTGTATTATAAGTAGATGTCAAAGCAGTCTATTATTTAAGTATTCAGCTGAAGCTATGAGCAGACTGAGGGTATTTTCATAGCTAGCTCATAGTCATTAGAGCAAGTCTTAATATTATTTGCTGGAACTTTATCTATATTTTCCAAGTTGAAAGTTCATAAATGATAAAAAACGAGATTATAGTTGATCTGATTCGCAATCCCAGTGTTAACGAAGGTTATGAGACAGTACAAGTACAGTAGAATCTGGTTATAACGACCCTCAACGGACTGTCGTTATAGCCGGAAGTTGTTATAACTGTATAAGTTTGCTCAGAAAAGTTTGTTTGGGCACCAGAATTTTCGTAGCAATAACCGTACGGACGCTATAAGCGAAGTCTTTATAACCGGATTCTACTGTAGTTGATCTAGTTCAATATCCCAGTGTTAACTTGGGTTCTTAGAAAGTCAAGTAATTCTATATGTTCATTAAAAAAAAAACACACACACACAAAAAATCATTATTTTGTTTGCTTTCCTTGGAATTACTTGGTCCTCTAATAACCTAAGCTAACATATAAATACTAATAATTTAAAAATATAAATAAAATTTATTTATGAATTTCTATAAAAATAAAAAATTAAAGATCAATTACATAAACGAGCTATAATATAATATAAATATACGTATATTATAAATAATTGTCATTAAAATAATAATTATTATAAATAAATATATTGTATATACAGTCGAGTCTCGCTAATTCGTACCCCGCTAAATCGAAAACCTCAATAATTCGTAAGAAACTGCTGGTCCCTTGAAAAAACTTCGTTAATTCGTAAAAAAATCGGTTCCCTTGCCATTACGAATTATCGAGACTCGACTGTGTATTAAAGTATGATGAGCTATAAAGATTTTTATTTATTATCTAAATTATTTTGTATATGCCAACTTAGGTAGATGAGCTATAATAATCCTGAATATATTAAATTAATTAAGATAGATGAGCTATAGTAATCTTTAATTTTTTAGATTATTATATTTATTTAATATATTTTTATGAGCTATAATATAATCTTTCTTTATTAGATTTTTATTTGTCTATCTTTATTTATTTGTTTATCTTTATTCATTAGATAATTATAGCTCACTTATATGTACATATGTAGAAGTGTTATATCTTGGATCATATATTGTTTATTTTTATTGAAATTCCCTTCTTGATGTTTACAAATATTAACATAATATTCGTACGCTGTTTAAGCTAGAACATGATGTGGATGACCTTCCCCTGATACCATCAAGTGGACTGTGGCAGAGCCTTGAGGAAGTTTAGTAAAAGGACATACGAAAAACAGGCGCCAGCTATGCTCATACCCCACATCATGGATAGCCATGGCAATAGACGAAATAAATACTAAATTCGATTTCCAAATAAAATTCAGCTTGGCAAGCCAAAGAACCTTGTGGTTAATCTTCAAGTTATCTCTAATTTTTGTCGCTCACTGGTCCACAATAAATTTTTAAAATTATTCCATTATTTCAATTGCACTTCTGTTTATCACACGTCTCATTATTATTTGTAAATGTGTTTATATTTCTTCCCTTTTCAGCTTTTTGGGTTTATTAAAAATACATATATGTAAAGCTTTGGCCTACAATTGCTATTGTATTTGCAGCTGCAGCTTTATCATCACATGAAATCTGAATTAAATTTGTTTGCAAATAAAAAATAAAAAACAAATTTAATTTTGTCTCAGTGCTGCCATTTTTTGGCAGTTGCCAGCAGAGCTAAGCCCCCCTCACTCCCCCACCCCTCCGCACCAGCTGCTTCTTTGTTGGCGCCACTCTGCGCACTTGGCAAGTACATTTAACAGGTTTGCCCGTCGCGCTCATATCCCCTCAGTTGCCACGCCTTAACGCTTGCTGGCATATATACTCGCTCCCTCTCTCTCTCTCTCTCTCTCTGTCTCGCTTTGTTTTTGTTGCTCTTGTACGCTTTTAATTAACTCTCCAAATACATTATCTATTATATACCCAGCATATGTGCATACATACACACATATATGTATGTATATGTGCACACACACACACATGTACACACATATGTGTGTTTGCATTTTTGAGTGCATTTTCATGTCCTTGCTGTTGTTGTTGTTGCTGTGGCTGCTGCTGCTGCTGCTGCATTGTGAATGACGTTTGGCCTGGTCTGGCCTGTCCGGGCCCACGACAACATTAATGCTTAACAACATGTTATTCCATGTCTAAATTACATTTATGGCCCACTCGCACTCGCTGCAGTTTATGAGAGCAGGGGACTGAATCATGGCGCATTAACAGGCGCAGCAGCTGATTGAGACTATCTGCTATGGGGTCATCAATTAGCTCTGGCGCTTGTCGGGATGGTCTCGACAGCCATTAGCATAAAAGAGCTGCGTATGTCCTTTATGGCAAACTAAAAGTCAAATGACTTGCCAAGCTTGCCAAGCATACAATATATGATGAAGCTATACTACAGAAAGTTCTTAAACACCCGGAGAGAGTGAGTGAGAGAGAGAGAGAGAGAGAGAGAGATGAAGGGCAGTGGAATGCAAGAGAAGTCGAGAGCACGCATTCATAAAATGGAAGACATTGTAATCCGCCCTAACAAGCAAAAGCTGCACTTGAAGTCCGACCGGAAGGTATTTAAGCCAAACTGAATTAAGCTATGGCCCACGGGCCATGGGCCACGAGCCACGGGCCACGGGCCACGACATGAACAAGAACACAAACAGCGAAAGCAGCCGCAACATCAACGGAAAATAAATTAAATAGGGCGAATCATATTCCATACCCTCTACGATTTAGAGCTACCCAAGTGGGTCGTCTGTGTGGAGAAGAACCTTAAAGAGTCTACGGTACGAATCTACGTCATTTCAATTGATGAAATGCAGTTCTGTCCATATTCGACGAACCCATCTGGCAGCACAACAAGGCTGCCCATATTCGACGAATCCATATGTTCTTGATAATAACCATATAATTTAATTCGAGTAGCTCACTTTTTGAATGGGATATCTCTCAAATGAGCGTGATGAGCCTGTACGGCGTATTCCGCCCATCCCTATCAAACGATATAGGGTTGCCAGATGGGTCAGTCGAATATGAACAGCCCTGTGTTAGAACCCATAGAAACATACATAGATACTAATTCAGGTTAAGTTCCCGTTTCAGCTCGCATCATCTTCTTCTCGGTTTTCTTTTCGCCGCTCACATGATGGGCGTGGCAGGCAGCTGAGCACGTTATGCGCTGTGTGCCAGCCAGAGGCAACACGCACTGTATTATCCTTAAAAACATCAACGTCAACATATTAATAGTTGCGCCAGGCACCGAGCACCCAGTGGGACCGCAGCCCGTGCATTTGGCATGCCCATTTGCACTCGAATTATAAAACTTCATTTTACTTTCAGCCGTAAACAAAATAAGCATAATAAGAGATATATTCCGGGAAAGCTGATTTCCACAAGTAATTCGCGGAAAAAAAAAATACTTCTGAGGAAAATACTTTCATCAGCTTTCACGGAAATCTTTGGTCTGACTGCCAATTTATGTTGCTACATATATTGCAGTCGGCCGCAGTTCCTGGAATCGACACTGGGTAGCTCTGGCCATGCTCGTTATGAATGGCAGCAAAAGTTGCGTGAGTTGGACGCTTTGTTTGCTCACATCGTTGGCAAAACCAAATTGAAAACGCGTCACAGCGTTAGCGATACATAAGCAAACACATGTGCAAACACACACACACACACACACACAGAGAGATACAGAAGACATGTGTGTGCGTGTGTGTTGTTTTATAAGGCTAGAGCCATGTGCGGAGTCGCAACAAAAACAATAATTGGCAATGATATTTAATCAGACGAGAATTGAGAAACAACTGTAACGTTGTATCGACCCCTTGACCCTCCTCCCTCTCTTCCCGCTCCCTGCCTTTTCCATGTTGTTTGCTGCTTACTGCTTTTGGCTCCATGTGAGTGAAATCACGACCAGCATTTGTAGCCAAGCATTGCCCCAAGGCATTTGCTCTGAATTCCCAAGTTCCCTAACATTGTGTACTTCAAGTTTCCTATCAGAGATGTAAGTCCATAAGCACATATTCTCTCGATCAATCTCGTGTTATATGTGAGATACTGTGTATTCCTCTCTGTATATATGTATATATATCTATATACATACATACATATACATATAGTTATCGTACTTTCTATCTCGTCTTTTTCTTTCCACCCGTATATTTTTATCCTTCTCTCTGTCTTTCTCTCTCTCTCTTTCTCTCTCTCTCTATCTCCCTGTCACTCTTTTCATATTCTGTATATCCTCATATCTTTCTTTCTGTCACTATATCTCCCTCTATCCCTCACTTTATTTCTTATTTGTTCTCTTCTCTCCATGTGAATACCTCCTTTCCTCTCTACTTCACTCACTTTACTCTCTCTCTCTCTCTCTCTCTCTTTCTTCCCTCTCTCTCTCTCTCTCTCTCTCTCTCTCTCTCGCTCCCTCTCTAAGCCTATACCACTTTTACCCCTTTACTATCTATTGCGTTGCTAATATCTTCTACTACTTTTAATACCTCTGTCAATTATCAACTGCCAAGGGCATTCAGTATTCAGTATTCCATCCCGTACTCTCTCTCTCTCTCTCTCTCCCTCTCTCTCTTTGCTTTGCGCCAGAGATCAAACACGCAAATATGTACATAGTACAACATTTGGGCACAGACTGGATGGGGATTGGTCAGGCGGAACAAAGGGACTCTGGGGGCAGCCGAATGTGCCGAAACATTTCAATCGAACCCACTAAATGGAACTGTAATGCAATGTAATTACAGAGACCGAAGTGAAGCTTTATTAATACGGCAAATTGAAATTTATCGATTTTGGCTTTATTAATGAATACGAACGGTAAATGCTGCATTTACTGTCAGCATTTGGCATTTGATAACTATCAGCATGAGCCACTCATTGTGCTCGATAATGAGTGGGTTTGTCATCGGCTCTCAGCCCTCTAAACATGAAATTGCCTTAACTCGGCTTTAACCTGCTTCGGGCTGCATTTGCAGCTCTTTGTCCTTTCGGCTCGAGTGTAGAGGATAATCTCTGCTCATTAGCATTGGGAAGCTCAGCTTGCACTTTGCCCATTGTGCTTACGTTTCCCGTTGCAGCTCTTTCGGGTTTATTTTTTTTCCGCTTAACGCCTCCAAGCTATGCCACGCCCACCGCCCCGACAGACAGTCCCGAGAATCTAGCAAAAAAATCTCATTCACGTGCATTTTTCATGTGCTGTCAACCGCGTTTCTATGTTTTTGCTTCTTCTTCTTCTTCTTTTTCTAAATTCTCCTGTCTTTGTGTTATTTTATGCATTTATACCCTGAACGGGAGAAGGTCCCTCAATGGGCTGCTTAGCTATAATGATACTGCTCGAGCACCTTTGCTTGGCTGTGAATGTGATTTGCGACTTTCTCTCCATGTTAAAGGGATTGATAATTACTTAAACAACTTCAAACTGACTTGAATTTCAAATTCTGTAGATATCCTACATCTAGGATAACATATTTAAACTGATTCTCGATAAGGTTTTCATTCGATAACAGCATAGCGGGAGTAATTATCGTTTAAAAACCTTATCAAAAATCAGTTTACAAATTTTATTTCCTACATCTGTAGAGCTAGAGCTTTTAAATTTTTAATGTGAATTTAAGTTTGTTTTATAGAATTTTGAATTTAGTTGTGAACCTAAAATCAAAAAAAATCGTTTACAATTATATATCAAATCTTAACTCAAGCTCTAACTGACTTAATAATAAATTCAATGAAAATGAATGTACATAGAATTTTCATTTACTATTTTTCTATCTTATACACCTTAACTTTACTCTTAGTATATTTTTACTTTCTTTGTGTAATGAAACACTAGCTAATAAAGTTATCATATAAAAGAAATAAATAAATAACAAATTTATATGAATACAAATTTAATATGAATAAAGTACAAAAATAAACTTGATCTATTAAATTCAGAATATGGAATCAATTAAAATGTGAATATCGGACAGCCTCTTGGCACACTCACTGGCTACTGACCTGGCAGTCAACAACAGTAGGCGAAGGCTTAAAAGGTTTCATCCCTTAGACCACAGACCTCCATAAATATTATAAAATATTGTATTGTAAAAATTGTAAGTACTGGCTTCTAGCCCAAAATTTAAGTTGAGGTTTAAGGATGTGTGCGCTATATAGTCTAAGACAAGAAGCTGCAATAAAAGAATTCTAATAGAATAAAAAAAAAAAATGTGAATGAATCATTTTTGTTACAAATTGTTCTTTAGCAGATAACTTAATCAGGATATCTTAGTCATAATCTGCAACTCTTTTCTTCTCTCTATCTCTCTCTATCCCTCTCTATCTCTCTCTATCTCACTACCTCTCTATATGCCTCTCTCTCTCTCTCTCTCTCTCTCTCTCTCTCTCTCTCTCACTCTCTTACGGTGTCCCTTATTCTCCTTACTTACGAACTAAACATCTGGCTATGAATATTTATGCATCTCTTTTATACTCGAACACTTTTTATGCAGGGTATGCTTTAGTTTGATTTATACTGTTATTTGTATTTGATATTGCATTGCTCTCGCCATTGGGCGTGCCGCAACCAGCTGCAATGCTATTGTTGTTGCTGTTGTTGTTGTTGTTGTTCGTGGTGTGGCCGTGGCTGAGCAACTCGGCACATTAAGTCGCAGCAGCACAAACTACCTATGCCACCTACAGCCTGCGTTCTCTTCCTAAGCCCCTTTCTACTCGCCCTCTCTCTCTCTCTCTCTCTCTCTCTCTCTCTCTCTCTCTCTCTCTCTCTCTCTCTCTCTCTCTCTCTCGCTGTGGTTAACCAGTCTGAAATGATGTCGCTGCTGCGAAAGGAAGCGCTCGCAGCCAGACAACGGATTGCATCTATGCAACTTGTTGTATTGTTAGATGTTGTTGTTGTTGTTGCTGTTGTTGTTGTTGTTGTTGTTATTTGCATTGTTTTGTTTACATTATCTGCCGGTTTCTGCACAGCTGCCTTTGAATAGCAACAACGCGATATCCTTGGCATTGTCGGCATCGTTTATAGAGCTGTTAGCAGTGCTGTCCATCTGCCCATCCCCCTGGCCGCCCCTGGGGAAGTCCCTAACTATCTCGACATTTAACAGATGTCACGCCGCAGCATTTTGAACTCGCATTTCCATGTAAATGAAATTTTGCTGAGCAGCAGCAATTGGTGGCTAAAAGCATAGTCATACACACAAATACACACACATACACACACTGACTGCAGGACGCTCGTTCGCTCTGCCAAATTGCAGAAATTCGTGTGAAAATTGTGTCTTGCACGTGTCCTTCACAATTGGCATCGAAACGAAGTTTCCACAAAAAAGTTTCTTTCGTGTATGTCTCTCTCTCTCTCTCTTTCTATTTTATTTTTTTGTTCCAAATTAATGAGTTCCAACAAGTGGCACATAAAAGGAAAACCGAAATAAAAACGTGCACCTAGCCGAAAGCCAACGGAAAACTTTGTCATAAGTAGCCCAAGCTTCATCCGCATAACATTTGCCATTGCAGGAGGAGCAGCAGGAACAGCAGGAGCTGGTGCCTAGACCTCTGGCATTTGCATATTTTTCTACTTTTTTATAAGCGCAATGCTCTTCCGCAAAACGGCCAATAAAAAGGGAATAAGAGATTAGGCGCTGCGTATGTCCACTTTTGTCCGCCTTTATCCAGGAAATTATCTTAAAACTCATTCGACTAATGGCAGTAAGCGATCTTAGCTTAGAGTTGTATCTAAGCATTGCTCTCAAGTATTACGGATGTCTATATATGTATGTCGATCCGTGCATTGACACGCATCCAAGTATTCCAATAAATGGTATTGGTCTAGCCCTAACCTGTCTTCGAAGCGAGTAGACTCTACCTAATTAGATATTTGAAATGCAGCTCGCCTATACCTGACCATAGTTGGTATGTCCTTATGGAGAACATGATATAATAAAGTTACTAGACTTGGAAATTGTTAGATTTGTGCATTGAGAGTCATCGAAATATCCCCAATGAACTATGGCTATACATTTCCTATATGAGAGGGCATACGATAACTGCATCTATCGAGGCTCTGAACGACAGTCGAAGGACGCAGTCTTATATGACGAGACCAGAATGAAAAATTTATCAGGAAGAATTTGTCCTTTTACAAGACACAAAATCAAAAGTTTCTGGACTAGAATCCTCTATGCTATCCAACATAGAAAGTTTCTATTAGAAACTGATGAAAGTAGAAAATATATTCACTTAAACGAAACGATCTGAAAATCATCTTCAAGAAGATGTATTAAGAGTGACTAGTCACTAGTCTAAGAGAGCTGTAGGGACTAATTGAATTAGAATCACCCCCCATTGTCAAGAGCCTCGCTATGCCGCTGTCTGTAGCACATCATTTCAATAGAGCATTACCTATGTATAGGACAAGCTAGGATTGAGCGAATGAGAGATCTATGCATGGAACCATTTCTTTATAAAGTATTCATTGTAACATGTATACCATTAGCAGAACCCTTTTGCTTCCCTTTTTCTCTTCGATCTGTTCCACCGTTCTGTTAGCATCAGCCGTGACTTAGGCTTAGTTAGCCGTGCGAAAGCGAAAGCGAAAGAGCGAGAGAGATGAGATGGCATATTTCAACTGGTACAGTCTCCTATTTGCTTTGCATATTTTGGTTGCCCAGGGCATGTGCGAGTCGCTTTTAACACGCTTACGTGCTTTTCTGATGTTTCGCCGAGTTTCTGCTGAAAAATGCCAGCACGTGTTTTGTTTAGCCAACATGCAAAGGGTTGTATCCTCGGCGGCGTGTCGTAGTTTAGCCCGCTGGCTGCTTAATTAAAGCTGCGATGTGGACTAAAACAAAAAGGCTAACCAAACATGGTCAAAGTGATTCAATTAGCGGGCAGCTGCGCCTGCAAAGGACTCTCTCGAACAGCGAGCAGCAATGGCGAAAGAAAAAAAAACAAAAACAAAACTGAAATGAAAACTGAAAAAACAGTGTAGGACATGACAGGAGAGCGTACAAAATACACTGTCTGGCAAAAATGTTAATTACTGAAACCGAATTATGTTTATGCATATTTCATGCGTTTAATGAATTTACAAAACTCCTGCTCCTCCTGTTCCCCCTGTCGCCTGTCCGCGCGCCCTCGCGGGAATCTCAGTCATGTCAGTGTCGAGTCCTGGGCCAGGCAAGGCAAGGCAGCTGCTTACTCAGTTGTCGCTAAGTTGTTGGTGCCTGTTGCTCAAACAAGTTGGCTGCATGTCTTACCCTCCCCTCCCATTCCTCTCCCATTCCCTCTCCCACTCTCTGTCTGCCTCCACCCATTTCCCTTTCCCCACTCACTGTCAAGTGTGTTGTCACAGTTTTCGGGCGCTGCATAAGCTTAGCTCATTTATAGAGTTCTTTGAGGCAGATGCTTTTGCCAAGCACTCAAAGCATAACCCAGTTCCCGCTCACAATTGCAATCTGCCTTAAAGATTTCTCCGAACTCGCAAGAACTTTGCAGTCGGTTCTTTAGTGGTAAATATTAAATTTACCAAGTAGACGGCAGGGACTTTGGCTCTATTCCAGAACTTTAGATGCCATAAATAGCTAAGTGAACTTTTATTATTGAAGTTTTCATTTTGACTGAGAAAAGAACTGAATGAAGCTCTGGAAAGCGCTGAGACACTTTGAGATCTTGAAATAGAAATTCATATTCAGTTCACATAATGTAAAACTATGTTTATCGATTTTAATCGATTTTCATTTCTTTACAATTAAAATTATTTTACATCACTTCTATGTCTCTCTCGGATTGGTTGGGCAATGATGCAGCTCATAAGTCGGAATTCAATTCAAGCGAACTGAAATTAAAGTGCGCCTTGAAAACTCTTGTTGTTTTCTATTTTTTTGACTAGAGAAAAAAAGTTATTTGAAAACTTGATTGAGAAATCATTGCGTTTGCTACTTACATACATTTACTCGAAAAAAAAATCATTGAAAAGATGATATGATAAATGACATGAATTTCTATACTCATTCATGAAGCGAGAAGGGAATATTGGTTATGTGTTCTGTCTTCTGCTCATCATGCGTCCGTCCATCTATTCCTCCGTCAATCTATACGCCTATCCATCCGCCCATTTCAGCGTTGTATCTTTCACAGTTTCAGTGTTGGAAACTGCACAAATTGTTGACCTTCTCATTGATTTACCCATTGATATTATATACAAACTTTTGTTCAACTTGAAATTAATTAATTTAAATTTGCTGCATAACTTTTATTTGAAAAACAATTGAAGGGATAACTAGATATACGAAAACTTTGGTTCTTCAATGACACTTCAATTATACAATTCAAACGAACTTTAACAAAATTGTTTATCCTTTTTATTTTATTTTATTTTATTTTTTATTTTACTAATGCATCTTTTTTCTTGGTCTATACAATGGCCGCAGTTGAACTAATTGACTTTTTGGAAAGCAAGTAAATTATTTATAAATTTAAATTTTAGTTTCTGTGAACATTAGTAATTAAATAAGAAATTTCTTTGAAAATGATATTTTTAGTTGTAAATATTTATTGATATATTGTAAGTAAATATGTGTACAAATTTTTAAATTGTAAGTAATTTTTGTATCCAACTCAATTTTTAGCTGTAAATCTATATTTATTTATATTTATATATTTATATGCATATGTATAAATTTATATTTGTTTTATTTATTTTTTTTTAAATTTAATTTTAAAATTTAATATTTATTTTTTAATTTTTTTTAACATTGTAAGTCTTATTTTTTTATATCTAATTTGTAGCTAGAAATATTTATTTATTTAAATATATAAATTTTTATATAAATATGCATATATGTATATATAAATTTATATTTATTTTAATTTTTTTTATAATTTAAAATTTTATATTTATTTTATAGTTTTTTGTTTATTATTGTCTTTTTTATTAAGTCTTTTTTCAAATTTAATTTTTAGCTAAAAATGTTTATTTATTATACATATATAAATAAATTTGTACAGCTAAACGAAATTGGAAAAAAGGTGATTATTTTTTTTAGAATAGTTTTTTTTCGACCAAGAAAATATTAAATATCAACAACTTTAAATAAAATTACATTTTCATTTCCAATTTAAATTTAAAATAAATTCAACAATCTGAATAAGTTCAAATTGCATATATAAATACACATATATGCCGCTAGGGGGCGTGGCAAATCGTAAGAAACTATATTTCCTAAGGCTTTCGAAAACAGGATTGTTAAACAGCCTCCCTTCCCTATGAGCTTTGGTAGTGTGCATCGTGAGCGAGTATTATGTAGTCAGTGACACCCGGCAGCAGTAGATTTATTTATTTTTACTATTTTACATGCTGGGAGCTTCGACTCTTGGCATGTTAATGCAAAACCAAAATATAGATCACATTCGCCATTTCATGTTACTTTTCAAGTTGGCAAAAAGTTCAGCTGCAGCTGCAGATAAAGATGGAGATGAAGATGAAGATAGAGATTCAAAGTTTCGATGCATTAACTTTGTCTATTGTACGTGAACACTGTTGCAGTTCCTCGGGCATTTAGGCATAAATCAAAGCGGGCCATAAATGCGGCCCGCACGCTCAGCCCCACTGAAAAGCCATAAAAAAGTGAGGCGAGGGCAGGAGCTATAAATCTGATGATAATTTGATGCGCCACATTTAACGAGGCTTCAGCGACAGTTTGCACAAGGGCGAAGCCACGCCCCGGGTAGAGGTCGACGACCCCGTCGCGCCCTCTTAAGCCCCCTGAGCGCAATTAAGTGCTGCAAATGCCTTTAAAACTGTTGCATACGCCTCGAACAGGCGAATCGAGAGTACGGAATTCGGAAGGGGATTCCGGAATTTGTTGTTTGCTTGTTATTGCCATTCATTTACTGTTAACGAGCCGCCTCCTCTTCCGCTCCAGCTGCTGAAGACTCTTTCGAATGGCATTTAATGCTGTCCGCCAGGTGGCGCCAGGTGCTGGCAGCCAGAGCTTGGCATATTTGAATGGCATTGCTGGGGCGTGCAACTGATTTGGCAAACATTATGCAACTGTAACAATTGCTGACAAACGAAGCCAATCAGTCGCCCGAGATAATAAGGTGGAGGCAGGGGACGGGAGATGGTGCGATGCGATGCAGATGCTGCCACCTGAGTTCAACTGCTGACGGGAGCAAATGCTGTGTGCCAATCGAACTGTGAGGTGCTTCATTCGTATATGTGTGTTGGGAGAGTGAAGACAGGAATCGAGCTGCTGCTGATTGATCAATGCATTAGCCCGACTCCCACTCGCACTGCCACTCCCACTCAAACTATGGCCAGGCCTTGGCGAATGGACCAAGTTTGAACATAAAAAAAATACCAAAAAAAATGAAGACCCAAGGAAAGAGAAGAAGTCGAGTGAGCTAACACTCACACGGGCCACATAAATTGTCATGTGAGCGCACGAAATTATATGAAAGATTCATGTTAATGGCATTGAAGTGTTTATGCGGCGTATACTTGATTTTATATGCCATGCAAGGCGGGGGCGGAGCAAGGGAAAACAAGTGGTAAAGAAAAACAAATTCGGGATCTACAGATAAATTATTGAAGAGGCCAGCCACACGCGCTGCCCTTTATGATTACGCTCAAAACGATGTCAATGGGACAAAAGGACGTTCTGCTCCATGGAATCGGACAGCGGGAAGTGGGCAGCGGGCAACGGGTAGCGGACAGCAGTTGGCATGGAATTGTTAGCTAAATACTCACGTCAAGTGCCAAGCGGCCAAAAAGCCTCTGCTTGCTGACACGGATGTTGCGGCAACGCCTCTGACTTGTCTTTGGCCTTTCGCCTTTTTTGAAATTGAAACTTTCAACTGTGAATTGCGGCGGGCTCTGCTCGGGCTGCGCGCACAGGACCGACTGACGACCTGCCACTGGGCGAGACAAAAGCGAACTGAGCCACTGAGCGCCGCTGATGCTGCAGCAGCAGCCAACCGAGCCCCAAGCCGAAGCCTGCCGCACGAAGCCGAACGTAGGCGAATGACGAGCTACATGTCCCGTGCTCCGTGCTGCGTGTCCCGTGTGGACGGCCGTACAGACAACATTACTGCCGCTTAGCTTTGGCCCACAGGCGTGTCACAGCATAATAATTGTGAACTATGTTGCATGCCCGAAAAAAAAACAACAAAAACAAAAAACAGAAGCAATAACAAACACAGCAATGCTTAATTAAACTACATAAACAAAGCATTAAACCAATGATTACTGCTGCATTAGCTATTCGCCTCAAGCGCTATTCAAATTGATGATGCGCCCCTCTATGCGATTCTCACTGTTTGCTGTGGAGCTGTAAAAAGTATTCATTGAGCTGTAGTAAGAGCTAAAGTTGTTATTGTAGAATAAGAGATATCTCAGTTATACTACATAGTTGGCCATTTTAGAACTACTTCTTAGTCATTTCTCTGTTAGAGATATAGCAACTAAAAAAAACTTTACCAGCTACATATATATAGTGCTCTACTCTACTTCTACTGCTACACCTACCTCTTAGTTCTTCTTTAGTCCTCTTACATATAAGAGATATAGCAGCTATACTAATAGCAGCTATACTATACTCTACTCTATTTCTGTTGCTATATAGCAACTATATATAATAGTATGTACTTTACTATACTGTACTTCTACTCCTACTACTATACTAATTAGTACTCTACTCTACTACACCTACTTCTTAGTTCGCATTTAGTCCTTCCCTATCTCTTACAGGTAAGAGATTTAGCAGTTATACTATATAGTATTCTACTCTATATCTGTTCCTATATAGAAACTATATAATATAGAACTCTTCTCTACTGTGCTCCTACTCCTTTTCCTATATAGTCACTATACTATTTAGTACTCTACTCTACTCCTGCTGCTACTTCTTAGTTCTTCTTTAGTCCTCACCCAACTCCTGAAAGAGATATAGTAGCTTATTTATATAGTTCTTTACTCTACTCCTTTATACCAGGTATATATAGTGCTCTACTCTACTCCTATTCCTACTACTATATAACAACTATACTAAAATAGTACTCTACTCTACTCTTGTACCTACTTCTTAGTTCTTCTGTAGTCCTTCCCTATCTCTTACAGGTAAGAGATATAGTAGCTTTACTTTACTCTACTCCTATTTCTGCTATTCCCATATAGCAGCTATTCTATACTATACTCCTACTCCTACTCCTATATAGCAGCTATATTATAGAGTACTCTAGTCTATTTCAACTGCTACACCTACTTCTTCGTTCAGCTACAGTCCTCGTCCATCACCTGCTGACTCGAGTAATGTCTGGAGATTTGCATATGCAATGCCACATGCCGAACCAATATGCTTTGTGTACGTGCTGCTCGACAACAGAGTCAAAGTGAGCTTAACTCGATTTGCACCTCGCATCGTAATTCAAGTCGACTGTAGCGGGCGGGCAGCATCGAGTGTCGGCACTTGGGAGCAACGCGCTGCATGCAACAGGGCGCATGAATTAATAGTGAGATCTTAGCACCGACTAATTTGGACAAAGGCTCTTAGCACCGAAGCGGTGTCGACTGGGCCAGCTGAGGGTCGCCTTGTAGGCCAGCTTAGCTCAGGCTACAGCACCTTGGAAGGCTATTCAGAGCCCACTCTTCTGATCTGGAAGTATTTAGTTATTTAAGCTGGCGAGTGCTTGTCTTACACTCTGTCTTTTGCTTGCAGCTCTGCCTTAAAGTGCTCTTTTGAATCAAGAGCCGTTGAGGAGGATACACTTCTGAGGTAGAGCTAAATAGCTCTATTATATTGCTGGCACAGTGACAACAGAAACGAATGCAAATGCTTTAGCTATGTCTACGTATTTTTTTTGGACTGTATCACATAATATGATAGGTCGGAGTTAGCTTGTTCACGATATTTTGACAAATGCCAAAACTCTTCTATTCACAAGTTGAAAGCCTCAGCTGGTAGTGCTTAATACTTAACTTAATCTTAATTTTAAATAATTCAATTATTATAATAATAATTAGCATACATAATAAATAAATCAGCTATGATTATTTGTATGTTTTATTTATTGTTATTATTATTTTTTATTATTATTATTGTATATATTTTGTTATTTATTTATTTTTTATTTATTTTATATATAAGTATTTGTTTTTAAAATTTTCTATTGCTTAATTTTTTTTATAATTTATTTTGGATGTATTTTATTTATTTATTTTTTTTTTATTTTAATAATATTTTCAATATTCATTTTTATTTTATTAGTTTTATGATTTTTTTTTTACTATTATTATTATTATTTATTTTTATTTTATAATATTTTTATTATTTATTTTTTATTTCTTTGTATTTACATTAATTAATTTATTTAATTTTTTTTTTATTTTTTTTTATTTTTTTTTATAAATGAATTATTGGCAATACACAAATTTGAACCAAAAACTCGATTGTTTTTTTTTTTTTTTTTTTTTTTTTTTTTTTTTATTTATCAGGCTATGCCACAATTCACATCCATATATGGCCAAATATATTATTTAGGGTGGGATGGGGTTACGGAAACAAGGCAACGCTACGTTGCTCGTCTAGAGACTTTCAATAGCAATCCTTGTCACTGGTAATTCAAGTTGACACACAGCCTCCACGATCGGCCCCACTGGATAGCGATTGGGCAGCCGACCAATCGTGAACTAATGTGTGCAGCGACTTTAGAAGAAATAGAAAGATGGAACTTACTAAAGTGAAATCTTTGACCGACCCCTGACTTCGAAAAAATACACGATTTTGAAATGTTTGCCCCTGGGCTGACAGCTGTCGCATTCTAGGACCTCAGTAAGCAGGAGTGACATCCTGCGGAAATGGCTCCTAGGTCAATGCTGCAGCTGCCTCCGTCCCGTTAAAACCCTGGCAGGCCTCCAAGTACGTTCGAAGATCGTCACCAACTGATTTTCCTTTGGTGGTACAGGTTTAAGTTGATATATATCCTTAATTTGTGCAAGATCCTGGCTCTGAACATTGGCTCCCATAAGGACCAAAGTCAACCCTCGCATGGCCTCCCTGCTATGCACAGATAACCATGAGGATCGCTTGAGTAACTGTACACCCGATCTAAGATAGCGGCTTGGAGTCGGGACCCCTTAAAATGGAATTTAGAAAGACCCCAACAACAAAAAAAACAATCAGTGGAACACCACTAGAAGAAAGTGAGGCCCGTTTCACGGACCCACGGCTGGGCTTTGGCAAAAGCTCAAAAATGCAAAGGAGCCCTGTAGCACAGGCGCCAAGAAGTGTGGAGGAAACTCCAAAAACCGCTGCGGCTGAAGTAGGTGTCCCAAATACTGTTGCAGAGGCGGTAATCTCTCCAAGGCATGAGTACATGTTGAAACTCCGGGCCGAGGAAGAGGATGCCATTCTAAAATGTCGCCAGGCGCTGCGGCGTATAAAGACCGCTGTCGCTAAACAGAAAAACATCAGTCTGGATGTTAAAAGCGGGGTATCCGACCTAGACGAACTACTCGATATTCTAGGACACTGTAGGAACTCCTGGAAGAAGCTGGAAGCTGAAGCAACTAAGCAGAAGCAATTAGAACCAGCAGCAGAGGCACGGATCTTGGAAATGGTGGAAACACCTACCATTCAAAAGAGACAAGCCCCTAGCCCCCTAGAGTCTGAGTCCGGCAAAAAACTTTGCAAGGGACAACAGAACTTGTGGCAAAAAGTCACCAGAAAAGGGACTTCGAAGCAAAAAGCGGAAAAGGCTACTTCGGCACCCGCAGAAAAGCCGAAAGTAGTAACACAACTAGTAAAAAAAGAGAAGAAGAAACCTCCCCGCTCAGAAGCAGTCCTCATAAAACCTGAAAGTGGACAAAGCTATGTAGATGTTTTACGAAACATACGCAGCACAATCCAACAAGACGAAAAGGCAAACGTGAGAGGTATAAGGAAAACCCGATCCGGGGCACTCCTTGTAGAACTGAGCAGAGGGGAAAAGTTACAACCAGAACTAGTTGAAAAACTAAAGGCTACCGTTAAAAAAACAGCCACGGTAGCCGAGCTAAAGCCTACAGCGACAGTGGAGATACGAGATCTAGACTCACTAACTGTAGAGTCTGAGGTGGCTGAGGCAGTGCGACAAGTCCTTGATAATTCATCAGTGGAGCTGCGTATAAAAGTCACTGCCCCAAACAGTCGAGAGCAAGTAAGGGCCTTTGTAACTTTAGAAAGTCAATTAGCGGAGACGTTGCTGAGCTCAGACATTAAAATTGGTTTTGTCAGGGCTAGGCCCAGGATGTGTCAACCCATCCGCAGATGCTACAGATGCTTCGGGGTCGGCCATCTGCAGACCAACTGCACAGGACCGGACAGAAGCGGTGGTGGCATCTGCATTAGATGTGGTGAATCAGGTCACAAGATGAAAGACTGCAAAAAACCACCAAAATGCTGCATTTGCACGGATGCGGGGCGTACTTCTGTTGATCACATGCCGGGATCGCAGAAATGCCCAAGCACACGACAAACTACAGCAAAATGTTGAAAATTCTCCAAGGTAATCTACACCGGAGCAAAACGGCAGATGCACTTTTGACACAGATAGTAGCAGAACATGCTATAGATGTAGTGATCATTAGTGAGCAATATAAGCGAAAAGAGAACGGAGTTTGGTTAGAGGACGACACCAAGACTGCGGCCATATGGATCCCCAGTAGTAGTGGACAACAGCCACTAGAAAGCAAGATGGGAAACTGCTACGTCTACGCACGCTTCAGAGAAGTCGCAGTAGTCAGTTGCTACCTAACCCCTAGCGATGACATAAGCACCTTCCAGAATAAACTAGATGCAATCGAGGATCTCCTCGTGGATCGCCGGCAGCCCTTCATTGTGGCAGGCGATCTGAATGCACGAGCAGTTGACTGGGGAATGCCCTCTACTAACTCTAGAGGACGAAAAATTATGGATATGGCCGCTAGGTCCGGGTTAGTGGTAGTAAACCGCGGAAGCAGACCCACCTTCCATAGGCCGGGTTGCGAAGGCACAATACCTGACGTAACCTTTGGATCCGAACACATCGTAGATCGGATAACAGACTGGAAGATACTCGATGACTTCACGGGAAGTGATCACGAGTATATCTCATATGAGTTCCAGAATACCAGTCAGCAAAACCACTCATCACACTCAAGGAAAACTTCCCACAGATGGGACATAAGTAAGGTGGATACACGCAAACTACTAGCTGAACTAGATAGGCGAGAACGACAGTTCGACGGCACATTGACGTCGAAGCAAGTGGTCGAAAGAAGCCTAACAGCTATGGAAAGAGCGTGTAACGTATCGATGCCAAAAACGCACAGCAAACACGGAGGTAGACGACAGGCGTACTGGTGGAACCACGATATCGCAGAAAAAAGGAAAGTATGCATACAATGTAGAAGAAGGCTAACAAGGGCACGACGCTCTGGAAATTTCACGACGGAAGCGCTAGCAGCCAAGATCGCGAGAAAAGAACTATCGATTGCTATCACACGCAGTAAGCATGACAAGTGGAAAGAGCTCTGCAAAGATATAAATAAAGACCCTTGGGGACTTGGCTACAAGATAGTCATGAAGAAGCTGAGAAACTACGGAGCAGTGCCAAACGTGGATGATGACACGATGGACCACATAGTGGAAACACTATTTCCAGCACACATCCACGAGGCGCATGAGCGAGTACCCGTAGAGCTCGATGGTTCAGTCCCAGTTTTCACCGAGGAAGAACTCAATATTGCAGCTCTCTCCCTGAAGAACAAGAAAGCGCCGGGACCAGATAATATACCGGCAGAGATACTGAAGGTGATAGCATCAGGACGCCCGACTTTTCTACTTAGGATGTATAATGCATGTCTAAGAGAAAGGATATTCCCAGAAGCGTGGAAAGAACAGAGACTGGTGCTCATTAGCAAAGGCAAAGGCGATCCCAACACACCTTCGGCTTATCGCCCATTGTGTATGCTAAACACAGCTGGGAAGCTTTTAGAAAAGCTCATAAGACCCAGACTACTCGCCGCAGTAGAGGCTGCTGGAGGACTTAGCCCCAGGCAACATGGGTTCAGAGCTGGAAAATCCACAATGGGAGCTATCGATGAAGTGGTTCAGGCAGCCAGAGCTACGCAAAGAGGAAATGCATACTCGCGCCCAGTAGTTCTGCTAGCAACGCTGGACGTTAAAAACGCCTTTAATAGTGTAAGGTGGACCGATATGCTTACCTCCTTGGAACACCGCTTCCAAATACCGGAGTACCTCATGAATATGATCAGGAGCTATTTGCAGGATCGAATACTCCTGTACTCCACGCAAACTGGAACAAAACGGTACAGAGTGACTGGAGGAGCTGCACAGGGGTCAATCCTGGGACCAGACCTGTGGAATATCAGCTACGACGACATCCTAAGACTGGAAATGCCTGAAGACACCTTCCTTATTGGTTATGCCGACGATATCGCAGCCGTCATTACTGCCAGAAACACCATAGAGGCCCAAAAGAGACTTACCCAAGTCATGATCCGCACACAGACATGGCTCAGCTCTCGAGGTTTGGAGCTCGCCACCCATAAAACAGAGTTACTTCTGTTCACGGGGAAGCAGATCCCAACCGAAATAGAGATGCGAGTAAGCGGAAACCTGATAAGGACGCAGAGGACAGTGAACTATCTAGGCGTCAGACTGGATAGTAAACTTACCTTCTGGGAACAGCTGAAGTATGCCACGCGGAAAACAGCGACAGCAACGGGATCTCTGAGTAGGCTGATGGCAAACGTTGACGGCCCGACAGCAGGAAAACGGAGACTCCTCATGGAAGCGACCAATGCAATACTGCTATATGGCAGCGAAGTATGGGCGGACACATTAAAGGCGAATGTAAGGCGAAAACCGATGCTAGCTGTGCAACGAAGAGCAGCCTTAAGAATAACATCGGCGTACCGCACAGTCTCCGGGGCGGCCGTGACTGTGATAGCAGCAGTCATACCGGTTGACTTGCTAGCCCAAGAGCGCAAAAAAATATGGGATCTTCGGCAAAGAGGAGAATTCTCAGAACTTGCGGCAAAGAGCATACGACAGCAAACCATAATCTCGTGGAAGACGAGATGGTCATGCGAAAGGTATGGAAGATGGACCGCTAAAATAATCCCCGATCTAGAGAAGTGGATAAATAGAAAGCACGGTGAAACGTCTTTCTATTTGACACAACTACTCTCCGGACATGGATACTTTCGAAAGTACCTAAATAAAATGGGGAAAACTGCCGAACCCAGCTGCATTTACTGCGAAAATGCAATGGACGATGCAGAACACACCTTCTTCAAATGCAAAAGATGGTCGGAAGAAAGAATCGACCTGGCAGAAACAGTAGGTGAAGTCAAAGTAGAGACATTAGTACAGCAAATGTGCAGCAGCATAGACGCTTGGAAAAAAGTCTGTGACTTCGCCGAAAAGGTTCTGCGGCGGAAGAAGTACGACCTGGACGCAGGCACACAGAGGGCAACGCTCTTTTAGAGCACACAACGGGGTTCCACCTTGAAGGTTAATGCGGGATATCTCCTGGTTCCAAGGTGGATTTGAGCCCCAGAAGAGGAGGATTTTTTAGTCGGTAAGCAGTTATGCAGTCCGACACACCGGTCAAAGTGACGACATGACTGACGGTGCATAAAGCATTTTTTCCTACCTCAGCCCAACAAAAAAAAAAAAAAAAAAAAAAAAAAAAAAAAAAAAAAAAAAAATATATTATTTAGAATGAGAAGATACATAAGTTAATTTGTTTTCTTTAATTTATGTTTCATTTGCAATCTTTTATAATGCCAATTCATGTACTGTGAGCTCAATCCATATATTTATACAATTACATCTAAATCTATATACATACATTTTAAGGTGTATATCGCACCTATATACATACCTACTTAATCGGTCAGAGCAATCAATCTGTGCTCTACAGAAGCTAAAGAGATTGAGGTCTGTTAAGGCTTATAAAGTTTCTTTGAAGTAAAATCTATATAGATTGTAGTTTGTCTATGGCAGTTATGTAAAGCGAATGATCTGGGGCAAGCTTTATATGAATAGCTTCAAGTTGTTATAGCTGAGTTATCAGACAGGCTCATCTATAGCAATTCTTATCATGCTAATTCAAAGTCGATTCTATATTTATTAAAGTCTATAGCACTTACATATATAATGCACTAGGCAGGCTGATTGAACTGTGGCACACCTCTTGAACCTTTGGCAGCTATACACATATATGGCTATTTACTTAGCGAGTGCTTTGAATCAGAATCTGAAGATATTGCTTCTATTGGCAGCGCTGTTAAATTTCACTTTGTTCACATGAATCACTGAGAGTCGCTGAGTCGCAAAGAGTTGAATTAAATTTACTTTTTAATTGGCAACGAAATTGGTAAACAAGCTTCAAGAAACTATTTTGAACAGTATTCGTCTCGCGCTCATTACCTTTAAAATTATGTGTGCGTGTGTGTGTGTGTGTGTGTTGGACATCTTTTGCGGAATTTCAAGAGCTGTGCATAACGTTACAGTTTGGGAGCGACTGCAGCCGGCTGGCTAATTGACATGCTGTGCAGCGCGTCTGCAGTGTTTCCTGACCCAACGTGCGGCTCTACGATGATTGTGTTTATTTATAGCTGTTGGCCACACGTTGCGCTATTGCCAAAAAAAAAAAAATAAATAAATAAAAATAAAAACAGACGCGCGCACAAAAAAACTTTACAAAATAAAAGCAAAAAAAATGCTTTAATTGTCGCTCAAGTAGCCCCTGCCACGCCTCCTGCTGCTACTGTTGCTGCTGGCCGTGGCAGCAACAGTTTCGCTACATTTTGTTGTTGCTGTTGTTGTTGTTGTTGCTGCTGGTTTGTGACTTTCTTTCCGCAATAAACGTAAAAAGTGACACCCACAGCACGCCGGCATACAAATGCGAACAATTCGAGCGGTCATCATCGTTGCCAAGATCTCGCTCCGCTTGCCGCCTGCCGCTACCCGCTGCCCCTTGTCCACCCCCGACGTTGACGTTGACGTCGACGTCGTCTGCCCGACAAAATCTCAAACACAAATTCACAAATCGCGCTTATGAAAGAAAACAATAGCAATGCATAAATTATGTGAAAAGAGATATAATAAACGGCAAGCAGAAGCAGAGAAAGACAAAGACAAAGAGAGAGAGAGAGAGAGAGAGGGGAGAAAAAACAATTAAACAAATTATGTTTCGCGTAAATATTTGTAATAATTGTTGTAAAATCGCCGTCGCGTCTCGGGCCAAGCAATTGGGTCAAATCTACCGGCAGTCAGACGGCAGATAAAACTAACTATGGACAACAAAACCAAAAACAAATACAAATAATTAAATAATTTGACCAACAACAACAACAACAAGCAGCAGCTACTGAATGTTATGCAATATTCCATCCACTATTATGAGTCGTTGCCAAAAGTTTGTTATTGTTTCTCTGGGCTTGTCTGTCCATTTATTTTCTTTCGACTCTTCATGAGTCTGGCTTCTCGCTTTCGTCTGCTCACCATATACCCTGTAATGGAGCAGAGCTTTATCCATTAGTTTTGTCACAGCGTGAGTGCTGCAAGCGTGTCCAACCGCATTAATGGCTGTGAAAATCCAACACTTTGACTTTCTGCACGGAAGTGGGGACAAATGACGCAATCGCCAGCTGGTTTATAAATCGCATCACGCTTTAGCCGACTTTAGGCAACTTACCCTGGAAATGCAGCTACCCATCTATGTACGTACATACGTAAGTCGGGGCATCCTTACAAACTGACATTCATTCGAATCCTTCCTTGTTTTGATGCAGCTGTGCACTGCTTGAATGTTCTTGAAGCTTAAGTCTTAACAGTTTGATGTTTATTTGAAAATGGCAATGCGAATGCAGCAGGAGTGCAGCAAGCAGTGCTCCATGCACAGGCTGTTCTGTGGTACACTGCTTGACATATGTGTAATGTAAATGTCATTTGCATCGATTTCAATTTTGCAGTTACAAATAAAAAGAAGTTAATATTAATTTAATATTCTTTGCAATTACTTAAAAAAGTATCCATATCTTTATGTGTATTTTATAAAGTTATAGAAATACATTTACTCTCATTCGGATATTTGGAAGCATACAATTTTGCTTGCGGGTTGCTGGAATGCATAGCTTTGTACACCAAGCAGTTGATAATTTGCATGCCCTTAACCTATTCAATGTAGAATTAACAAATTTCAAGACAAAACAAAAGCAAGAAACAAATTGGAAAACATTATGTCTAGCAAATCAGATCAAAATTGTGTCAAATTTCAATTCAATTCAATTCAATTTATTACACTCTTTGTTAAATTACAGAATTTTTGTTGTGAATGCTATTATAAATTTGTTTAAGGGTTTAGACAATATCAGCCTTTTCTACTTAAATATTTGTGGTGACATATGACATATGGTGTATGGCTCAACATTATTTTTGGGGAAGAAAAAAACAAAGAAATAGAAAAACCCCATGGATATTTACTACAAACTAAATTAAAATTAACTTAAACACTAAACACTAAAAACTACATTTCTATGCCAAGTCGTTTATATGAGAATATGATGATACCTGACACTTAGTTATGAATTTTTGCGATAGTCGCGACAGTCTAATATCTACCAATTCAGTATTAGCTCGACAATGTAGATCAATCGTGGAATGATGCCATGGCAGATTGAAGATAAGCTTTAGGACTTTATTTTGCGAGATTTGCAACTGCACCGTAAAATGTTACTGCTTGGAATATCGATCTAAACAAAAACATTTTGTTTTCTATATTTAGTCTCGAATTTCTGTTTATAAACGGGTATAGCGTACGGTTGTGTCAAATTACTCTACGAAACCAGAAAATGCTCAATTCTAAGAACAACAACGACAAGCACTGCACTTTTTTCCCAACAGGTCATCGACATCAACAGCGACCGCTAAGCCACAGCTTGTTAGGGATAGATTTTATTTAAGTTATTTAGTTGCAAATTTCACTTTATATAAAGAAGACGCTTTCGTATAAATAACATGCTTACGAAGTCTAATATTATTATTTATATACACATTTATATTGTTTTCTCTATTTTAAATTCTAGTAAGAAACGCAACACGTTAAGGGCATCTATCTACTCTCATTATGGGCATTTTGCTAGACTGTTGACAGTTTGTGGAGCACTGGAACTGGCTATCCTATTACATTAAGCAGTTTTATACACTGCTTTGCACTTTGCATACGTCGCCCAACTAACTAATTAAAATGAAACAAGGCAATGTGTAATTGATATTTCAATAAATTACAAATTTCTCTTACTATTTGCTACTGCTAATCAAATGCACAAATATATTTATTTATTGCTTTTTTAATGTATGGAAGGTAGAGCATTTTGCTTGACTGTTAACAGTGAAACTGGGCAACCTTCTGCAGCAAGCAGTGCCCTGAGTATCATTTCAGTTCGCATTCTCTGCCCAACTAAATATGAAACGGAACTCTAACTCGCCCTATTTATTAAAATGAAGCAAGTGAGCTTCTTAATAACCCATTAATTTGTACAAAACGTATCTAAATTTATTTTACTACGAGATTTATATCACATGTTTATATGCACAACATATTTATATGCCTGCCATTCCGCCTTACAGTTTGAGGAGTACTTCAACTAGGCATCCTTGAGCAGCAAGCAGTGTGTAAACTGCTTGGCACTTTCAATTCATATTTGAAAATTCGTCTGTCAATTTGTATTGATTGAAAATTACGTTACGTTGTAGCCAAAATTGTACGTATTGTCAAAATTGACGTATTGCTAATTCAGCCTAATTATTGAGGCGCCGTACGAAATTCCAGTATTAAATGGATCACAAAGCGAAGGCTTGCGCCAGCCCCAGCTTGTTGCGGGGCGTGCGCACGGGCGAGCTGGCGCCGCACCTGACAGCGTGGCAGCGCATCGATTGGCCCATGTGCATGCAGGCGGGCATCTTCAAGGACTGGGCGTCGCGGCTGAGCACCAAGAAGGCGCTGGAGTACCTCGGTCGCTCCATCTCCATATGCCAGACCGAGGGGCAGGCCGCCTGCTGCAGGAGCAGCCTCACGAAGCTGGGCAGCCACAGCTGCTACGCAGCCGAGGACAAATACTGCCAGATGGCCGCCGATGCGCTGGGCAAGCGCAGCTTCTTGCGGCGTAAGCTGGCCCAGCCGGAGCGGGCGCTGCAGGATGCCCGGAAGGCGCAGGACTTGCTGGCGCACCAGGGCAAGTCGCGGCTCAGCAATGTGCTGAACGGATGCGACGCGATATTCGAGTGCAACCAGTTCGAGGAGAACCTCGTGCAGCTGCACATCGAGAAGCGCAACTATCAGGCCAGAGCCGCCAAGGATGGCTTCGAGTACCGCGCCGCCCACGTGAGTTAGGCTGGCTCGCTTGACTGAGATCCTTAGACCCAATCAGACGCAGTTTCCCCCCTGCTTAGGCAACGAGTGTGCTTGAGGACAGCTTGGGCGAAGCTCTGCATCCCTTCCTGCTGCACCACTGGCCGCTGGTCGCGAGGTTGGCGCGCTCCCGGCGCTCCGCGGCTACCTTCATGCCGCGCCCCAGCCCCATCTGGCAGCTGAGCGGGAAGCGGGAGTGCGACGTGGAGAGCCTGGGCGCCAAGGAGAGGGCGGAGTACTCGCCGCTGGAGCAGGCGCGGCAGCGCATGCGCAAGAGCGCCTACAACTACCATTACTTGCGGCACAGCGCCCGAGATCTGGACATGCTGAAGCAGCTGCAGACGAGCCTCACCCTGCCGCAGCTCCCCTCTCGCATCTCCACGCCCTACCTGACCGAGCTGCTCGCCGAGCAGTCGGCCGTAGTGCACAAGTTCATGGTGGGTGCTGTCCTCTTGACCCCCTCTTGACTCACTGCCTCCTCGTCTCTCTGCAGAAAATGAGCCACAGCCGCAGCCCGCTCTACCACGGCAGGCACGAGCTGTGCCGCGGCACCCAGATCTGCAAGCGCAGTCAGCTGGAGGCACTGCATCGCAATGAGTACCAGACGCGGCGCGAGTGCTTCCGGATGCTGCGCGAGGTGCACAAGCGCCGGCAGGAGCGGAACATCGAGCGCCTGACCGACTACGTCGAGCACATCATGTCCAGCAGCATTGCGCTCAAGACGGATCGCACGCTGCCCTGGAAGTGGGAGTTCGTCAACGAGGTCTACAACATCCTGGCGCTGGCCCACACCGATCGCTGTGCCGTGCCGAAGAATGTCGACTTCCTGGATCTACGCAACCACTCCATTCTCTACCTCCTAACGACGGAACGTGCCAGGGATCTGACCGTTGGCTTCGGCGATCGCAATATTCACGCCGAACTCGCCAGAGAGGAGGCGCAACAGAGTCGCATGACGTAAGTCACAAATATACATTAAACTGTAGCCCGATTCCATTTCATTTCACTTCATTATATCTCATTCCATGGCACCAATCCAATTCCATTCCGGATAGTTTTAGTCCATTTCATATTATTCTATTCCGTTTCACTGCATCTACCTTCATTCCATTCTATTGCATTTTCATTTCAATCCGTTCCATTTGGCTTTAGTCCATCCAATTTAATTCTCATTCATTTCATTTTATTCCATTCCATTCCATTTCATTCAATTACTTTCCATTCTATTCCATTTAATTAAAATCCATTCCATATCATTCCGTTTCATTTCATACCGTTTCGTTTCACTTCTTCAAGTTCCATTTTATTCCATTCCATTTAATTCTACTGCATTACATTTGTTCCATTTCACTTAATTTTACTCAATTCCATTTAATTCCATTACTATCCATTTCATTTCATTTTATTCTATTAGTTTCTATTCCATTTCAGTCGATTCTATTCCATTCCATTTCATTCCATATCTTCCATTCCATTCCATTCCATATCATTCCATTCCGTTCTATTTCGTTTCATACCGTCCCATTCCATTCGATTGCATTCAATTCCATTTTATTCCATTTGATTCCATTCCATTTAATTTCATTCCACATCATTCCATATCAGTTCATATCATTCCATTCCATTTCATATTTTTTCATTCCATTCACTTTCAGTCCTTTTCATTCCATTTCATGTCATTCAATTCCATTTCATTTCATTCCATTCAATTTCAGCCTATTCCATTCCATTCCATTTCATTCCATATCATTTCATATCAGTTCATATCATTCCATTCCATTGCATCCACTTTCAGTTTTTTCATTCCATTCCATTAAGTTTCATTTCTTTCCATTGCATTCCCATTCAATTCGACAGCAAGAAGGTCGAGCGACTATACAGCCGCCTGAGGCACTCGCGCTTTGGCATCGAGCGCACCTACCTGATGTTCGAGATCGCCCGCTGCCACTTGAAGGCGTCCCACTTCGACAAGGCGATGATAATGGCACAGAAGGCGCTGCGTGGTAAGCTGCAATTGGATTTTGGAGTTGAGTTTCGAGTTGACTAACGTAGCTATTGCTTTGGGCCAACAGAGGCGCGCAACTGCAACAGCATCGTTTGGCGCTTCAATATCACCTTTCTGATCTGCCAGGTGCACGCGAATTTCCACCGCTTCAGGCGACTGGGCGAGACGCTGACCAGGGCCAGCCAATTGGCCGAACGACTCAACTCGCCCAAGCTGCGGGCCTACTGTGCTCTCTGCCAGGCGGTCAACGACTATCAACTGAGCTTTGCGACCCACCTTGAAGCGGACCACAATTTCAAGGGCCGCAGGCGCAAACAGACATCGTATTGCTCAATTGAGTCGGTTGACCGCACTGGGGAAACATCCCATTAAGTAATTCAACGAACACAGCAGCAGCAACAACAGCAGCAGCAACAACAGCAGCAGCAACAGGAGCATTGGACCAACTGCTTGATAGGGCTACACTGCTTGCCCTCTGCTGCAGTTGCTCTGCAACTGTTGCTGCTGCTGCTGTTGCTGCTGCTGTTGCTCGTCTCGAAATTGTCTCCATTGTATTGTTGTTACCTTTTGTGTTTCTTCATTTATGTATTTATTTTTCTTTCGCACACTTTTTTATTCATTTGTCATTATTCACAATAGCAATAAATAATTAATTAACAAGCTTTTAGCATGAATTCAATTCATCAACGCCCTTCATTAACATTCCTAGCGCCAGTCGCTCTCAACTGCTTGCTTGGCCCCTTCGCTCCAGTTGCTCCGCAACTGCTGCTCAAACTTTTCTATTGTGTTGCGTCAATAATTTATTGAATTTTTGTTTTCATTCGCTTACTCTTTTATTTGTGTTTGACTTTGTTTTTCTACAATAGCAATAAATATGTATAATTTAACAAGCGTTTAACATTAACAATTCATTAACAATAATCATAATAAATAAATTAATAACAATCAGCTGTTGCAGCAAATTAAATGCCGCTGCGCTGTCGCAAGCGCAAGCGTTGCAGTCGTCGCGGCAGCTGCTGCAGCTGCTGTTTAACCTCAGTTACATTTACATTCCCATCAACAGCTTCGCGGCTTGGCTCATTGTTGTTGCTGTTGTTGTTGTTGGTGCTGCTGTTTGGCCTGACAGCGCTTTCATTGCTATTAGCAGTTGACGCCTCCTGGCTTAACTTTGCCTCGTCAGCGTCTTTAGCCTCAACTGCTGCCTCATCATCGTCATCATCATCATCATCATTATCGTCTTCATCATCATCTTTATCGTCTTCATCATCATCATTATCATTGCCTTCATCATCATCAGCTGCCTGCTGTGCCGCCGTTGAGCCCTCCACCTCTGCCTCTGCCTCTGCCTCAGTCTCTGCCTCTGCCTCAGTCTCAGCTTCTTCCTCAGCTGCTGCCTTTGTCGTAGCCTCCAACTCGTTGTCATCTGCATCAGCTTTATCCGCATCAGCATTGGCTGCTTCTTCTGCCCCTTCTTCTTCTTCGTCTTCTTCTTCCACTTCTTCTTCTTTATCATCATCATCATCATCCACATTCACTTCATTGTCACGGTCATTGGCAACTTCAGCTACTGTCGTTGTCGCATCCTCCTCAGACTCCTGCTCAGCTGCAGTTGCAGTTGCCGTTGCTGCTGTTGTTGTTGTTGTTGTTGTTGATGTTGCAGCTGGCGCCTCGTTGGCTGTTATTGAATTTGTAATTGTTTCAATTACTTCGTTTTGCTTTAGGTCGCTCTCGCCAGCATTGTCAACGTCGAGCTGTGCTGGCGCCGCCGCCGCCTCCTCTGCCGCCACCTCCTGCTTTGGCACCGTCTCCTGCTCCGCAACGTCATCTTCACCGTCGCCGTCGCCGTTGCCATCACCATTACCAACGCCATCAACTTCACTGTCAACTTCACCTTCACCTTCACCGTCAACAGCGTCGTCATTGTAAGTCGATGACACTGCCAGCGCTTGATCCCCAGCCATGAGCATTTCACTTTCGATTGGCAACGGTTCGGGCTCCGCTTCGGCCTCGGTCTCGGCCTCGGCCTCGAGCTCTGCGCTGGGCTGTGCATATGGCTGGTCATCCCGGTCGGCATAGTCATAGTCCTGCACATCCTCCACCCCATCGTCAGCCTCATCCTCAGCCTCGGCCTCGGCCTCCAAGCTGCTTGTGCTGGGCAGCACGGGATTGCCATTCTTGTCCACATACTGGACGCCGTCGAGGCCCATGCGCATGCACTGGAAGTGCATCTCGAAGAGATCGGTGGTGGCCAGGCGCACCACGAAGTCCATGCACATGTTCAGGTTGCTGCCCACCATGGCGATGTCTGTCATCTGGACGCACATGGCCATCGGCACGCCCATCATGACGGGTATGCAGAAGGGCGAGGGGTTGCGCAGCGATATGCCGTACTTGGACGAGGGCCGCTCGTTGAGGAACACCGCCAGCTGCGCCTCCTCCAGGTGCGGCACGAACGTGACGTTGGCGCAAACTGCAAGCGGAGAAAGAAAGTAACAAACAAACAGTTAGTCCGAAAACAGAAACGAGAGCAACTGCGCGAGAGTTTCTCGCAGTGCAATGAAAGTTGCGGGTGGAAGTTTGCGATTCCAATTGGATTCCAACTGCGAGCAGAGCAGAGCCGAGCGCAGCGCAGCGCTTCGAGTGCCAACATGCAAACGATTTGTGGCATTTTGATTGGCAAATGCAGCCATGTCATGTGACTGGCAGCAATTTGTTGCACTTGCTGCTGTTGCTGTTAGCTTGTCTATCGGTCTGTCGACCTGGTTGATGGCCATGGCAAAAGTGCAGATGCTTCCATCAAACAGCTGGACAAGTGGAGCAGCAGCAGCTGTGTGTGTGTGTTTGTGCTCTTTGCTGTTTACCCACCCTTCTGATCGAACTTGTACTGATCCACCTTGAGGCCGGCGCAGCAGCCGCAGCGCGGTCCGTGGCACTCGCAGGGCTGGCCAAACGTCGACCAGATGGAGCCCTTCTCCGAGTACTTGACGCTGGCCAGATTGCGGCCCCGCGACACGCTCACCGTCGGCGGCAGGTACGGCGTGTGCGTGGCCAGTTCGTAGAAGATCAGCCCGTTGCTGTAGCTGCGTGCCACGGCGCCAGGCAGCAGCCGCAGGCGCAGCAGCAGCAGCGCGGCAGCGCAGGCGCAGAGCCAAGAGAGCGGCGCACTTGAGCTGAGCATTCTGAGATTGAGCTAGGTTGGGTGAGATTGGATGGAGCTGTGTGTATCCTTAAAACTTGTCACAACAATTCACAGAACAGTAAAAAAAAAATAGTAAAAACGAAAACTATTTATATAATTTTTGCTGTATTTTTGTATATTTTTCTATTCACTTAAAAAAAAGGAGACGCGCGCGCTGACTGAGCTCGAACGCTGAACGCTCAACGTGTGAATCGCTGTTGAATTAATCAACCGTTCGCGAGCGACGAGAATTAAATATTAAAACGCTGAACGCGTCGAGCGTTTGCTTAAAAATGAAATGGAAACCGCCAGCCAAAGCGCCAGCAGTGGCAGCGGCAGCAGCGCCAACAGTCGAGGCAGCGACGCCAGCTGAGGCAGAGACAGCGACAGCAGCAGCAACGACAACAGCTGCAGCTGTGACTCTTTTTTGCTTTTCGCTCGCAAGCTATTTGAATACACTGTCTTAAGCTTATCTAGATACATTTGATAAATATTTTACATATAATTTTTTTAATTATTTATATAATTTTTAATCTATTTGCTTTGACAAATGCAGATCAAGTTTCAGTTGACTGATGTTGCTGCGGAAGTCTCAGCTTGGTAATCCTACAGTGAAGACCTCTATTACTTTCCATGTTCAGCCAGCTGTTAGCGAATTCTTCAATCTATTAACATTTGCCTGGCAACTCGCAACAAGTTGCAAAGAAATATTTTGCGCCTCAGTTTCACACTTGCTGAAGTTACGTGAAAAACACTTTCGTCATTTTAAAGTAAGTGGAAAATCTTGCACATAAATAGATATAGAAATGGATATATAGATATATAAAGATAGATATAGATAGATATATGTAAGTATATAGATATAGATAGATAGATATAGATAGACAGATAGATAGATAGAGATAGATGGATAGGTATATTTCATAAATATATTTTTTAAGGTTATTAAATAGAACGAATTCAAATTACTTAATTTAGAGACTGAAGGAGTTAAGGGGCGGAGGTATCACACGTGGAGTACAGGCTCATATTTGATAGATTTGAAGTGAGCATTCGGTTCAGTAGATTTTCAAAGTAAATATGTATATAACTAAAATACATTATTAAATAAGGTAATATATATACATATATTTTTTAAATTTATATTTTATTTGCAATCTGTTTTGTAAATGGGATGATTTTAGTCAATTAGGATTATTTATTTTATATTAATTTTTTTTTTAATTTTATTATTTATTTATTATTATTATTATTATTTAAATCAAAACTGTAATATCTCTCCCAAAAAGTATTCTTTTTTATGCAGAACCCATTTGAAAATGGGAAATCAGGGTTTAATGTTTATCTGGTCTTATCTCTTAATTAACTTTATGATTGATGCCTATTCAAGATAGTTACAAAAGCATCGTACGCTACAAAAATAGACTTTTCTGTAGAAATGCCCACATATCAATTCCTGTTTGATATCCATTCATAAATAGGAATTCTCGCTTCAGCATATAAAATAAAATGTTTCTATTTAGCTATATTATTATATTATATATATTATATATAAATATATTATGTGGTAAAACACAATATTTTACATAAAATTCAAATATTGCAAAGCAAAACTAAAAATAAAAAATAAAAATCTATAATACATCTGATATTTCATTACTCGGCTTATCCAGATCTTATGCTAGATTTATAAATAAATTGATATTCACAATTAACCCACAATTTGTCACGCTCATGTTATTTGTCTTGCAAATCAATTTCCTTTCTTAGGTGAAAGAGTTAGATGTTAAAGGTCTGTGCTCTTAACTGAAATACTCTCCAATAATTCATTAGTAAGCTGATATAAACATAAGCTGAGTTTAGTATGCGATGTAATATTATATCTTGCTATTATATATAGAAGACGTGCTTCGCTCAGTCCCCAATTTTTGTTAGCCTTTCGAACAAATCGTTTCCTTTGAAGGGGTACAACTTTGAGTTTTTAAGAGTTAATTATTTGACAGTCCATTGAACAGATAATAGTTTTTATTCTGTTGCACATTGACATAACATTTCATTATGGACAGACCTATACCAGAGATTTTAGATCTTTACTTATAAGATCTTTAATTACAGAGTTCTGATTTCTGATTTCTGAGAAAGATAGACAGATAGATAGATAGATAGATAGATAGATAGATAGATAGATAGATAGCTAGATAGCTAGATAGATAGACAGATAGACAGATAGATAGATAGACAGACAGATAGATAGATAGAGAGAGAGAGAGTGCATTTTATCGTCGACTTGTGTCTCGGCTGTGAAGCTTTCTTGTTATCAGCATGCTGAAATCGTCGAAGTCGACGTCGCTGTCGCCGTCAGCTGCGCTGCTGTTGTCTGATGTTTTTTTTTTCTCCTTCTTTTTTTGGCTTTGGGCTGCTGCCGTTTTTTGTTGTTTGTTTGTCTTCTTGACTGCTGCTGCTGCTGCTGTTAACTGTTAACTGTTGCGAGTGCTGCTGCTGCTGCTGCTTGGCTTTGTTGCGTGTGCCGCGTTTTGGGTGACAGTGACAAGAAAATTGCGCCGGTCGTGACTTGCTGGGAAAGCCAAAAATGCTGCCGCTGTCGCAGCTGCTGCCGCTGCTGGCGTTACCATTGCCATGGCTTTTGCTGTTATGCAAAGCGCTTGGGCACTTGGGTTAGGTCAGGGAGCTAGCGGGTTCTGCCGAACAGAAACCAAATGCCAGCAAAGCCAAGCCAAATAATAACAAAAAGGAAAAGGAAAAACAGAAAATGTTGCGCTTGGTGGTAAAAGCGAACGATTTGTGTACAAGCGTTGCCCGCTTACATTGCTGATTTATCAATGGCATTGTTTAGGCCATTTTCGCTGCCAATTTCGCCAGCCAACAAGCCAACACCAACTAGCTAGTCAGCCAGCCAGCCAGCCAGCCGACCAAAGGGTCTTTAAATCCAATCGCATTAAGCGCAACGCTGCAATTGCATAATGAGTCAGACTTGCTATCCAAGCAACACCCCTCGAGCTGTCGCGCTACCAAATCTTGTTAAGCGTTAAGGGGAACGCAGTCGGGCTTGGGGTTGGGGGGCCGACGACTCCAGAGCCAAGAAAAAGTGCATTAGGCAAGCCCAGCGCGACTAACAGATACCCTCTAGAGGCAGAGCGAGGGGAACGAGAGGCGACTGCAGAATGTGAGGCGCCAGGCTGAGACTCATATTCATATTCATATTCATATATATATTCATATATGTACATATTCATATTCATATTTATATTCTTATTTATATTTATATTTATATTCATATTCATATTCATATTCATATATATATTCATATATGTACATATTCATATTCATATTTATATTCTTATTTATATTTATATTTATATTCATATTCATATTCATATTCATATTCATATTCATATTCATGTTCATATTCATATTCATATTCATATTCATATTCATATTCATATTCATATTCATATTCATATTCATATTCATATTCATATTCATATTCATATTCATATTCATATTCATATTCATATTCATATTCATATTCATATTCATATTCATATTCATATTCATATTCATATTCATATTCATATTCATATTCATATTCATATTCATATTCATATTCATATTCATATTCATATTCATATTCATATTCATATTCATATTCATATTCATATTCATATTCATATTCATATTCATATTCATATTCATATTCATATTCATATTCATATTCATATTCATATTCATATTCATATTCATATTCATATTCATATTCATATTCATATTCATATTCATATTCATATTCATATTCATATTCATATTCATATTCATATTCATATTCATATTCATATTCATATTCATATTCATATTCATATTCATATTCATATTCATATTCATATTCATATTCATATTCATATTCATATTCATATTCATATTCATATACATATTACTTCATATATACTTTTGATATAGATTGCACTTTTCGTCTAGTCAAACCTATGATACCCTACATTGCTGCAGTCACTTCCAATGAGTACAGGGTATACAAAATTGTCAAAGTCGCCAAGAGCTGCGACAATTAACGCTAATTCGACGTCGTCATCGTTTGCCGCTGCCGCAGCCGGAGCCACGGCGTCTGCATCAATTGCTAGGTATTTAAAGAGTGTCAGTGAAAGAGGAGTAGAGAGGGAGACAGAGAGAGAGAGAGAGATAGAGAGAGGGGGGCAATCGCAATCATTGGTGCAATGCGCCCCGTTTATGTAATGAGCATCGTTGTTGGCCATTGTCAGAGCAATAGACGCCTCGCCGGTTATTAGAAATTACTTTTTTTTTTATTATTATTCAGTTCAGGCGGTATTCATTATTCATTACTGATAATATCAATTTTGAATGCGGCCTCCTTTTCTCTTTCGCTGCCCATGTTACGGCTACGAGGCGATCAATTGAACAGGTGAACAGCTGGCGGGGCACAACAATTGGACAATTCATATTCATATCGGACAATTGGCCCAGCGAGACAATCTGAGCCGGCAACTGGGTCAAGTGACGAATGCGTAACGCCAGTGCGACCCCATAGAAACGTTGCCAGTTGCATCCGACTTCGTAGCATCCACTAATATCCATTACTTATTACACTCATCGAAAGCCACACTGAGCATAATTGGCTTAAGCGCCTCACTGGGTCATCGCCGTCCAAAGGTGCCGAAGTCGCATTCCCAATTTATTGCAAATAACCGCTTGAGCTGCCACAAAAAATCGAATGATCATCGATGACTGTTGAGTCGGGTAAATGCAGGAGGATTAAATGTAGATTTATATAAGTGGACAAAAACGTTGACAGCTTTGCGTCGATGGGTGAGAAGTTCAGACGTGTGACATTACATAATGAGGGGGGAGGTAGAGGAATGTCGGCAATGAGAAATATTCATATTCATGTCCACTCACAATGAGGTTTACTTAGACTTCCAACTTTGATATTTCACTTATTATGCTATAACATTTTGCCTTTAACATTTTCTTTACAATCATGTAAAGCTATATTAACAGTTTATTTTTAACAGAGTTTAGCTTTTGCTTTTCCACTGAGTTATTTATAAACTTGGTAGTCAAGTCAAATAAAAAGGTTGCTGCTGTGCGAATATACGATAGATTTAAGCCTACAAGTTCAACCCTTTGGAACGTCCAGTTAATTTTTGACAGTTGCTTAGCTTGGTCGTGTTTGGGCTCCCGAGCCTGAAGAGATAGATGAAAGGAAGACGATACGCTGACATTGAGTTGATAACTATATTATCGGAAGATCTGCTGACCAAAATCGCGCGGTATTAACACTTAAAGTGCTTCGAGTGTTAAAAAAATCTAACAGATCCAAGTGCATAATATCTGATGGTCAAATAAGATAATCACAATACGTTTCAAGCGAAGATCAATACGATCTCTTATGTGAGATAGTATGGTTAACAAGTTGGTCAGGTTAGCTCAACATAAGCTGGCTACTGAATCCAATTATTATAGGGAATTCTAATAATGAAATATTTTTCATTTCTCTATTTTAGTTTATGTTTTATTTGCAGTTTGTCCAAAGAACTGATAGAGAGAGAGAGAGCGAAAAAGAAAGAAAGAGAAGCACATTGTGCTCCAACTTATATAACATTCATGCCTTATAGCTTATGTGTCACTATAATGATTTTCGAATAAATGTCTAGCTTATTTTCGATATGTAATAGATATTTCTCATATGCTGAGTTAGTCAATTATCTGAACTACTCGAACAAGGCAATCGAAAGTGAAAACACGAGGCAAATACGCAGCCAAATAACGACGACTAACTGTGAATGCCCATGAATACATAGTACGCATAAATCTGTAACGTTTGGCAAACGCTTCCTTGAACCGCAACAAATTTGCAGCATAAATCAACATCGAAATCCACGCACAACCAGCTCCAAATGCAGCTCCAGCCCCATCCCCAACTCCAACGCCAAGTCCAACAAAAATAGAGCGTTGGCTGTTACAGTTCGCCAACGGGCAACTGGTTTGGCCTTTAAAATCAAAAAGCAAAGAGAAGATGTATGTTGGACTAAAGAATACCCTGTAGACTGACGATATTTGGGCGTTACAGAAGAGGAGCAATCTGATTAAAGAAAGAATCGATATTATGTACATAAGTGAATAAATTGTGTAAAATGGCTTGCTTGATAATGTTGTAATATAGTTCATAATACTTATAAATTAAAGATTTAAAATAAAATAAAAATTATATAATTTATAATACTTATAAATAAAGAAGAAGACTTTTAATTTCAGAAATAAAACTCAAAAAAATAAATAAAAATCAATTTATTTTTTTTAATTTTTGCTCTACTTTGAATTGAATATTGTAGATACAGGAGACTGTTCCAATATTGTATATAGTATTTAGTATACCTATATACATATATACATATGTTTGGGCATGCTCAGCATACCCTGTACAGTCGCCCCATTTATGGATCGAGGGCATAGAAATGCGGTTTGCACGCAGCAGCTCAGAGCTGGGCGCTTGGACTTGGACTTGGTCATTGGCTGGGCACGGCATACGCATGGAGTGGGCCTGGGATTAGAGTGACCATTTGGCTTGTTTATAACCAGTTCACCCGCCGCTTGGTGCGTGCGCTTCCGTTTTCCGGTCCAAGCCAAGCCAAGCCAAACAGGCTGACAGAGCCGGGCAGAGGATGGGAACATATAAAATGGGCAGCAGTCGGCAAGCGGAGCAACAATTGTGGATCAACCAGCAAAGAGAATGTCGACAAGTCTAGTGTGGCTGCTCCTGCCGCTGCTGTGCCATGGCATTGCCGGCCAGCAAATGATGTACGCGCGCGATCAGCGCTCGCTCTACGAGCTGCCCTCGCTGGACTGGAACACCGTGGGCAGCTTCAGCCCCATTGGCCTGGGCCACATGACCAAGGATGAGCTGCTGACGCTGCTGGAGGCCTGGCAGGATGTGGAGGCGGAAACAGCCACGCCAGCCCCTGAGCCGGCCGAGACGCCCGCACCGCCGACAAAGCGGCCGCGAAAACCACCAGCAGCAGCACGACCACCGCCACCGCCACCGCCACCGCCTCCTGCTCCACCCGCATCGCCTGCACCACCAGCTCCAGCACCTGAGCCAGCAGCGGAAGCCGGGCCGGCACTTGCACCTGGCAGACCTGTAACCGTGCGCCTGCCCGCCCTCGTGCCCGTCCAGCTGGCTGCCATGTTCACGCCGCCCCTGGCTGGCGGAGGCATTGGCATAGCGGGCGCAGCAGAGGCATTGGGCGCAGCTGCGCCCGCCGACATGGCTGCGACTGAGCTCGACCTGATGGCGCAGTCCCAAGAGGACGCAGCTCCGCGTCTGTTCCAGTTCAGGCAGCTGCCTGTGATGGCGGCCCAGCAACGTTCCCGGCCTGCTCAGCCACCGCCAGTGGTGCGCAATACGCTGGAGAGCGTCGACACGGGCATTGCGCCGCTGGCCAATCTCGTCCAGGCCAAGGCGCTGAACGCCAGGCCAAAAGCTGCGCCCATAGCCAAAGAATTACCCGTGCACCAGGGACCGCCACTTAGGCCCAGGTAAGAGCCGATTCCTGCAGTTGCCAACTCCACTAGATTTCTTCACACTAATCTTTATCATTATCCTCTCAGATTTTCGTTGCCGCCGTTGCCTTATCTGTCCAATGCGCCCGGTCGACTGGAGTTGGTGCCCTCATCGCAGATCATTGGCGATTGGCGCGAGTAAACCAAAGGCCATAACAGTTTAGCTCTTCTTATATACATATATATATATATATTTGTTTTTTTTTTTTTTTTTTTTTTTTAGTTATACTAAACACAAGTCATATTTAACACAATAGAGACCTATAACACAATATAAATATTGAAATATTAATTGATTTATCCATATGTACAGCTCTTAAATCTCTGACAGTCTTTTTATTATACTCCACTATTTGCATTTATTGTATATATGTAGTATGTTTAATCAATTGAGCTTTAACTAATTACAAATAAAATAACATTTTCTTTAATTTTGTTATTTTTCTTATTAAAAATATATGGCTACAAAAATTTAAAACTTTTCTGACTTTTTCACAATTTTTTACTATGTAAATTTAGTGTGTTTTAATTTTAAAACACAATAATGCATTTTTATTAATATTTTATTGATTAGAAAATAACAAATAATATATTTAAATCAAAGTTTAAATAAACCGCCAATTACTGTATTTTTAAATACTAAAAAGTTGTCCAAAAGCTCGGCTGGTCACTCTGCTTGAATTGTCTTCGAGTAACTCGATTGCAGTTAGTATTTTTTTTTGGCATTTTTAGTGCTACATTTGGACAGCTGTTGCTTAGCAAACTCCACAAGCAAAACTGAAATAATCAAATTAATTTGCTATTTAAATATTAAATAAAGGGGAGCTTAAAGAAACACGTTATAAATAAATGCATATCTATTAATATAATACCGAAGCAACACACAGGCAAAATTAGGGCATTTCGCAATAAATCCAACACACTGCAGCGCTCGTGTCCAATTGGAAAGATTTTTCGACTGTTGATTTTATTTTGATGAAGCAGACTAAAGCTTCTAAAAAGGATTATCAAAGGCGCCCCATTTATAATAATATAAAACAAATATAATTTTGCTTACTTATGAATTGATCAAATGTTTTGTCCAACACTCAACCGAATGGAATGAAATGCGTATATTGTATGCTTCATTACGAATCAGAGCGAGATGGCATGTGAACTGCATTGATTAAAGAGAGCGCGCATGATGCAGGCTTCATGTCTATACAAGAAAGGCAAAGAGTGACAAAAGCAATGAGGGAAAATATTAACGTTAATTTAAAATAATACAATTTATTTAAAAAGCATGCCTTTATCGGGTGTAATGTTTTGCCTGATACTTAGTCAGAATCCGTTTTCCTTATTTGATGAACCGTGAATAATCTGATACAAAATTAGCCAATCAACCATACAACACATAAACTAGACATCCAGTGCAAAGCTTTTTGCACAGGAACAATTTTAAAAAATATATTAAATTCAGATTTTTATCCATAATTAATATTTATCACTAATTTATATCAATTTTAAAAATTTGAAATATATCAAGAACTTAAAAACAATTTAATAATCTATATTAATATATATAAAATGTTGTAAGAAAAATAAAAATATACAATATTAAAAAAAAATATATATAATAATAATAATAACATAAGAAAAATAGTTATTGAAAATTAATTTAATAAACACAAAAATTGTTTAGCATTGAAATCGTAATAAATTTATAAATATAATTTTAATAAGCTGATGACAATGATGAATTCATAGTATATAAGAAATGGAACGGAAGCTGCTTAGTTCGTAATATTTTTAACTAAATTTTGCCTACGCATTCCACAGACTTCTATTTTAAAAGGGAATATGTATATGTATTATATTTCAGCTCACTCTTGCTTCATCGATTTCCCAGCAAGGATTAAATATGTATCGCCTCTAAAAAGACAGTTTACTGAACATAAAATTGTATTTTTGGCTAAAATGATTCTCTCTAGATAACATAGTCCATTTTATACTCTATTCAATATGCCCATTAAAGAGCTTACTGTTGCAGATCAGTTGTGTATTCGATTCTCATTCTCACTCTGAATCTGCAGCTGAACAGATATAACGGTTATTTAAGCAGCTAAAACCTGGCGTGATTTGAGCTTTTGCAAAGCTAAGAACACAAGCTAACGCTAACAGCAAAAGCTGGCAGGAGCATGAGCAGGAAAAGCTTTGGGGGCTTTTACTGTTGCGTCGCTGTTACAGTGTGACAACTTGTTGTAAACGGACGGATGCTTCCGGACTCTCGAGTCGAACGTTGCGATTTTCGAATCATTCGTCAACAGACTCTCGTGCGATTCGGTTCAGCTTCAGACACACTCTAACCTATCTATCTGTCTCGCTCGCTCTCGCACAACGGCAGACTAAGGCTAAGCAGCAGCAGCTAAAGCAATCCGCTCAGTCAGCATCACTGACAGTCAGCGCTTCGTTAGTCGGAGAGGCCAACAACAACAACAACAACAACAGCAACAGCAACAACAGTTACACTCGCGTACGCATAACGGTTACAATTTTTGAAAAATTCTCGTGTTGTGCTTGCGGATTTCTCTGCGTCTGTGTGTGCGCGTGTGTGTGCGTCTTGATTGTTGTTCTTCTTCTTCTTCTTCTCTTGTTTTTTTTTGCTGTGCCAAAGCCAAAGGTGTTTGCATCTGCATAACTCGGCGACGTCCAGCCGACTGAGCCAGACGAAAGTCAAATGTTTTGAAATTATTTTCGAAAACAAAACCAAAACAAAAAAAAGAAAAAAAAATAAATAAAAATATAAATAAACAAGTGTCAAAGCAAAGGCAGCAAACAGCCCAACGACAAGAAACCAGAACAAGTTGAGAAGGTGAGTACAGAAGCTATAATAAATACCGTATAGTTCGGTTATAATGACTTCGCCTATAGCGTCCGTACGGTTATTGCGTATCAAGGTAGAACAAAGGTCGCTTGAGCATCGTTATAATCGAACTCTATTATAACTGAAGTTAAAGTTATCAAATGTCAAACAATTCTTAAACTCATTTGATAAAGTAAATAGGATTACTTTAGTTGTATAACTTAGATATGGTCCACGCCTATTGTATTCAAGATCGATGGCAAAAGCACCTACGCTTATTCCAGTTTTAGAGTATATACTCTAAAATCTAACTCAATTAGGAGTTGTAAAGAACTGCATATAGGAAATACACTATTTAACAAGTTTTATATTATTAATCAAAAAACAAAGATCAATAAGAATGAAATAAGGAGAAAGACAGAAAAACATATACAGTCGAGTTGTGATAATTCGAAATGCCAAGGGGATCAGTTCCTTTTTTTTCGATTTACACAGAAATTCATATTATCGAGAATTATCGAGAACGAAGTTTTTTCAAAGGGATAGAATTTTTTCGAAATTGTCGAGACTCGACTGTAAATAAATATATTTAAATAAATATCTACTTGAAATGAATGAATCAATTATTATTTATATAATGAACTGAGTGGAGTGTTGGGAATATAATGATTCAAGCTAAACAGCTTAAAAGAACTTTGATTACTTAAACTTCATTCAATCAAGCTGGTGATCAATGTAAAAATGTTCTTCGCGGAATGTCTATTCTTGAACTGAGCTTCTTGAACTTCCTGCCATTCTGTTGGGACTATGTACCTAGGGTGCACCACCGTTTTACACAGCTTCGCAGCTTTACATTAATAATAGAAGATGTTCTGAGTGCAAAAGATAAACAGAATATGTTTATATTATATTACATTATTAAAATTTTGCGTATGTGTATATATTATTGCAAATTATTAATTATTAAAATATAATAATAATTTTTTATATATACAAAAAGATATAATGGTAACGAAATATTGGTTGATATGTATATGTAAATATGGGATAGAATATTAAAAATGTATTTTCGTTTTTCTAAATTTTTAAAAGTAGGAAAAACACTAAAATTTACAAAAATTAAATTTATAAATACAGTAGAATCCGGTTATAACGACGCTCAAGGGACCGTCGTTTTAGCTTCGTTATTGCCGGAAATCGCTATAGCCGTATAAGTTTGCTCAGAAAAGTTTGTCTGGGGACCAGAATTTTCGTCGCAATAACCGAACGGACGCTATAAGCGGGGTCGTTATAGCCGGATTCTACTGTATATATTTATATATTTTTGATGTATTTTCTACATACAAAAATTAATTTGGAAATTTCTATATTATTTAAATATAAGCAAAAATAATTCTTTACCAACTGCCGAATACTCAAGCATGACAAAAACACTAACAGATCCCATTTGACACGCCCACAATTGGTATATTTATATACGCGAAAGTGCAATATCCGCCTTGCTGTCCGTCCGTTCGCATGTATGAAAACTAGAGAACATATGAACATAAGGGTAGCATCAAACCGGATGCTAGAAATCCTCTTAGTTGAAATGCCAGAGAGTTGCAATTGGGAATAAACATTCGCATTGTCAGCCCACCTATCTACGCCCATTTGGGGCGTATCTTTTCTCAACAGTTTTGAATCTAGAAACTTAAAATTCAATGACTCTATTTACATATTTGTGCAATTATTATTGATATTACAATTATAATGCACAAATTGGGGGCGTGGCAAATGAGAAAATACAGCTGGCAGCACTTGGACAGTGAATGAGTATTCTGTAGTCGGTAACGCCCGACTGAAACATACTTTTTTTTTTTATTGATGAAAATTGATTTATAAACATGAATGCATTTGTAACTGAAACAAAAATCGAAATATTTGTAGATCTATATGGGTCAGATGTTAGAGACCTTTGAACACTGTTGTGCTTATAACAATCCATCGTTTTCATTTCTGAGAGTTGGTGTCCTATTGGAAACTCCATTGCCTAATGGAATTTACTTTAAAAATAGCTGATTTCAATCAATACTTATCGATTGAGCACAAGAACATGCTCGAATGAAATATATAAGCGTTTACATTGAGCACATTTTTAGTCATCGGAATAAAACATTTTAATTTTGCGGACATTTGGCTTTGCCCCTCTGAATTCGTTTTCATTTAAGCCCAACTTTGAGCGTACTTGGAGTTTCGAAAACGAAGACAGGAAAGAGAAACATCCAAGAGTTGCCATCAAAGTTGGCGCTGGCTGTGTGGGTTTTCCAGTTCATTAACTTTGCAGAAATATCAACAGAAAAACATAAACATAAGGAGTTACGGCGGCTGTAAATATAGCTGTAACTCCAAATGTAACTGTAACTGTAACGAGGTCCAACTGGTGTTTGCCCAAACAATTTTCAAGCAATTTTATTTAACTGCCTTCGCAGATAATAAATCATTTCTTTGCCCCGTCCTACCCCCGTTCCCGATTTGCCTGCCACCCACACGATGTTAAGTGACTGATGGGCTGCATTTGAGGGCCAGGTGGCAGGTGGCAGGTGGAACAGACATTAGATGGCCTTAGATGCTGGCTGCTCCTTTCATTTTCATTCATATATACATATATCTATATATAGGTGTGTGTGTGTGTGTGTCGACTTTGTTGCGACGTTATCTGTTTTTTGCTAATTAACTTGGCTGCCTGTGGCCGGGCGTGCGAGAGCGAGACAGACAGACATCGAGCGGGATATTGACAATGGAGGAGAAGGAGGGGGGCGAGGAGTGAACGGGGTTAAACTTGAATGCTACGTTTTGAGTTTCTTTGGAAATCAAAAATCTCATTAAAATGTTCGGCAGGCGCGCCCTTTCGTCGTCGAAAGGCCTCTTTAACATAAAAGTAAGCAAAGGCAAACAAACAGAAAACAAAATAATAAGAATAATAATAATAATAACAATAATAATAAGGAACTGTGGCAATAACAGCAACAACTCTAATGACAACAACAGCCAACGACAATTACTTAAAGGTTGCCCGCTTGCTTTGCCATCGCCTCGGCTCGCCTCACCTCGCCCCGGCTCGCCCAGCCACGCTTGAAGGCAATATTTATTGTAGTTACACTTTCGCTGGCTTTTCATGCGCAGCGCGTTTTCCACTTAGCCAAATAGTCATTTCACAGAGCTTGCCAACGCGCGCCGGTATCCACGGAGGACATGCCAATTGCCGACGAGATTTACAAAGTCGAGCGCTAACAGCACAACGGGTTGGCTAACTAGGCGTATGCGCAATTCAAATAAACTCCATTGTTATGAGTAAATATTTACACTACAACTACTACTGCCGTCAGTCTCTCTCTCTCTCTCTCTTTCTCTTACTTTCTCTGTTTCTGTCATATCTGTATATATAATTGTATATATAACTGCATTTAACTAGTTCCAATTAAAAGTCTCAATTAATTTGGTGTTGGGTTAACTCCAATGTAATATAATATTATATTATATGATATCATTTAAGAAATTGCACTAGATATAGAGCACTAGATTAGTCAACTGTTCAAGTTTTGCTCAGATTACTTGAGCAGTAACTCTAGATGAACTGTACCTTCAGATACAACTGATTTATGAATTGGACTTTTCAGATTCAAGTCCTTAATTCAATGCAATACAATTTATACAATTCTTACATGAGGATTGTCGAATTTGGAAAACTCTATAAAGGCGCTGCTTTGTGGATTTTGTTTGATTTATTTGGATTGATTTTTTTCAGGAACAAACAAATTATTCTTGTTGGCAAAATATCCAAAGTTAGCTCAGCGCAATGAGTGAGAAATAGATCATTATCATCATAATAAACATATTTTCAGGTTTATGTATTCTCATACACTAAAGTGAAATGAACAGATCTTATGTAGCACTTTCTTTGCAAAGAGTATTTAAAATTGGTGAACATCTGTTGGATAAGCTGGTTTCAATTGGCGATGCAGTGCGAGCGATGCTCGGCTAAGAGTTTCATAGAGACTTATCGTATAAAGTGAGTCCCTATATATGACTGACAGATTACATAATTGCCTATGTCTATTTTTTCTTCATTATCTACCTTAAGTTATATTAAAATCCACAGGCTTAGATAATCTACTAATTTAAACATATATTTACAGTAGCTCAATTACGGGTTAGCGGAGAAAAGGTTGACGAACTGACGCGTTCTTAGGCTTCTAATGAGTCAGGAATATGTCAGCATTCTTTCAAGTCGGTTCTCGTGGACCCTCTACAGTCGATCGATGTAACGACTTGAGTTGATTCTCCTACATATGAAAACTTCAGTTTCAGTTTCGAGTGCATTCTCTCTTAGACTTTTCAGTGTTAAATGCAGTTCAAACTTTCCCAAATGAAAGATATTAATAAATATCTCATCGTTCATCATCATCTTCGTATATTTTATAAAATTTGCTTAGTTGACATTTTGAGCACTAATTCAATTTGATTCTCGCTACAAATTGTGCGTTATGAAGCTGTTGCTGCAATTAACGAGCTAATTCCATTAAATTAAAAATAACAAAATGACAGCTCAATTATGTGCTTAAAATGACCTTGGCCTTGACTTTGACCTTGACCTTGACCTTCAAATAATTTAATTGGACAACAGTTGACAAAGGCGTGTCGTGCCTAGAATATTTGTGCATTGCATTTATACTAAATTCATAAGCTACATTGCTTATAATAATTATATACTTTATTATTATATGTAATTTTTAAATATTTATTGAAGCATATTCCCATTGAAATGGGAAATCGGGGTGTAATGATTTGGCGGAAATGTGTGTAACAGGCAGAAAAAGGCGGTGCAGACCTCATAAAGTATATAATCTTGATGAGTGCGACGAGCCATGTGATATAGCCATGCCCGTTCGTCCGTATGAACGCAGAAATCTCGTGAACCACTAAAGCTATAGACCTGAAATTTTACATGGATACTCGTATATACCAATTAATCATTTTTTTGTTATCGAAAACTCATTTCACATCATTTTTATCAATAGTAATTAATAGTAAAATGCTCAAATAATAATTACTTTTGTTTGGCATATACTATCATCTTAATAATATTATCTCCCTCTCTTTGATGAAGATAGAAGGTTATCTGCTGGACTTAGGGGATTTCGTAGTCGAGCATTCTCTACTAGAGCGCTCTTACTTGTTTGTGTGAATGAATAGAATTTTTATGAATAGCATTTTTAATTAAGTTCAATTTGAGCACATCTGAAGCTTATTAACTTAAACTCCAGAGAGTTTTTGCCTGTGCTACAATTATTTAATAAATTTAAAAATTATTGCAAGCAATTTTAATTGACTCATTGATCGAGCTGTTGCAAAAGACTTTTAAAGTGAATTAACGACTTAAAAGATTTAAAGTACACATTCGTGGAAATTCACATCAATTCGTCTACATATAATGCAATAAAATTCTGATAAAGGACGTCATTGGGCACTTAGCTAGGTCAGCTTTCAACTACCTTTAAATCGTGGTTTACTATGCACAAAAAAACCATTGAGCGAGAGCGACAGAGAGAGAGAGGGGACAAGCTGTCTCTGTCTCCCTGTCCCGCTCTTTGTCACTTTTATATTAATTGAAATATGAAATTATAATTGCATTTTGTTTTTTTTTTTTTTGCCAACATTACATGAACAACAACAATGACCCGAAAAATCCACAGCGCTCGCTCGTATTTCTCACAGCTCCCAGCCCGCTCCCAATTGATGACAACACAATTTGAGTAAGCCTTCTGTGTGCAGAGCCAAAAAGAGAATTCCAAATGAGATAATCAACAACGACGAGTGAATACACTTCCACACTGAAATAAGTTGAGTTCTATGGAAGACTTGGATAGAGTTGAATAGATGGAGGAGACTGAAACTCCTGTTAGCTGAGCTGGTCGAGCGTTTAGCTAGAGAACATTGAGACGACTTGCTCCTAACTCATGCAAGTTTTATATACACAATATGTTTTAGAGCGAAGCAGACTTTACTTTACTCAGCTGAATACACTTCGTGTCAGAGTTGAGGGTATACGAAAATTATAATTAAATAACGACTGCCAAGGAGCGACAGGCGAGGCTGGCGAGCTGGGCGTGCATGAGTATGGGTGTGAGGTATGGGAGTGTGAGTGTGAGTCCTTCGCTATGTGTAACCAGTTGGGTCAACAGCTTGGCCAGGATGTGGCTATAATTCAGTTGGCTGCCATCGATTTGGCTAAAATGTGTCAACAACGGTAGCCGGGGCCATGAAGGACTAACTAATGCCGAGCACTGTGCGTGTGCGAGTGTGTGTGTGTGCCTGGTATCAAGAGCAGCTAGGAACAATAGAGCAACAACTATCATACTAATAGTCAAGCCAGTGTGTGTGTGTGTGTGTGTGTGTGAATGTTTGTTATGGGTATGTGACAGGCGGCTGTCATTTGTAATGCGCTGCGTGTTACAAAATACAAAAGTATCATGTCTCGCAACAATAACTCACACACAAGCAACATAAACAATGTGACGCCTGCACATTTGCAAGCTGAAAGAAATTCACACACACATACACACACACACACACACACACACACCTCAGCAGTTGCATGAGAACAATGTGCACAGACAATTTCTTTTCCTTTTTTTTTTCTCATTTTTTGATATAAATGTTTACAGACACTTTGCACGATTTTGCGACTCGGGCAATGCATTTGCTGCAGATGAGCTATATGAATATAAAAACATATATATATTATGCACATATATGCTTGCAAATATATGTGTGTGTGTGTGTGTGTGTGTGTGTGTGTATTCAAATACTTTCAAGCGCTGACATTGCATTGTATCAAAGACTTTAGGCGCCTCAGCACTCGAGTCAACCTGCGGCACAAGTCGTAAAATCGCTTGCTTTTCTATGTGTATGCGTGTGTGTATCATTTAACACTCACTCACACACACTCACACACACAGAGATAGCTTATTCAACTATTTATGCCACTTCATTTGCGTGCGCACTCACTCACCTTGTTTTGCAAAACTAACTCTACCCTGTAGTCTACGGCAAATGGATAAAATGTCTTGAATATGAGCATAAAAGAGTCTATTGAGCGCGTCTTGCAGCTGAGTCTTAAAATTTAGAAACTTGAATCAACCAAAACTGTTTCAATTTCGCTTTCAATTCGATTGCCTGTGAGAGCAGATTCAACTGAGCTGGAATTTGACTTAAACTTATATTAAAATTCATTTAAAAAATATCTAATGCACTTAAATCGTAATAATAATGATTTATCTAACACAAAAGTGGAAAAGAAAACAGAATTCCAACACGTTAAAAAACAGAAACTGATCAACAAAAAACCTCAAAAACTTTGAGGAAAATCACTGCAGTGCACTGGAGCTCCTTGGTACATGAGAAATATGTAGTAATATAGAAAGAGATCTCAAGTGTCTTAAAATTGGAGGTGGCCAAAAAGTACCTAGAGAGATGAAACTCTCATCTGGATATTGCAGCTCAAAGCTCTCTCATTCTCCGTACCTGCGCTTGAACGCCACTATCCTCAAATCGATCTACTGAATCGTGTCTCGGCCTTAATATCTTCATCAGTCACAATGACTCCATAAGCCTTACTCATATTTTTATCCTCTAAAACATGTCATCTTTCCCTTAGTTACGTATTCTAATATCACTTTCAGTAGATATAGAGAGATGCACTCAACGTGGATAAGTTCTCTTGACTGTCTAGAGAGTTAGAATCTTTACACTCAGGCCAGTAATGAAAAATTATATAAAAGTATTACTTGCGAGTAGGAAAATGATTCCTAAGGTGGGCTGATAGGCGGACAGACATCGAATTTGACTGCTTTAATTTCCCTTGCAAGCAGTTAAGCAGCACGTGAGGGTTGGTCAGCTGGGCTGGAATCTGAGCTGTCATCTGCATAAGGCGGACAACATCTCCTGTCTGCAGAGTGCCTGAAGCATCTTTGAATGGCAGCAGACAGACATCATGTGTAGAGCATTGCTTCTGTTCCTGTCTTGGATTTTTAATTCAACAGAAAAGTATCTTTGCTTGATGCAGACATTTAAGCCAAATCTTTGCGCTTAAATTTGGTTTTGAACAAGCTTTTCTTATGCAACCTTAGTCTGATATCATAATATGAAATTTGGTTGGCACAATTTTGAAACTCTAGCTAGGATTTGAAGTCATCTATGAAATTATGTATTATGGCTGGCTAAGTTATATTTAAAGGCTTATTTACGGTGCGGTTCCACAGACCCATTTGGCAACCCTACAATTTTGCCCATATTCGGTGGATCCGTGTATTTTTTTAATCAAAGATAAACTCAATTCTTTTGATGATAATAATCCCTTTATTTAGTTCAAGTAGATTTGTTGACATCACTTTTAGAATATAATAGCCGTCGTGTGCCTGTACGGGCTCGTCTCCGTCTACAGATATAGGGTTGCCAGATTGGTCTGTCGAATATGGACAGCTCTGTACATCAGTGACTTAAAATTTTAAAATTTCATATTAGAGTCTCAGAACCATATTTACTAAGTGTTCTATCAAAAGACTCAATATATCGAATTTTCAATTGTTTTGCTTCCTCATTCGCGTTCAACTATTTGCTTTAATTGGATTCGTTATTCCCGCTCTCAAATATTTATGCATTCCCAGTATATAACTCTATATATGCCTGCCATTTAAAGGGTATTTTCTAGTTGTGCCTCGGCATCTTTGAAGTATTTTCCTTTGACTATTCAGAGACTTTGCAATGCAGAACATGCCCATACTCAAACTGAAGATGGAAGCTTGCGCAAATGGTTTTGTGAGATTAGCTTTTTATAATCAAATAGAAAGAAAGCTAAAGTAAAAACGAGAACGAGAACGAGAACGAAAACGAAAATGAAAACGAGAAAGAAATATGCGAACTTCTTTCGCATTTTCATTACTTTGAAGCACAAAGTGAATTTGTTAGGGATACTTTGCATTTTTAATGGCCCAGTGGCATCAATTAAACACTTTTACTTTTATTTCTTACTTCTATTTGGTCCAGCGGCAGCCACTCGCCAAATAGATATAAATATTTAAAGACGAATTACTCAAATACTCAGCAGCAGCGTTGCGCTCGCTCTCTCTCCCTCTCCCACTCTCTATCTATCTATCTGTCTCTGTCTCTAACTCGCCCATAGAGATAGATGGCAGCACTTTAAGGTTGAAAACCTATAGGGCACTTGGCAACTTGCAGCTGCAACAGCTGCAGCAGCAGCAGCAACAAATAATAAAATAAAATAAAAACACAAAATGTTCAATTTAGTGGAGTGCGCTTGGAGAGCACCTCAGTACAAAGTAGTTGGCATTATATTATAGCTTGGCCCGGAACGTCGAGACGAATCCAAGGGCTGGCACTGGCAGGAGCGCCAGCTGCAGGAGGAGGCTGCAGGAGCATCTGTGTGCCAAAGATTTGCTGATTCGTTTAAGATGCGTTTTTTGAGCAGACAAACTCTGCATTCTGAGCAAAGCGTTTCTGCTGCCTTTTGAGCCAATGGATTCTCACTATTCAATCATATTGCCTGAAACGAAGTGAGTGAATTTGCTTGTCTCTGGATAGATGTCTTTACATCTGCAGAATCGTAAGGATGAGAAGTAGGCAAGGCCAAGGTATATAGACAGACATACTATATGAATGTTGTAAACAAGCTTTAACCTCGCTTTAACTTAAACTAAGCACAGGGTGTTTACAGGGCGTTTCTTAATGTTTGGTTGAACGTGAGCAAATTATTGATGTTTATGTAGCAAGTTTTAAATCAACAAACTTTATTGTATTGCATATATATATTTGATAAGAAAAACATTTATAGTTAAGAATTGTCTCTGATGTGCTCTGATCGAATGGATTTAGAAAACATTTTCAGAAGTAATTCCCATATTGATTGAGATATGCGAAAGTTGCGATAGTATATTGCTCACAACTTTAATATTTTGACGAGTAATGCCAGTACAAGTTATGAACTACTTTAAGGTCCTTATTCTGACAGATGTGAAAGTTTGTTTTATGTAACCCTTGGTTATATCCGACCAATATTGTGCATTCCCTTTAAAATTAATTTGTTTTATAAATATTTTTTGTTTCGAATAAAAATATTTAATTTATTTTTATATATTTTTGAATTTGTATTTTCACTAATTTTGTAAGAATATTGTATATTTATTTCGTGTCATTTCGAAAACGTGTTTGATTTCTGACTCTGATAAATTCTGATTGAAGCCAAGTCGATCTAAACTTTGATTTTATTCACACTTTTCGGGAGTTGTCCCACTGTATATACATATATATTATTGAAATGTATTTCTTCTAAGTATTAGTTCTTGGTAATAATTCTAAACGTGGTTCAGCTTTAAGCTTTCAGAGTGAATGATTCGGCGTTTGTTGGTTCGGGCACGCCTAATTTGACACATTATTGCCCCGTTTTAATTTTATTTTTATTCTCCAGTTTTCCGTTAATTACAGTGTTGGCCATTGGTAGCCCTGGGCGGCTGTTAAGGCAGCCAGTTTGGCCGGCTGGCCAAATATTTTACGCTCGAAGTGGCATCAACAAGAGCCAGCAAAAACAATTCGAAAGTTAAGTGAGCCGGTGCCCGAGCAGAGGGTGTTCAAACAGGGCCAACAGGCAGGCAGCGAGCAGCGAGCAGCAGGCACATACAGATTCAACCACACACACACACGCATGTGACCGCACCCTTATCCACAGACACACATACACACACACGCACAGAGTAAAAGCCGCTGGCGGAAATGGCCATGCAAAGCGTGCCAATATTTACGGCGTACAGTCTGTATTTGCCGTATTTTTATAGGTGGCAGCTGCAGCTGCAACTGCCGTCGCGTCGCTGCAGCAGCCGCAGTCGCAGCCGCAGCAGCCGCAGAGTAAAAATATCATTTACAGTTGACAATTGTCAAAGGATACAGAACTGTTTGCCGTCCATACCCTACAGACGCTGGCCAGGAGACGGGCATAAGGCATTCACTGAAATATACGCAACTGGCAGGGAGATAGACAGTCAAGGGGATTCGGGGCTGCTTGAAACTGAAGCTCAACTCAAGCCCACCTCAATCAACAGGCCACGCCCAGCGCTCACCTGGCCACAAAGTGCGAAAATCAATATTCTGCGTTTGGTGACATTCACAAAGCCGTGCTTTGGGGTCTCACTGTACCACAAAACGTAACAAAGCCACAATATTTCGGCTAATTATGCTACAGCACAATTCCAATTTTAATTCTTTTATTAACTTTGCGCCCGCAGAGTTTGAGTTCATTTATAATAGATTTTTCTCTATTTACAAAACGAATTCAAGTAGCAAAATTTTTGGTCGCTCATTTAATTTAAGGGAGTATACACATTCTAGATTTACCTGCTTATATTATAGAGCTGAGCTCCATAAGTTTTGCGAATGTTGATTCTTCACAAGCTGCAAAAGTTGGAATTATGTCTTATTTCTGGACTTGTGCTGATACATATTTCCCTTACTTATGCAGAGAATTTTGAGTTTTTTGAATACTTTGAATTGGTGACCGTTATTTAGCTTGAAAGTGTTTTAGCTACTCAATCGATTTTCATCTATTACAATAAATCTCAGATGAAGAACTTAAATATTATTAACCTAATATATTAGAATACATGGCTTTAATAGGTATAGTTCTTCATTTATTTATAACTGTGTTCAAAAGTTAGTTTGATTTTTCAAGTGTGCCAATACTTTTTTGGCCCACGGTATGTTTGCAAAGCGAACAAAACTTGAAACTAAATTAGAAAGAGTTCTGTTTAAGAATTAATTAAGGCTTTCTATATATGGACAAATGTATGTATGTATTTATGAATGTATGAATGTATGAATGTATGAATGTATGAATGTATGAATGTATGAATGTATGAATGTATGAATGTATGAATGTATGTATGTATGAATGTATGAATGTATGAATGTATGAATGTATGAATGTTTGAATGTATGAATGTATGAATGTATGAATGTATGAATGTATGAATGTATGAATGTATGAATGTATGAATGTATGAATGTATAAATGTATGAATGTATGAATGTATGAATGTATGAATGTATGAATGTATGAATGTATGAATGTATGAATGAATTCTTATTAGAGAAGCGAGCAGAGAGAGAGAGAGAGAGATAGAGAGAGAAAGAGAGGAGATGAAAAAGTAAAGAGAGAGAGAGAGAGAGAGGAAGAGTCTTGCTTGAAAGCCGTACTAGTTTTCCTGCTATAAAGAACCGAGCTCTCTGAGTCTCTACAGGTTCTTGAATCCAGCAATCAGCGCTGCATTTAGTATTTCATTCTTTAATAGCTTTATAGTTGAAAGAGACTTCAATACTGCAATTAGAGTGCAATGGTCAGTCGTGTGATTTTCTCTCTCTGCTTCACATGATGCTTTTGTTCTCAGAACCAATGTGCTTAATCACGGCAAGCCAGTTTTCATAGTTTGAGCATCTTAGATTAATTTCATTATTTGAATAGAGCAGCTGCTTGCTGCAAATTTTCCACATGGACTGCAATCATGCTCAATTGAATTCATTCTATAGACTCTTCTTACATATCTGCTCCTCTCTGTATTTATTTCGAAGCTATATATACAATATATATAATTGAATCTTTCTAACCTAAATGGTCAGTAAATTTCGCCAAGGTAAGCAGTCAAATATTACAGTGCAACAAGGCGTATACTTGATTATTTATTTTTATTTTAAATAGGTTTTTCATTATACATAATTGTTTAGTATAAATGGATTATTGATTTCATATAAGGAACTGAATATTTGTAATCAAATCATCCATTTCGCTTTACAAATTTATTGAAAAAGTCAAATTCAGTTGGACAGCGCTGTCCATGCTGATAGTAACAGTAACTGCATCCATTGTCACCTGTTGGCAGTTAACAAAAGTTTTCTAACTTCAGCAGGAAACGAAATGAAAATATAAAGTCTTAAAATATCGCACTCTATTTCCATCTTCCTCCGCCTTCGGCGAGTTTTGATAAGCTCTTTACCCAAAGCCAAGCAACTGCATTTTGCATATAAAGAGTTCACCCAGAGAAAAAATGATTTAATTCTCATGAAAATGAAATACAAATGTAGAGGAAAATATTTGTGGAGTAAAAAAGTTATTTAAGAGAGAGCATCTCGAGTTTGAATTGCAGGTGCAAGTGCATGAATATCCTGGGATGAATACCTGGGATTTAATATTGAAAATTCTTTGTGGCGCTGCCTGAATGATTTGCAAGCTCAACAAAACAACTGCAAGGCAGCCAAACTGGATAGAAATTAAGTTGAGAATTTCCGCATCAAATATTCAAATGCCAAATGCGAGCTAAGGACTCTGTTCGATAAAAATAATCTGGCCAAAAATGTTGATTCAAAGATACAAAGCCCTAGACTTAAAGAGCTGCCGCCGCAGCAGCTGTTCCCCTGCCGTATTTGCACAGCCGACACCGACTTTCATTTACGGGCTCTTCACAGCTTCTGGTCAAACACTCGAGAAATCCCATTTGTTGTTCTTATTCTTGCTTTGTTGCGGTGTGTGTGTGTGAGCAATGATTCAAATTGCTTTTTGTATGCTTGACCCAGCCTCTGCTTTGTATTATGGTGGCACGTGCACCACAATATCGAAATCTGAATCAGAATCAAAATCAAAATCAAAATCGAAATCAAGGTTCTGCAAATATAAACTAGTTGCTTGTTTGCGATAACTTTCAATGCGTACTTTAGCCAAGTTGTTTCTTCTCCCTGTGTGTGTGTGTGTGTGTGTGTGTGTGTGTGCGTGGCAATCATTGCATTCCACTGCATTGATTGGCTTGCCTCGGGGAACAGTAAGGCAAACTTGTCGTGGGCCTAGGCTGGGCCACGGCTCTGGGCTAAGTGTGGCTTCGGATGCCTCGACATGCATTCCATATTGCAGCGCAGCCTTTGTTGCGGCTCGGTGCCGAGGGAGCGAACCATTCCCAAATGCAGCCCGAGAAGAGCAATTTTTATTAGCTCGAACTCTTCAACTTCAGTTGCCTGGCAGTAGCTCTGCATGGCAAATCTGTTCGACAAGAAGTCGCACAACAATTGCGGTCTCTCTCTCCCTCTCTCTCCCACACAAAATTGAAAAACTGCATATGGTGCGATAGCCCTGCAGCTGCATTATGGCATATAATTGAATAAGCCAGGATGCGCTGACTTGAGCCAAGAGTTGACTTCGAGGACTTGTTAAATGCCAAATTTGTGGCGCATGAAACTTTGAAGCTAATCTAAACTCGCTCTTTAAGATCCGTGTGAAATGCAAATGGAAAAAGTTTTCCAAACTATTTCCGCGGAAAAAGTGCGCTTCAAAGTTTTTATGGGCGAAAGTTTAATTTTCGGCTCTCTAGCTCGCTCTTCCTTTCTCTCTAGCTGTAGATGTAGCTCCTCTCCCAACTCTCTCTCCATCCCTATATTCGCCTTCATGCACTGTTCAAGGATATTTGTAGTCATCAATTGTAATGCCTTGTCTTTTACCAACAGCTTAAAGCTAGTTGAAAGTAGTTTTGGCTTTCACTTCCACATCAATTTGAAGTTCGCCTCAACTCGTTCCTGGATACCTTAAGACAAGCACTGCAAATTATTCTTTCTACCTATCTGTTCCTCTTTAAGGATTCATGACATTCTTTTCAACAGCATAAATATTTTTACAGATATTCGAGAGTCAAAGTAAGCTTTATGCATTGATTATAATATATCTTCATAGAGTATTTTTTGTTTTCTTAAATAACATCAATTTGGTGGCATACAGAACCAATTCGGTTGCTAAATTGAGCAAGATATTTACAAGTTTGAGCATTAAGAAAAGTAGTTGAGATCTAAAAGAAATTCGGATTAGAAATGAAGCAATCCAAGTTTGATCTATCTCTATATTCTTCAAATGTACACGCAGAGTAAATCTGAAGCTTCTAGGTCTAATAGTACTCAAATCAATTTTTCGATTGTTATCGATAAAAAAGAAATGGGATGACTTATCGAAAAAATAAAATAAGCTCGCACCGCATATGGTATATACGAGTATACAGTATAAAACATCAAGTCTTTAACTGATGTGGTTTACGAGATCTCTTCGTTCATATAGACTCAGCTCTACCAACTGTCCCCTAGCCTGTTACATACATTTTCCCAAAACGATATTTGCCAGATTTTTCATTTTAAATAGGTTCAGGGTATACAAATAGAGCTCTATTGAAATAGAAAGTATTCCACATACATACTTATATGCAGTTCAGGAAGTCTGAACTGGTATATGAGTAATTATGAGTCTGAATATGGAGATACAGATTTAAGCTATTCTAATATATTTCCAGTTCCATATTCATATTCATTACATATTCACTTCGTTAATGGTAACTCGAATATAATTAGAGTTCCATATTAAAACACTTCGAACTTCATATTCACTTTTAAGGTCGTTCGCTTGTGCCGAGTCCAATTCGAAATGGCTAGAAAAAATTGAAAATTATTTAGGTCCACTTTAAGCCATGTGGGTCAACTGGGTCCAACTAAGTTCGTGGAAATCCGCATCCTTAGGCCACATGGTCTTGCCTTAATCGTGTGTGATTATAGATTGATATAGATGGAAAAGTTTGTATATGAAAATAGTTTCGTTAGTCTAATGGATTCTAATGGTGGATGTTTTGCGATTAAGGCTTAAGCAGTGCCTCGCTTAGCTAAGCGACATTGGTTAGCCATGATCTCATTTGGCCCGGCTGAAAGTGAAACGTGTGGAACTCTCTCTGGGAATTTCGTGATATTAGCAAATATGATGCGGCTGGAGGTGCGCTACACGTGACAAGAAAAGTCGAGTGAGCCTCGAGCCGGGCAGCTGGCGACATTAATGAATAAGTGTTTGTGGCAGGACGCAAAGCCATTAAGTGCACAGAGAAGCAGCCAAAGCAACGGCTAAGGGCGCACAGAGCAAGCGAGCGCAGCTGGAGCGTAATGTTTTCTATTTAAAGAAGTCGGTTTCTTTCACTAACATATGTGCTATATCTGTTGCATGCTCTCGCTCTATGTAAGTGTGTGTGTGTGTGTGCACTTGAACCATGCGCCACAAGTGTTGAAAAGTGTCGAAAAGGGTGTGCTCTAGAACGCTTGGCTGACACTCACCAGCACTTGGCTGGTGTGTGTATGTGTGTGTGTATGTGTGTGCAAGGTCAACCAGCTCTATCTACACATTGTCGAAGTGAGCACAAACGCGACACAGAGTAACACACGCCCCACACACACACACTTACACAACTGTTGATATTGGAATGGCTGATAGAAGTCGCACGACATTGTCACAACAATGCAAATTGTTTATTTGTTGACACAACGTGAGTTGATTTTCCCTTAATACCAAATTGTTTATTAAAGACAGAGAGAGAGAGAGAGAGAGAGAGACAGAGAGAGAGAGCTTAATGCCATACGCTTTACCACTCAATTCAAAGGCAATTCTATAGAAATGCCACTCGAATCGAAGGAATGTTCACATATGTTGCTGGAATCATTCAATAATCGAGACTTGAGGCTAAAATATTAAGCCGAGCCTTGGCTCAGAGTGTGTAAGCAATATTCATGAGCTTGGCCAGCTCGGTGTGGCTAGCCGGCAATTTGTGAATTAAATCGAGCCGAGCTATTGCAGCTGATTTGTTTTGGCATTGTCAATGCGAAAAGCGAAAGCATAAATGACATGAATAATGCACGAACTTGAATATTCATTCAATTAAAATGCTCGAAAGCAAACAGCAGCAAACGGGTAGCTCGAATGCAAATCACTTGGCTTGCCGCACTCAAAGCTGAATATTTAATTTCATCTTTACTTCAGCGTGAATCCCAAGCAAATTAGTTCTGCACATCGAAAACTGACCATAATAATCGAAATAGATGCAGCTGCTGCCAGTCCATCAGTATTTCTCGCTCTCTTCAACTTGACCAAATGCATATTTCGTTCGGTCTCTGTGCTCCGTCTGTCCTGGCTGACAGGTGTTCATTGAATGGAGCCAGCCAGCTGTCATTCTCGACCCGTTTCATTGAATGTGTCACTCAAATTGCAATTTTATTCAATTCAATTGAATTTACCAACCAACAACAACAACAACAACAGCCACAACAAGAGATAAATTGCAATCGCACTCATGCAAGGATGCAGCACTGCGTGTATTCCACTTGGCTAGAGCTAATGAAGTGACATTAAGTTGGAATTGCTATCCTAATAGCATGTGCATTGCAGCTGAATCTAATAGTTATACATCTATATATTACCTATAAATTATCTAGATACAGTATGCTGCAAAAGTAATCACCCGAAGAGGCAAACTTTTGTTCCGTATAAATGTGTAAATGTGTTTATTCAATTCATTTGAATTTATTAAATCTAGTCCAGAATTTATAACTCTTAATAGATTAAATTGTATGATTTGGTGATTAAGTGAGCGAGATAATAATTAAACGGAAATGCTCATTCATTAATTATTCCCCGTTCTTGCAAAGTAAACCCATGCATAACTTCGATTTGCATTCTCCATTTCTTGACTTCTCAGTTTTCTAGCTCGATTTGATATTTGGCGTCATTTGCAAAAGAGTGTTGAAATAAAGAAGCAATTTTTATACCCTGAACCCATTGAAAATGGGAAATCAGGGTATAATGGTTTTGTTGAAATGTATGTATCAGGCAGAAGGATGCTTGGTAAACCCCATAATGTATATATGTTCTTGTTCAGGGCGACGAGCTGACTCAATTTAGTCCTGTCCATCTGTCCGTATGTTTGAACGCCTCGATCTCAGAAGATATAAGAGCTAGACACTTGAAATTTTGTTTCTAGGTCCGTGTATATCACGCACAGATCGAGTTTTTCTCCAAAAATCGATAACTTTTTCCGTTATTTTGTTAACGATTAGAACACAATATCGAAAATCAGTAATAAATTTATGTCTTCTACATCTTTAGAGCTTAAGTCACCAAATTTTAAATGTAAATTCATATGTACTTTATAGACTTTCGATTTTTGTTATAACTCACTCTTATATCCAGCCACCCCCTCACCCCTCAATTTGTAAAAGGCGTATTTGAAGTACGAGAGACTTTTGCTAAGGCAAGTGCACGCATTTTAATCTTATAATCACGATCTGAAAGTTTTGTGAAGATAGTCCATTCACAAGAAAAGTTAATAAACAAATAAGTTCCCGTAGTAAGAGAAGAGAGAGCTTTCTTACTTGTTTTATAGAAATAGAGTGTACGATAAGTATGTAAGATAACAACTTTTTCATCAATATTTTGCAGGAGATTATAAGAAGTCGTAGTAATCATAGTGTTCTGAAGCCGTTTCATCATTATATTTCTTAATATTCAGTGAATTATTGTAATACCCTATTACTTATAATAAACACACAATTACAATTTCAACATAATAATTGTTACTCATATGATATTCATATGGATATATCTAACATATCACATGTAATATTATCTAAAATGCAATTTCCATGCAATCGCTCATGCATTCTGAGTAATATATCTATTCCATCGGCTTTTATCTCACTCTCGCCGAGTTGAATGTAATATTAAGTATACGCATTGCTCTGCGTGCTGCGATTTGGTTGCAGCAGCAGCTGACCGTTCGGCGCTCGCCGCTCGCCTTCGAGCTGAATGTTTACGAATCTATATATAAATAAGTTTGTATTGATTTTTCATTATTAATGTTTCATATATATTTCAATTTAATAATAAATATTCATGGCAGGCGCCCAGCTCCCAATGGCAGTGCCGTCCTGGTCCACTGTTGGCCAATAACTGAATTTGTTGTGGCTTTAACCCAATTGATACAATAATCTAATCATGCAAAAAACTGCATTTAATTGCCAGAGTTGGCCAACTCACAAACAGAATCAATTTCATTTTGATGCTGCTGGAATTTTGCACCCGCCGCAATGGGGTCGCTTAGCTCGAGGGAGCGCGAGGGAGCAGAATCTCTTTGCCCTGACACACAGGGTATCTATCCAGTGGTCAGCGCCGGCTTCTCACTGGCTTTTCATTTATTTTATTTTTTTACAGAATTTCGCCCGATACCCACAAACAACATACAGATTTCCAGGTAGCTAAAAATGTCAGCCATTTTGTTTTAGTTGGTGGCATTGGCTACAGGTTGACAGCATGCCAGCCACGCCCACCAGCCGCCCCATTCCCCCATCTCACGGCCACTACAGCTGAGGGCGCCCAAACGCTTTGCAGCAGCTCGCAAAAAAATATTTAAAATTTATTTATAGTCAAATACGGTAGACTGCACCTGTTGTTGTTGTTGCTGCTGCTGCCGGTGGTTGCTGCTTTGTTATTATTGTATTGCCTCTGCCTTGTCAACACTGTGTGCGAGTGTGTGTGTGTGTGTGTGTATGGGTGTGCGTGTTTGTGTATTGACAACAAATGTTTGCTGTTGTTGTCGTAGCTGGGGTGTAAAAATGATTGAGTGTTTGAACTCAACTTCTGTGTTGCTCTCCGCATCCACAGCAGCAACCCGACCTGCCCATACCCTGTAAGTGCCAGATCAAAGGCAAAGGCAAAGGCATCGCATATCGTATGACACACATTGATTGATAAGCTTGCTATTCACTTGAGTGGGCAGTGATAGACTTGAGGATACCCCAGCATTGGATTTTCAGTGACTGATTGACAATTGCAGCCCCAACTTTGTGGGCGGGGTATTCGCAAGTCGATCAGCTGCTGTGCTGTAGCTGAACTCGATCTTTGGCAACGTTTTAAATTGTGTTTAAGTCACCTGCTTCCCGGTAAATTTCGCTTTTATTTTTTTTGCTGCTGCTGCTGCTGCTGTTGCTGAGACACAGGAAAATTACCAGCGCGCAGCGAGACGTTGGACTAACCCAAAAGCGTCGACACTGTCAGCAGTTGCCGTAGCAGTTGCTACAGCCTTTACCGTTGCCAGTGAAACTGGTAGTACCTTTACCTTTGCCTTTGCCTTTACCTTTACTTTTGCCTTTGGTCGTGGTGCCTTTGCCTTTGCCTTGGAGCCAGTTTGTTTGTATGCACTTCAATAAAAATTTAGCATACGCTTCAATTCACTTCACTTGCCACACGCACTCAGTGCGACACACACACACATAGAAATACACACTGTATATATACATATGTATGTAGGTATGTATATACATACTAAACGCGCACCTGCAACGCCCTCTGGCGGCAGCCGTATGAAAACATTGCTTTGTATTATTACGTCTGGCATTTTTCGATTATATGTTGCCTTCGCTTTTGGGTCTCGTTTTTCAATCTAAATGTCAGCACATCTAAGCACGTGCGTGTATCAAAATGGCAGCCACTGTATGCCCCCACTCTCTCTCTCTCTCTCTCTCTCTCTGTGTGTGTGTGTGTGTGTTGAGGCAAATTACTCGAGTGAAGTGCGCACTTCAAGATGAAATAGTCGAGCAACTGACACGCAAACAACTCACTTTACATCCCTTATACTCATCAATTAAACTGCGTCTGTGTGTGTGTGTGTGTAAACATACATACATACATCTACTTACATATATTTGTGTTTTGCTACCTAATTTGTCAGGCACAACTTCTGCAGGACGCAGCGCCTCCTGCTCCTGCGCCTGCTCCTGCTCGCATGCCAAATGCTGCAACGCAGCTGGCGAAACAAAAATAAAATAATGAAAAACATCGCAGATAAAAACTGGAAGTTGAAAATTAAGCCAAGCAACAACAGTTGTGCGCGTGTGGGCGTCTGCGTGAGTGGGCGTGGGGCGTGTCATAAGCAGCAAATTTCAAAGAAAAATGCAAAGGCGCTAAACGTTTGCCTCAGTCATCAACTTGAAATTATTTTCTTTCCTTATTCATTTGCAGCTGTCGCCGAATTCTGGTGTGCTTCCTGCATACACTCACGCACAAAAGTACGCGCACAGCGCTCACTAAGTGCCCAAATTGGAGCAGCCACGGCAAGTATGTAGACAATGCAAAAGTCCTGCCGGCTTAAAGGATATCCAAGCAGCCGCTGACTTTGTCCGGCCTTCAACTTTAAACAACATCTAATTCAATTTAACTTGTTGGATTTGGCCAACATGGCGGACATGTTGCTACGCTGTCAAGTATTCCATCCCGCCCCCCTCCCTTAGCCCGCTCAAGCATCCGTCTTGAGCAATTGCTTTGGACAACGCGTCTAATTGTGGCTGACCGACTTCCAGCCCAACTTCAAAGCTCTCAGACACGAGCAATTGCCTGAAGATGCCTCTCAATCATGTGCACAAATTCCACTCGAATGATACAGTTTGAAACATGTACTCTCTAGAGCTGTACTCCCTGGGTAATTGGTCATCCTCTATGTCTAAAGAGTTGACAATAAAACTATTACAAATATATGTTATATATAGTCCATCTAATTGGCTCCAAGTGTAAGCTGAAAAACTGAAGTTCTCTTGAAGACTGACTGAAGAATGATATATGTATGTACATATATTGAGTTTGGAATGGCACATTCTCCTGGGGATTAGATTTCGCATAATGTTCCAAACTTTTCCAGCTTTTAATCATTGCAAAATACAGTTAAATTTGCCATGCCTCCAAAGAGGGAGGACATATAAATATACAGTAGAATCCGGTTATAGCGACACTCAAGGGACCGTCGTTTTTGCGTCGTTATAGCCGGATGTCGCTATAACCGTATAAGTTTGCTCAGAAATGTTTGTCTGGGGACCAGATTTTTCGTCGACATAACCGGTTCGACGGTTTAAGCGGAGTCGTTATAACCGGATTCTACGGTATTTGTAAAACCATGTGAGATATAGTTCCTCCCAACTGTACACATACAAACATATCATTTTCTTTAGTCAATTATTATGCTTGAAATACAAAGAATAACAGAATATTTTTGATTTACAATCAATTTAGAGAAATCAATGAAAGCAATACCCATTTGCTGCATGAACTAGAGTTTTGATATATTTTTTAGTGATATTTTAGATTATGAATATACCAAAGATTTTTCCTGATAATTCTATGTGAGCTTCCTTTGAAATTTTGTATTTTCTATTTTCATAGTTCAATAATATCATTGTCCATACATAACTGTGCATTGAAGCAGAGCTAGCTGAACTGCAAATAAGGACCATCCCTGGTTTTGTATTTATTATTGATAAATGTTGTTTTTCTTAGACTATAAAATATATTTTTCAATTGTTTTGTTTGTATAATAGACTTGTCACCAAATTTAATCATTGTCCAAAAAAGAAAAAAGAAAATATATTTTTCTGGGAGTATACATTCCAAATGTGAAGTAAAAAAAAAAAAACAAACACCGGCATTCCTTACTCTAGGCAGCACTCTTTAAATATTTATGTATTCAACTTTAGGCAACGATCTTTGCCAACTTGTATATTTACTTGCTTCAAATTGGATAATGTACATAGTTTTTCTTTCTCTTTGCAGTTACAAAGCACATATTAACATACATAAGTGATTGTGTAAGTATCTCTCGGATAGAACTGCGTGAAACGTGACACTTACACACATGCATTTCATTCACATACACACACACACATATACATACATACTATATGTATCTAGATACTCAAAGACCTTTGATTGATGATGTTGACAACAAATTTGCGGCAGCTCGCTGCTCGTCGCCGAATGTGAAAAACTGTTCATGTGGAATATTTTTAAACGTTCCACTAATAAATATTACAAGATCCCATTAAATTAATTGCTGTACATATGTATGTGTACATACTTGTATGTATGACTGTGTTTGCCCTTTATAGCCAGCATAAAGTGCAGAGTGTTTTTAAATGTTGAATGAGCCACAGCAGTCCTAGGAGGGGAATGCCTTTTTGTGAGTCACTCTGTCCTTGGAGCAGTCTACTAGACAGGCTTAAATATATAGCCAAAAATCGTTCTATTATTAGCAGACTATACTTTACATAGCTGTAAAATATCATATGATTAGTTTCTATAGACATTATTTGAGAAGACTGAGAAGAAGTGAATTAAATAGCTTCTTAGAGATTGTAGAAATGGATTTCGAAAACATTTGTGTTTGAAGCCTTAAAGTTAGGTACTGCAGTGAAAGGATAACCAGCAAGAGTCAACTAAGAGATGAGCTAAGTGATACCCTATAAAGGTAGTTGACCCATACACGCCTCCTGCCGACATTTAGCCAAATACTGAATTGATTTGAGACAAGTTCAACGGCTGGCAGCAGATGGAAGGTATTCAATGGCCTTGTTTTCTTTAAGCAGAATCCCTCAGTCAATCTCAGATCTATATTCCCGCTTATGGTCCCATCATACCCCATTTAAGGCCATCTGCAATGTGTGCTGGATATGAAAACTTCACAAATCGAAATGAAACGCAACGAAACAGAGGCAAACAAAGCGAGGCAAAGCCAAATAGACGGATTTCAAGTAGCTACATTTGTTTCATTGCCCGCGGGCAAAGCCCATTTAAAATTCAACAGCGAAGAACAAAAAGTTTTCGTACCACATCGGACTTTTGCCATATAAATATTATAGTACATATATGTATGTATGTATATGTGTATAATTATATGTATTGGCGGTATATTGTGCGCGCACGCACACACGATATCACATTAGAAGCAATTCACAATGAATGAAACAAAAGACCTGTAGTCCCTCGAGATGGGACCGCTTTATAATTTCAATTTATAATAACCGCACACGAATGCCCTGTGCCAAGTCACACAGGCTCTCAATTGTCTGGACCAGGTGGCGTTTATTTGTATATATTAACGAGCACATTTGCATGCGGCCCGGCCTCTGCGCGCCACACACACACACACACACACACACACACATTTAGCATTATAGCATATACTGCGAAGCAATCGTGAACACATTGATCTTAGTTGAATCAAGTTGCCTCTCAGCGCGCGAGCCTGTTGCTAAATTTCCTCTACCAACTTTCGCAATTAAAAAAGTTCCATTTTCATTGGCTTCATTACAGTTACGAGATTTTCTCTAAAGAAAGAATCGATTCGAAAATAGCGAATGAGTTGAATAAACTCGATTTTCGGATCATAGATATGTGAATATAGGACTTAGGAATAGGCTCTGTAGCCAGATGCAAATACAGATACAGATACAGATACAGATACAGATACAGATACAGATACAGATACAGATACAGATACAGATACAGATACAGATACAGATACAGATACAGATACAGATACAGATACAGATACAGATACAGATACAGATACAGATACAGATACAGATACAGATACAGATACAGATACAGATACAGATACAGATACAGATACAGATACAGATACAGATACAGATACAGATACAGATACAGATACAGATACAGATACAGATACAGATACAGATACAGATACAGATACAGATACAGATACAGATACAGATACAGATACAGATACAGATACAGATACAGATACAGATACAGATACAGATACAGATACAGATACAGATACAGATACAGATACAGATACAGATACAGATACAGATACAGATACAGATACAGATACAGATACAGATACAGATACAGATACAGATACAGATACAGATACAGATACAGATACAGATACAGATACAGATACAGATACAGATACAGATACAGATACAGATACAGATACAGATACAGATACAGATACAGATACAGATACAGATACAGATACAGATACAGATACAGATACAGATACAGATACAGATACAGATACAGATACAGATACAGATACAAATACAGATACAGATACAGATACTGACTCTGAAGACCTTGCTTATGTAAATGACAGGTGCTGCTATTTAAATATGGCTTGATAGCTGAAAGAAGGCAGCGAAATAACGGCATATTCATTATTCTATTTCTTTGTCGCTGTTGCTGTTGTTGTTGTCCTGCTGCCTGACATTATTTCCAGCTTCAGATGCTGTCAGTTTTTATTAAAAACTTCATTCTATCCTGCACTGAAGCCTTAAAAGCAACAAAAGCAACGGGACAGCTCCATTAAAAAATATGACTATGTTTTCTCCCCAAAGTTCTCTCAAAGTTCTGGTGCTACGAAAACGCTATTGCGAGGCCTTGAGAGTGTTTCACCCATTTTAACATAAAATAAATGTTAAGTTTTGACTGACAATGTGATGGCAGTTTATACATAATACCCGTATATGTGTATGCATGGTGCTTCAGATTTTTATACCCTGAACCCATTGAAAATGGGAAATCAGGGTATAATGGTTTTGTGAAAAAGTATGTAACAGGCAGAAGGAGGCGTGGCAGACCCCATAAAGTATATATATTCTTGATCAGGGCGATGAGCTGAGTCGATTTAGCCCTGTCCGTCTGTCCGTCCGTCTGTCCGTCCGTCTGTCCGTCCGTCTGTCCGTCCGTCCGTATGAGCAAAAGAATCTCAGAAGTTATAAGAGCTAGAGAGCTGAAATTTTGTATGTAGACTCGTGTATACCATACGCAGTACAAGTTTATCATATTTTTTCGATAACTCATTCGATATCTTTTTTATCGAGGATAATCGATAAATTTGTATTGTTTTTTCAGCCTAATTTGGACACTTTTAGACATAGAGACTTCAGATTTACTGTGTATATGCATTAGATAGATACACACATTTTGTCATTTACAGATTTTGGATACCACGCCCCCTTCGCCCCCCATTCGTAAAAGACGTTTTTCAAATACTAGAGACTTGAGCTTTTGAATGTGCATACATTTACATATTATGATTACGTTCTGAAAGTTTCATTAGGATCATATGTCTACAAACTAAATTATTCAACAAATAAATTCTCATAATATTGCCCACACTGCAGCGCACCCCAAGCGCAGTCGCTGCTTACTGCGCAGTTAGCAGAGCGCGGGCTTATGCATGTGTGTGTATGAATGAGTATGTATGTGTGCATAAAAGAAGTGCAGAATGATTAGAATATCAGTTTGGAGGGTTCAGGGTATCCCCTAGTCGAGCAGTCTCGACTAGAGCCTTCTTACTTGTTTATATAATAATTAAGAGCTTGTGAAATAAAAATTTGTCATAATAAAAAATTATGTGACAGTTGAAATTGTGATAATAAATGCAACATTTTTATACGAACTAACTTAATTATGATATGAATCTGAAGAGTGTAGTATATGATGCTTATGTGATTCATAATAAAGAAAGTATTTCGGCAATGCTTATACGAATGTGAATGATAAATATGTGATATATAGGTGTAGGTATATAATCAAAATCATTTATTACCCTAACACATCCCACTTACGAATTATCGATAGAAATTGATATATTGCTAACCAGGAAATATCTAAAATTGGAAAGATATGAAATTTTCTGAATTTGTAGACCTTGCTATCCTCTCCACAATTTTGCATTGAATTTGAAATACTAAAGTCTTGCACTTTTGGCAAGTACACACATCTGGATTTCATTAGAATGCTCTGAGAATTTGATTAAGAAAGTTTATTCGGAATAAAAGTTATTCAGCAATTAAGTTTGCATAGTAAAGCACAAAGTGCAAAGCACGTACTTATGTGTATGCGAGTGTGTGTGTGGGTGGGAGGATAAAAGAAAACTAGAATGATAAGAAGCAGCTCTGCACTAGATTCAGGGTATCTACCAGTCGTGCACTTCTGAGTGGAGCATCTTACTCTCTCTAATTAAAAAGTGAATAGAATTATAGCACCTCAGCTGAACAGAGAAGGACAGAGGGGTAGATCATTGTGAATGGGACCGTATGGTAATTAGTGATGCAATTACTTTCCACAATAGACGCACGGGACATTGGAGTTGGGTGCGAAAGTGTTCCGCAATTTGTCATGCGGCTGGACACATAGTAGTGGTTCAGATGAATGTCTCCAAACAGTTGTCGGCGGCGTGCAGCTGGGTGATAATCTCATCTGTCGGGCCATAAAATTTAATGTGCTTAACATCTGCAGTGGCGCGACGGCTGCATTTGAAATTTGGTCCGTTTGACGCAGTGCGAACAAGCTGGCAAATGGCGGCGCCTCCATTTTGTCGCCACAAAATGCTTTTCCGCTAAGCTGACATTCATTTACCTCATCATCGTCCGACTGGAGTGCTTTCAGCTGTTGTTGCTGTTGTTGCTGCTGTTGCTGTTGGTTAACTGTTTTCACGTTCTCGTCGCGCTGCTTTTCGGTCTTCATTTCTTTTCAATTTTGGCCAGGCAGCTGTGTAAACGGTTTACGTAATTTACAGCACACAATTTTTGTTGCCAGCGCCACGCAATGCGACGGAGTGTGAAACGAATAAAAATCTATTTTGCAACAATTCTCCGCTCAGCATGAAGCGAAAAGGGTTTTAATTTGTGCGCAGTTCAGCATCGCAAATCCCGGCCAAACTGAGAGAAAAGATAGTTGGAAAAAAATTGCAGTGACTGGGGAAGTTTTCAATAACTATCTCATATCCTCACTCACACACACACACGCACGCACACACACACACACACACTTCCGACTGGCTTTTGTGCTGGCAACTGTTGAGTTATTTTATGTATTGTGCGGGCCGCAGCCGGACCTTGCCCCGCCACTGATAAGCTGCAAATAGTCGGGAACGGCAGCGCTGAATTGCTCCTGGATCCACACGCGCGAACCTTTTGAACGACCGTCCGTCCCGCCGTCCGCATTTGCCAGTAGATTTGCTCAAAGCCATTCGGAGAGTTGGCCGAGCAAGTGCCAGCCAGGACTATAAAGTGGAGCGGAGCGGAGCGGCGCCAGCTGACGCAGATATTGTTGTATTTTTTGCAGAGTTTTCATTCTCGATTTTTCTCGTTTTTTGCTCGCTCTCTGTGTGTTTTTCACTCGCTCCGGACAAAGCGCCATGGGCGCTGTCTGCTTACTATAAAAGTTAAATTGCAATTTCAAAAAGTATTAATGTGACAGCCGTGTGCGCAGACCACGACAAAGCTAGGGCGGGCCGCAGTACGGGCAGGTGAGCATGTTACAGCCGGGGCTGACCGACTGCAGCATGCTCGACTCACACACTCCAACGAGGCAGATTCAAAGTTTCTTTTATGGGTTTTCCAAGCTCGAACTCAAACTGAACTACAATTTGCTAATATGCCTCGTTTTCATTTGTAAGCCGATTAGCGAAAGTGCGCTCAAAGTTGAGCAAGTTGAGGGAAAACTACTCGATGCAAGGAGGGAGAGGAAGAGAGAGAGAGAGGGAGAGGGAGAAGCAGAGATAGAGAGTGGAGGCATTTGCATATGAACGGGCAAAGCTGACTAAAACGACTCGACGTGAGCTTGGACTTAAGCGGCTACACTCGGTAGCAACTATCGATATCTACTATCGATATATACTATCGATAGGTTTCACTCATTAGCAACTATCGATATCTACTATCGATAGTTTTATCCAGCAATACCATTGAGAATGTCATTTGCACACTCAACAGCTCAGGCTCTGTCTACTGCATGAACATCAGATCATATATTTCTCTCAACCAGTGTGTCCACATCTGAAGCATAAACAAATATCAGCAAGTCAAGCTGCAGCGCATAGACATTTTATAGGGAATTCGCAGCTGAATGTCAGGCACGACATCAGCGCTGTTTAGCTTCTGACAGCTGGCACTGAGTAAATCTCTTTTGCTAGCTGGGCTTTCGACTCAGACATGTGCTGCTCAAGTAGCTACATCACTCTAATAGGTATCTCCCTTTCTCCTTCTCTCTGCCTCTCTCTCTCTGATAAGCACTTTTTGAAACAAAGATGCAAACAGCTCATTAGCGCACAGCTCGAACAGTTTTAATGGCAATGCAAATGCGCCAATTTCGCCGAGGGCTGCCTGAACCATGATTGTGGTACTCCATGATTTTGAGCATCATGGGCGTGGCCAAGTCGCTTGCGGCCCATGTAAATATACTGCACACAGCCACACACACACACACACACAACGCAAGGCAGTCGAGCTGCCATCAGTTTGCCATGGCCAGAGGACACACGTGGCGTATACGCAATGCAGCTGGCGAAACAGTTTGCTGCAATTGTTAGCTGCCTGCAAGTCTTTAATGGAGTCAGCTGAATGATTAGCTAAAGCAGCATTATATCGCATTATAGCGATATATATCGATATAAATATAAGTATATTATATATATATATGCTCCACTTTATTGACCCTTATCCAGATGCAACAATTTTAAAAACGACCTTATTCCTTCTCGCTTCTTTTTTAATGGTTTCGGGGTGTAAAAAAAAAACAATAATAAAAACCAATATAGCTTCTACTTACACACACACACACACACAGATTAACATTGAGTACGTGCATGCCTGAAGTCGATTAAGCATGCATGGATATCTGCACGAGTGTGTGTGTGTGTGTCTCTTTATGCATGTCTGTATATTTAAGTATGTATCAAATTAAATTGGGCTCAATAAAAGCAGCGCTCGCTTCATTCCAATTTGGATTTCAAGCAGGCATGCTGGCACCCAGCAATACCCTACTCCGCCCCATCCACACGCAAACAGATTTTTATGGCAGCAGTCGCTAAAGTCGCATAAAAACTGAAAGCAAACACTCTGCATATATATATGAAGCTGCACGAATTGTGTATACTCTCTTTGGTACTCTTTTCTGTAGAGTAAATATTAAGTATACGCATTATGTGTCACTTCATACCTAGCTGATCTAAATCTAGTCCTAAAGAAAAACATTCTACATATACCACTTCATGAACTGCGTATACTCTACTTGATACTCTCTTCTATACACTCAATATTAAGCATACGCAGCTAATATATCAACTAGTGTCACTTCACACTCTTATTTATTGCGGTGGCATGAAAGTGTCTTAACTATAAATTGCGCATCTGGTCATAAACTTAAAGTTTATTTGAACATATTGGCAATATTTAGAGCTTAGGGACTGTAGTCAAGCGTGAAAAGCTTTGTTTTTGGTGTGGATGGCGACTTCATTCGGTTCTTTTTATCTACAATGTTGACGTCTTTAATTACGAATTGACTATAGAAGAGCATTGACTGATCTAGAACGAGGCCAGACATATTAATCGATCAATCCAAGGGACATTGAACAAACATTCATTTTTTAGGATGACTATGGCAGCATATATGGATATTATATATGTCGGATCATCATCATTTACGTACAAATCCGTAACCGGACGCTTTCTGGGCCGCGACATGTTCTCTGTTTGGATATCTACACAAAACTGCTCTAGCTCTGCATAAGCAACTCTCTGCTACTCTGCGTGCACTCACACACGTACACACTCACATATATTGCAGTTGCTATGCTTCTCTCGCTCTAACTCACTGTCGCGCCCAGACTGCGTCAGACAGAAACGTCTGCCAGGCTAGGATAACGGATCGGTGAAAAAACGAATGGAACTGAAACAACGGTAATCGCATAGCATTAGACGTTGTTGCGAAGTACATTTTTATTGTTTACTCTTTATGCTCTTATTCTTAAAACTTAGGGGTGACAATAATTATAATAGCGATGACAGAATATAAATAATATATTGAGGGCACGACATATATATAAGATATAGTGATACAGTCAAGTCTCGATTATTTGTAGTCCGCTAAATCGAAAAAATTGTTCTCGATTATTCTCGATAATTTGAATTTCAGTGTAAATAATAATAAAAAAAGAAACCAAATCGCCTTGCCAATTTGAAAAATCTGATCGTTTTTTTCGATGAGCAAAGCCTTTGCCATATTCATATATAAAATATTACGAGCTTCTCTAACTACACTCTGCAATATTACGTATACGTAAAGTTATTTCATTCATGCACATTTATATTTATTCGCTCATTTTCATATTCATATTTTCCTATATACATATGTACGTTAGAAATCATGTATGTGCACTTCACTTGTTCATTTTTAGCTAAAGCAAAGGGCATGCCAAAAGTTTCTTTTATTGTTAAGGATAAATAAGTAAGTTCAAGTTCTCTTATTCTACGTATATATGATATTCGTGTTTCATTTATGAATTTAAGAAGAAAATATATACAAATTGTTTGCATATGCCGGCAATATTAGAGACTGATCAGGACATGTCAATACCTTTTTAAAGCAATAAATATTAAGTATACGCACTAGACTGATTTCAGTATACTGTATTATTTGTATTATCAATATGATAAATAGATTAAATTGATTGATATACTCGCAATTTAACAATATTTAAATATTTTCTCATACACATGCATATTTTCCTAACGTCAAATACTACGTATACGAACTGCGCTTACGATATAACGTATACGCACGCTATATCGATACCTAGATAGAAATATAATTATATTTCTTTATGTTGGCTATATTTAGAGACCATGCGCAAAGTCTGTAAATACTTTACTTTATACATTATCAAATTTCCTATACGTCATTCTGTTACATTACGTATACGCAACGGTGTCTCATTACGTATACGCAAGGGCGGCTCATTTTGTATGTAGATCAAATAGAAATTTTAAATGTGTGCTTTTTTGTGGCCATCCTGTTGTGTCCAGCCAACGCAGCTGAGGAAATTTCCCGTCTTCAATTTAGCATTTGATTAACTTTATTACTGAAATCAATAAAAATTTATATAAAAGCCAGAGTTATTCTACTGCTCAAGACAGATGTATTTCTTAAAACTCCCATCTCATCTTTCTTTCAGTCTACATATATAACTCTCTCTCTCTCTCTCTCTCTCTCTCTCTTTCTTTCTCTTATCGCCAGTGCTGTTGAATGCAATTGATATTAATTATATGTAGAACTTACCTACTACTCAAGACATACATATGTATATATTTCTACTTCTCGCTCTCTCTATCGCTCTCTCTCTCTCTATCGCTCTCTCTCTCTCTATCGCTCTCTCTCTCTCTCTCTCTGTCTCTTTCTTGCCTCTCAAGTCCAGTTAGAGTATTCAAGTCTGGCATAGAGTATTAAGTTATTAGTGTATTAGACATTCTGGCTGGTTTGTTGCTGTTGACAACGTCAGAGTTTCGCCTTGGAACACATTTGAAAGCCTTTCAAATTGGAGAAATCAGCGGAAACGGAAGAGCGTCAAGGACCACAGGAAATGGGACCTTGACAACAGGGCAATGTCAAATATGCACAAGTTAAATGTGTCTGTATGTATGTATGTCAATGCACTTGCCAGTACATACATACATACACACACACACACACATACAAATATATCTGTGTATATGTACCTACTTATTTGTGTGTTCTTTAGACAGTTATTTGTATGCAATACGCTGACAACTGCTGACTGCTGCAACTTGCCCCAGTTACTGGGGCCAACAGTTAGACAGCGAAAGTGGGGCGTGGCTAATACTGAATGGAAATAAAATGCGAAATAATCAGGGTGCATGCGATTTGCATAATTTGTAATGTGAAATTTCCGCTTACATGGCGCTCATTTCCCGCACAGCACAGCACACACATACAGTCCCCTCAGCTCCCCTCAGCGCCCCTCAGTGGCCTACGCACTTTGACTGATTCGTTTGTTTTTGTAGCAGACCAAGTCTGTGGAACGACAAACGCACAGACCTTCAGAGTGCGAGCGAGAGCGAGAGAGAGAGAGAGAGGGGGATGGTGGAGGGGAATTGGCGCGCTTGGATAACTGTTTAATATGCATAAACTTGGCGAACAGAGTCCCTCACATTTTTGGTCGTTGTATCCTTCCGCTCCGGCCAGAGCCGAAAACCTGCCCCGTGTGGCCCCAGGCAGCGCTGCGGCCCCGGACTCTGAGCTGGGACCAAGGCTGGCGCAAGTCTCTGCCAGGGCCGGGGTGAAGCGGCGTTGACTGCTGTTTTTGGCCTAATTGGCTGCCACTGAGCAGCACTGAAGAACTTTCGCTACGGGGTTTTGTCTCTCACATTAAAGACTCTTCCGCTTGGCCAACAATTTTCGAGTTTCAACAATTTTGTTTATGCTTTATGGCCGCACTAAATAAAAATGAAAAGCAAATATATATGTATGTGTGTGTATATATATAAATATGTTTATCAAAAATAGTCAATAACATCCACTCTGCGCTTTAACAGGGTATAGCGTGTGTGTGTGAGTGACTGTCATGTTGGGCCATGGCAAACGTGCCCCGCAGTCTCAGTGAGCAAGCGAAAAAAAAAACAAGTAAGAACGTTGCAGTCGGGCGTTACCGACTGCGGGATACTCATTCACATCCCATCAGCACTTTAGTAACTAAGTTTAGCTCTAGTACTGCAGAAAATGCAGTTTTTCTCGATTTGCCACGCCCCTAGTGGGCGTAGACATCTCATTTTTGGCCAGATCATAGAACGAGCTAACAGTAGTCTAACTGTAAAGTTTGGATGCTTACGCTCCAAAAATGTGAAAATTACAGGGTATTTTTCGATATGCCACGCCCCCAAAGAGGCGTAAAAATTATTTTTGGGGAATCGATAGAGGAGGTTACCAGTAACACAACTATCCAAATTTGAAGCTTCTAGCTCTTATACTTTAGGAGATATAAACTTTTGCGGTTTGCCACGCCCCCTTTGGGCGGAGATATATCCACCATAGCTTGTTGGACTTAAGTGGTCAACCCGCGTATATATACCAAATTTCAGGTCTCTAGCATCAATAATGCCTAAAATATAGCAAAATCGGGAAAATCACTATATCTTCAGGTCCGATTTGCCACGCCCCTAGTGGGCGTAGACATATAAATTTTTGACCAGTCTTTATAAAATGATAACATTAGCTCACATGCAAAATTTCAACGTTCTAGCTTTAAAACTCTAGGAGATACAGTTTTATCCGATTTGCCACGCCCCCAATGGGCGGAGATATATCCGCCATAGCTTGTTGAACTTGGGTGGTCAACGCGGACCTACATACCAAATTTCAGCTTTCTAGCTCTTCAACTAACATGACTTCTGGTATATAGGAAAATGCATTTTCCGATTTGCCACGCCCCTAGTGGGCGGATCGGGAAAATTTTAACACTTTATTAATCGGAGTTATACACGAGTATGTGTTCCAAATTTCAAGTCTCTAGCTTCAATAGCGCCGAAATGAACTGCGTTCATACGGACAGACGGACAGACGGACAGACGGACAGACGGACGGACAGCAAGACGGACATTGCACAAAACCAATATACTAATTCACTTCGTGAATGAGTATAAAAAAAAAGAAAAGAATCTTTGTTAAGTCGGAAACTTTGTAATTTCCCGGAAAAATAGAACAATAATATTTTTAATAACACGAATTATAATTGAATAATCTAGCAATTTGGCAAACTTTAATGTGTTCCCGCTAACAGTCAATAGCCCGAACAAATTCATTTCGTTTCACTCGAAAAATATGGCCACCCCTCGGCAGAGAGTTTTGCCCCACTGTGCGCGTATTAGAGGCCGCACGATTCTGGTACGCTGAGCGCTACTTAGAGCCACTTAAAAAGCCGGCCACTTAAGGCCTTTGAGCAAGCCAAACAAATACACGTACACGCACACACACACAGACAGACACAATCGGTGTTATAAACAGAAAGAGAGAGAGAGAGAAAGAGAGATAGCGCCTTTTATGCGCACAGATTGTAAACTCTGTAAGCGAATTTTCAGTGCGCCTGCTTTATATTCAAAGCGTTGAGACTGTCATTTTATTTCATCTGATTTTTACACATGAATTAATAAAAAAGCACTCATTAAAACTCGTCGCAACCACACACACACACACACACACACACGCACACGCACACTGGCACACCACAAGCAACATGTAAACATGTCAAAAGTTTTTGGGTTTTGCATTCTCGTAGTTTGCGTTGCGTTTTTATTTTATTTTTATTCTGCCTCTTGCTGCGTATGTGTGTGTGAGTGAGTGCGTGCGTGTGTGTGTGTGCCAAATATGAACCAGTTAGCAATTTGCATACGCCTGGCACGGCCTCAAACAACGGGCTAATTTGCATGGAACGGTCAGAGCTAGGATTGCCGAGTGCTTACCGAGCGGCTGCACAGCCCAACAGATTTTATTATCTGCCTCAGCTTCCGGTCGTCCCATTTATGTGTGTGTGTGTAGGTGTGCGTGTGTGTGTGTGCGTGTGTTTTGTGAGCTTTGTGGTTGAGTTTTTACGGGGCTGCAAAAATTTTTATGTTATTTGTGCTTTGCATACTTTGAGCCGTTATTTAACTTGCATTTTGAATACGTTTTAAATGCCCATTTGTTAGTCTCTGTATGCGTGTGCGTGCGTGTGTGTGTGTGTATTTATCGTTAGCTCTGCTTTCTTTTTTGGTATTTTGTTTTGTTTTGGCTAAAGCCATAAAATGAGTGCTCGGGCCTCTTGCGGTTTTCACGTTTCGCTTGCCATAAGCTGTCTGCGTTGCCCGCCGATCCATCTCCGATGAGAATTCCATGCGTGCAATTAAGAGGTCCTGCCCAAAGGGTCCTGGCCTCAAGCATTTGCGGCATCTGCGCCGCTGCGCAGCTGCGCAGCATTGTTGCGGCATTTGCATACTTCCAGCATACTTCCAGCAGACGGCGGCAGCAGCAGCGGCGTCGGCATCGAAGCCGATGGCAGCGACTGCGGCTGACTTGTTATTGATTTTCATTGTCAGACCAAGCACACACACAGACACACACACACACACGCACGCATACTTAAAAGCAATTGCCAAAAAAGTGGCTAAAAATAATAATGTGGCATCAGTTGAATCGTGCGGCGCCTAGAACGAGTGCCCCACCTGGAATTAAGGCTAAAGGTGACTCTAGAAATGCCTGGCAGCAGCTTAATTAACGCATGTCATTTTCATTTGTAGCAGCAAACAAATGACATTTGCCCAAACTTGTTTTGTCATCTGCACAGTTTGTCCACTCCCCTCCCTCTCACTCTCCCTCTCTTCAGCTTGAAGCACGCGCCTAAAAGTCGGCCACGTTTTGGAATGTGCGACGACCAAAAAAAAAAAAAAACAGCTGAACCTCACCTGAATGGCCGCTCACAAAAGGCCGAGCAAAGTTTTCGCTCTTTTTTATTATTACTGCAAATAGCAGCAAAGCCAACTGAAATTTATCTTATTGCCGGGTCGCCAGCCCTGCGCCACTTGTCATAAGTAGCGCCGCGACTTCTCACTTGTCGCCAATGTGAGCGCTTTCCTTTGGGGGAGAGACAGGGGAGCAGAAGAGGCGACGAGACACGTGAATGTGAAAGTGCTCGACAAGCAGTTACCCTGATCTATGCCAAGAGCTATCATCTTAATCTCAGTGCTATCTGTCAGTGTTGCCGGCTAAATCTAGCTGGAAAAGGCCACCAAAAAAATAAAGCTGAAACGTGATTTGAAGATGTTATTTATATCTCGTTTTCATTTAACTTTGGAATTACTATTTGATAACTATATATTAGCAATTAATTTAATTATGTCATAGCGCACTCAAAATTTATATAAAAAACGTACGAAATTTAGCCAAATTATTCAAGAAAAAAAAAATAAATAAATAATAATAATAATAATAATAATAAATAAAATAAAATTGCGAAGTTAAATTCTCGATTTTTATCCTTAATAAAAAAAAAAAAAAAACAATGTTGCGATTTTTTTTATGACCTGAGCCAATCGAAAATGGGAAAAACCGAGAATTATTTTGATTAAAATATATGTAACTAGTAGAAAGAAACAATCATTGTAAAATTATTATAAAATTGTTATAGCTTCATGTTTTTATTATATTTTGGAATCACAAATCTTCAAAAACTCTTTTATTCTATTAAATTGAGTATCAATTATATAATAATTAATAATAAAATCTAAAAGTTTGCATTTATACTAAACTGATAAATATTCATTAGTAAAATAATATTATCAGTATATACTGAATATAACGTTGAAATTCGTATCGAAACATAACAATTATTATTCAAAATTTTTGGTCAATTTACACGCAATTGGAAGTCGCACGAATTGAGCAAACAAATTTCTTTTGGTGTTGCAAATTTGTTGAAGTTTTTCTTTTTTCTATGTTCATCACATAAATATTAAAACTAGACACACAAATATTAAAATTAAGCACATAAATATATAAAGGTCCAGGGTATATTCCAGTCGAGTATACCGACTAGAGTTTACTTGCTTAGTTTTTAAAATATATTTATTTGGAGAATTATTTACATACTTCGGTGTAATTACTGTTGCGCCGAGTTAGGGAATGAGCTATGTTAAAAAAATATATACAATAATAATAATAAAATAAGGAAAGATAAACTTTGACTGCGTGTGGAATGCTTGGAGTATTTCTCATTTCTCATTTCAAGTCTCTAGTTTTTGTGGTTTAAAAAGGGAAGCTTAGTCGTATGCAAAGTCATGCGGACTGAGAGACAGATAGACATGACTAGATATGTAGATGGAATATATACTTTGTGCTTTATGGTTTCCCGCACCTTTTTTTTTTGCACTCAGGACACTCAGCTGAACTTTGAAAACTTAAAGTTGGGATATGCAAGCAAATGGGAATTTCCAAAAATTAATTAACTTATTATTAATATAAATTGTTCACTTTGCATGCTTCGTTTTAGCTTTTCACAAAATAATTACTTTGAAAGCCAAAAATTGAAATTCATTTAAGCCTATTTAAACAATTTCAGGGCAATCAAGCTAGTTAGTGTGTGTGTGTGTGTGCGAGTGTGTGAGGGAATATATTCAGTATTTATTGAAAGTGCTTCCGTCACATCAAATATAATTTCACAAATGTTTTGCATTAATTTCAACGTTGTAATTGCTCTGCGGCAGCAGAGTCTCTGCTCTCTGCTCTCGGTGGCAGCTGGCGTCGTTGAATTTGCCGGCTCCTGCTTCCTGCTTCCTGGCCCTGTGACACGACGGCTGCCTGTCTCTGGCTGCTGAGCGCTGAATGCTCTGCTGCTTGTTGACGCAGTTGTCAAGGCAATCAGCTTTATTACCCGCAACGCACATGTGTGCGCCTGCCTTGTCCTTCGCTCTCCATAGCCAGACGCTAGCTGTGTACATTTCGAATTTTATATGCTTAAGTTCAAATTCAAGCAGAGTTTTCCAATTCCGATTCCAATTCCATTTCAAGTAACCTGACGCAACAGAGTTTTGATTGAATACAAGGAAATGCGAACGAGTTCTTTTACTTTTCTTTATAGCGTAATTTATATAAAACATAATAAACAGTTAAAGCGATAGTCGAATGATATTCATTAATCGTTTACTTCCCATCAGTGAGAGTATTCGATAGTCGTTCAACGTAGCCTGCATATGGTTTGGCTTGTTGTTAACGTAATCATAATCAGTTTGTGTGTTGTGTGTGTTCGTGTGTGTGTGTGTGGATCTGTTTATTCGGTGCCCTGACATTTCACAGCTTCCAGGCGTATTTGCTGGCTGCTGTGTGGCAACAATTTTTCGCACAACAGCAGAAACATCCTGGAGGAGCAACAACTGCGACGACATTAAAATGCACATAAAATCATTAACTCAAATCAAGCCCCGTATACGACAAATGCCATGCGGCGGGCCTTGAGCTCAAATCGCTGTACAATGGGACAAATATGCAAAGAAATGCCAGAGATTAGAGCAAGACTAAAAAGCATACGATATAGCATAGAGAGGGAGATGATATTCTATAGAAATTTTACATTATAGTTCTCGTGCTCTCTATTCAGAGATTTATTAACAATAAAAAAAAGCTTAATAAATATTAGAAAAGTTTTTAAGTGCCTGGACTTTGAGGGTTTCTTCGCCTGCTAAGAGAGAGACTAATCCATGCTTAAATTTGTGATTTATTAATTTATGGCATAAATTGTGCCCATGGTGGACGCATGTTAATGGCTTTCCACGCCTCCGCACCACACCGCCACGCCCCGTGAGTCCCGGCCATGCAGTAAACTCAATAATTCTGGTTACTTAATGCGCAGTCGGGTCGCTTCATCAACAGGTAGATCAACGAAACCATACAGCACTCTCTCTCTCTCTCTTTCACTCTCTCTGTGTCCTTGTCGTCCTGCTACCAAAATTATACACATTTGGGCTGGCGTGTGTCTGTGAAGTCCTGCGAAGCTCCTCCAGCCAGCTGCTGAGGCTGCGCCCAGCTCGGAGCGTGCAGAGAAGCGCAGCAAATCAGAAAAAGGTTAATTTGCAATTATGTTTTATGAGAGAAGTGCGTGTAAGTGAGCGTAAGTACTTGTGAGTGCTACTGAGTGCTGGTGAGTGCTGGTAAGTGCTTTTCGCCTCTGAGCGTTGGCCACGCCAATGAATGGCCTTACGGAGCTTCGACCCACTCTGCATGGACATAGTTTGCCCTTGCTCTTGTCCCTTCTGCTGCTTTTGTTTCATTGCCAGTTCTTTGTGGTGGCTATCCAAGGCTTGGTTTTGCGACTGCGTTGTTGGTCTAAGCTTCTCACTGGATAAATCCGTATTCCCAGACACTTACTTGCATTCGAGCCGGCATGAGAACTTTCAGCTAAATTGCATTGAAATGCATATGATGTGCAGCCTTTAATAGCTAATCATTCGAAGTGAGTAATAATAACAACTGCATCATAATTGATAAGGTATAAGTGATGGAGATAAGTCGAATATTTGCAGTCATCACTCTAAACCAATTCCAATTCTTGACAAAATCGATCAAAATAACTTGTTTGCTATCGATAAGAAATGGGGATGGGTTATCGAAAATCAACGATGCGTAGGCACCAGAATTGTTCAGGCATGCACATGGAAATACAAAAGAGTGACCATCGTTATACCGGAAGATGCTATAACCGCATAAATCTATAAGCGGAGTCGTTATAACCAGATTATACTGTTTACAAAGATCGCCTACCTGCCTTCTATCGATAAAATAGATAAGGAGCATATGAACTATGACCCTAATCCTGATAGGATAGGATAATAACATATAAGAGTTAATGCTGAATTAACAAATCAGCGATAGATTAAGCATAAGCAATAGAGCAATGTTGAGCACTCTCAGCACAATTTCACAATCTAGATTTATAGGCTAAACTTATAGATGAGTATAGGGATAAATACTCTAGCACAGATTAAGTTCAATATCAACTGAACAGCTTACAGTAAAGAGTATTGCTTTAAACAGAGAATATTATAAATATACCACGTACCAATAATGTCGTCGTTTGCGTTGGGAGCGAATAAAACCACATACAATTCTATATATACAACATTTATTATGTATATAATTGCATGTTTTCTTTTATTTCCTACAAGTCTTCAACTTTTGTAGTCTCCAAGATGGACAGATGGGCGCAACGACTAGATCGAATGAGCTTATGGGCTGGATCAGTGGCATTCGCTTGTTTATGGGCTTGTCACGGTTCCCCCCCATGTATAACATGACCTTTCAACCAAAAATTATATCCCTCATTTCCATTTCCATTTCCATTTGCAAAGGATTCCGGGCTTTAAAAGACGTAAAATGTGTTTGGGTGTGGTGAAACAGTTAGAATGTTAATGCTGAAGAGGCTTTGCTCATCGTTTGGGGTGATTTATGGGAACTCGGATGCTACAAAAAGTAAATACTATATAAGACATTTGTATATTTTGATTTTTGCTGTACAATATTTTGGTTTACTATTAAAATCTCAAATGCCAATTGGAATAATATAAAGACTATCGTTCCTTAACAAGTTTTCACTGTCATATATCTCCAGTTTTTCTTATGCTCAGAGTATTTTCTTTGATATTAACATAATGCTGTTACTAGCTAACATGGCGTTGTGGGCTTGAAGCAATTCCTGTTAATGGAATCTGGAACATTTTGTATTATTATACCCTGAAACCATTTAAAATTTGTGAAAATGTAACAGGCAGAAGGTGGCATGGCAGACCCCATAAATTGCTGATTGATATAACCATGTCAGGGTGTACTTGAACGTGTCGATCTCAGAAGATATGAGAGCTAGGGACTAGAAACTTTTTGTGGTAAATTCGTATATACTACTCGCAGGTAGAGTTTGTTTCAATTTTTTGTTATCGATTAAAAACCTTATCGAAAAGTGGTTATAAAATTGTATCTTCTACATCTTTAAAGCTAGAGCTTTCAAATTTTAAATGTAGACTTGTATGAAAATTTTGTTTCAGGGTATCTCGTAGTTGAGCAGTCTCGACTAGAACCTTCTTACTTGTTATTACTTCAGTGTAATATCGTTGTATACAGGCTGAGCACCGCCGATTGTTACTTGTTTATTTCATTTATTGTATACATTTGAGCATTTCGCTTTGTGTTTTTGGTTCTGGAGAAAGCAGCTTAGAGGTTCTTTTGGGCCGCTCGCCTTTTGCGCCACGAATCGCAACTGTCAGGAGCACAGCTTATTGCCCCACGGTGCTGCAGCTAGGGCTCACGCCAGCAAAGGTCAGCCATGTCGGGAAAATGTATCTCAAGCAAATAATTGTGTACATTTTTTGTTTCCTTCCTCTGGTTACACAAGCAAAGGGCCAAAGGTAAACGGAAATGCTTATTAAGTTCCCAAAGACATATATCCAAAGCAGAAGTAAACAAAAGGGTATATGAGCTAGGTTCATCTAAGGCAGGTTTTTATTATAGAATACATATATGTAATTGGGTCAATCTTTTATTTTGTGCAACTTTTGTATGATTTCAGGACTTTTATGCTAACTGCCTTAAAAGTTACACATTTCTTTGCTATGTTTCAATAGTTTATTTCTTAACAGAGTATGATGCAGTTCTTTCTACTCGTTTTCGATTTGGATTCATGAATATAATATACTTTAATTATATTTTCAAGCTCACGCTAATATATAATACAGATGGAAGCACAAAGGCAGAAGGTAGAAGGCCTGCAGCAACTTTTTGTTCCTTTTGAAAACGAAAAGCGAAAGCATTATTTGAATTGCATTATAAATGCAACTCAATTGTAAATTGACTAAATATAATCTAAGTTTATAAAGAATCATATATACAAATTGTTAATTAATATTTATTATTCATAATTGATTTCTTCCTATTCCAATTGATGCTTATCGTGAATGATCTTATCTCGTCAACTTATCTCCAATTTATGTTCTCATTCAGCAACACATCTCTCTCTCTCTCTCTCTCACTCTTCTCTCTCTCTCTCTCTCTCTCTCTCTCTCTCTCTCTCTCTCTCTCTCTCTCTCTCTTTATCTCTGCCTCACATTAATATTACAACAATCGATCTTCAGATTCGAATTTCAGTGTGAGACAATGACAGAATATGTCTACATATATAGTTAAGTGTTCTGATATCATATAACAGATCTTAAAGCTGCACTACATAAATATCTAGCCAGTTTTAGAGTCAAGTCTTTCGAGTTATTTAATAAACAATTCTTGGTCTCATTTAATATTATTTCTCATGTAAATCTAGTTCATTTTTCCCAACCTAAATTAGTCTAAATGCCAAGAACAGTAACAGAGAAAACTACAGTTTTTCTGCCTCCCACCTGAAGCATTTCACTTTCGACTTGACTCGAGGTATTTAAGAATCCATTCAGCATCACATATCAGTGTTATCTGAATATAATTTATTATATTTGATTCGAGCACCATTCGGTGATTGATTGCTGTGCTTCACATTCGTTATTCAGCAGCTATTGGAGTCGAGTCGAGCACGGGCATCGCTTCGGGCATTCAGGCAGCGGGCTGTCCGTTTGTTTGATTGCTTTTTCAACTGGGCTTACAGCATTTGATTTCTTTTTTATTTATTAAACAACACCTGCGGTCGCTTTGATTTGCATTTTAATGTTATTGTTCCCGCAATTCCGCAGTTGTGGCTCCCCCTCGCTGTCTTAGACTAACTTTGCCGCATTATTTGCATATGAAAATTGCCGAATTGCCGCTTTGGATTTTTGCTCTTCGGACTTGCTTTCATCATTTGTTCTTCTTCCTTTTATTATTTATTTGTTTCAGGGTTATTGAGTTTACGGCCTGAAGTTCTACTAAAACTTTTTGCCGGCCTGCCACAGCAAAAATAATTAATAATTATTATTATTCTTCTAAGTAATATACATAGTTGCTTAACGTTCGACTTGCATTTTGATATATTAAAGCCAACAGCAATTGCATTGTTAACTTCTGTGTTAATAGAGGGAATCTGAGCAAAACCACATTTTTTCTTTGTCACAGGGAGTTTAGCACATGCACACGCACATATACATATATGTATTCACATTCATGTGTCTATGTATGCATATCCTTGTTGGTGCAAAGTCTAAAGTTCTGCGATCGAAATTGAAAGGATTTCATTTTCTTCTTGGCTCTTGTCTGCTGCTTATTCGCGCTGCCTCAACAGCAAGGCACAACATTTAATCTTCAGAGGCAAGCAAACACACACACACACACACTCACATTCACAGAGACATGTGCAACAAGAAATGAGCGCTGACAACTTATGGGTAGCGGGCGCTGGCAGTGTCTGCATCGAGTCGGGCTCAGAATATTTATTAAGCTTTTATCCAAGCCATCTAGCATTAGGGATAACGACGCACCGACGCAGCGACGCAGCTTCCGCCTCGCAAATATATGTAGATGTCCTTGAATGAACAACGACAAGAAGGCAACGAAACTGAAGATGCGACATGCTGCTTACTGCTCACAGCTTACAGCTCACAGGCAACAGCTTACAGCTTACAGCGACCGAACGATGTAAAACTATACAATAATTGCCCTCGAGAACATGAAAGTCAATTACGGTTAATTGTTATATGATAAGAAGCGCGTCTCAGTGCCATATCATATTATTAATAGAGCTAGAAAACACTTCACTGCACTCGAGCCAATCCATTGTTGTGCGCATTATGCTGGAGCAGACGGCAAGGAAAATGCTCAATGCAAAGCAACGCGGTAGACGAAAGCCAATTAGCAAAATTACGGATTATTTGTTGCAGCTGCAGTTGTTGTTTCTGCTTCTTCTCTGGCTTCTGATGAAAGCGCCCGAAGGCAACATTCTCAGAATCTTAGCTGCATTATGGCATTTTGTGCGTAATTTCGGATTTTGTGTTTATCCACTGAGATGCGCTGTCTATCCACAGGAATAAATTAGCAAATGGGATTAAAGAAACTTGATGAGCCAATAATAGATTTAGTATATGTAGTTGCATAAAAAAAACTATAAAATATAAAATATAAAATATAGAATATAGAATATAAAATATAAAATATAAAATATAAAATATAAAATATAAAATATAAAATATAAAATATAAAATATAAAATATAAAATATAAAATATAAAATATAAAATATAAAATATAAAATATAAAATATAAAATATAAAATATAAAATATAAAATATAAAATATAAAATATAAAATATAAAATATAAAATATAAAATATAAAATATAAAATATAAAATATAAAATATAATATATAAAATATATTATATAAAATATAAAATATAGAATATAGAATATAAAATATAAAATATAAAATATAAAATATAAAATATAAAATATAAAATATAAAATATAAAATATAAAATATAAAATATAAAATATAAAATATAAAATATAAAATATAAAATTTATATTTCCTTTAATTTGTAATCTTCAAGCTTGTTTTTGGATTCTATATTTACGCCTGGCGAGATTCTCCAATCCAAGTACGTGTCACAAAACGAATGCACTCACTTGGAGCAGGAGCCTGGCTGCCTATGTACAGAGCTTTTCCCCTTTTACCTATGTGCTTAGATTGAACCGTGAAGTATACGCCGCATTGGCATTGAGACATCAATTCCAGATTACAGATTACATGTGTATTCGTGTGTGTGTGTGTATGGGTGGGTGGGTGTGAAAAGATGCGGTTCGCGCTGTGGTTGCTGCAGTGCTTGGGACTTGGCGTTGCTTGGGGCCCGTTCAAATGTGTGTGAGCGCAAATGAAATGCATTTTAATCAAATTTGCTGTGCTGGCGGCAAACTAATCATAGAGCACAGACAATTTGCATGAGAATTGGCGGGATGCGGACAAACTGATGAATACAGAGCCGAGCAAAAAAAGTGAAACGAAAAAACTCGAGCAGCAATTGTCATTCAACGGAAAATCCATTAAATTGCACTTCGAGTGGCATATCAGGAGTCGCGGAAGCTGAAAGGCAAAAAAAAAAAGACCCTCGAAAATGCCTGGCCATAGACAAACAGTGCAAATGCGAGCTATAGCTGGCAGCAGGAGTAGCAGGAGCGGGAGCCAGAGCAGGAGCAGGAGCAAACGATGTGGACGAACAAATCTGAACTGATTTAGTGGACCATTAGTCCGGCTTGGACTGGGCCACAGCAGCGCACTGAAGGACTCAGAGAACGGAAATCACTGAATTCAATTTAAGCAATTTCCTGCTTTTGAAAGGTGCTCAGCCAGGCCGCGTCAACCTCCAGCCACCCCAAACCACCCAAAGCCACCCAAATCCACCCAGCCTGCCAGCCTGCTATACAAATTAAATGTGCTAAGCATACCAAAAATGGAAATGAAATGAACGCAGCTCAGATTCAGTTAGGAGTACACACACACACACATTCACACACACACTTACACACACACAGAAAACGGAAAGAAAAACGAAAACAAAATGGCAGAAGCACTGCCCTTGGGTCAGAGGGCGGAAGAGCTCTACGGACGAATGGGCATGGTCCCCTTCATCCCATCCCTTCCTCAATGGCTGTGCTCTGGGTTAGGTGCGACACTTTCAGGCTTTTTTTTTTTGCATTCGCAATTGAAAGCGAAATCTCAATTGAAATTGAAATTAATATTCACTTTCAGGATATCAATATATTTTGTTACACAATTTCCCAATAGCTGCGACGGCCACGCATGTTCAGCTCTGGCCGGGATTAGGCTGACGAGCACCGATGCGATGGCGAGACGCCAGCTACGATGATTATTATGATGACAGCAACAGTAGCAGCAGCAACAAGCGGAGTAACAACCGCAGCAACAACAAAGTTGCTGTTGCCTTTGGCGGTAACTCGGCAAAAATCAATAAAAGGAGCAGCCACAAAAATGGCTTAGGGACCTACATATCTATATATACATATATCCATATATAGACATGTGTATGTGTATGTATGTGTGCATGTATATTGTGTGTGTGTGTGTGTGTGTGTGTACATGCCCGTATGTTGAAACATATTTACATAAGTATTTAGTATGTGACAGTGGCTGGCATTACACGACTGCCAGATGCACTACCTAAACAGAGCTAAACAGAGTTGATATGAGCACACAGACTTTAATGCATATTATATATATCTTTACATATTTATATCCAATATCAATACAGTCGAAACTCTCATTCTCTCAATGTTATCACGAATCTTTTTAGTATTTCAAACTTTCGATAATTCTTAATATTTTAAGAGTACTTAGAATTGTATATCACAAATGTAACAATTATTATGCATATAACTGTATGTATATTATAATTCATATGGTATTAATATAATGAATCGAATATTGAGAGTTAAACTTTAAATTCTTTTAATCACCAACGTGAAAGTCTTTAATCCATCAATTTTCATCTCAAAACTGTCTTCTTCCTGCACCGGTGTTCATATTGTGTATTTCGGTTGCCACACCGCTCGACAAATCTTCTCCTGCAGCTTTACACATCTATTTAGTGAGTCTTACTGATTTATTAAATAAAATGAAAGTGTTCTTTATTAAGTTTAACTAAGTTTAAGTTAAAATTTCATTTCATTTGAGGCTATTGCCAACTGTCATTTGGATATTTGTACTGTACGACATACAGACGACGAGAATCATAAAAATCAGTAAATCTGAAGCTAATCTGAATTGCATCAGGTTTTCTCAACTTCACTCAATTCAACTTCATTTCTTTAGCACTCATTCAAGACATACACAACCAATATGCCCGCTTTCTTCTGCTTACAGTGTATACTAAGGGTAAGCACCTTCAAACACGCTGACTTTCTAGCCCGAGTTGTCAACGTGACCGATTCAATATCGCATGAGCACAAAGAGGTTAAGGGTGCGCATCGCAGGCTTAGCTCACGGTCTTCATTATGCGAGAAATACCCTTGAATGGGCTAGCGTAATGTGATCACGCATCTTGTAACGCACATACATGAATCAATATCAATTAAGCTGTCGACTGTAGAGATATGTAACTCCATATATCTCAGTATGTAAGCAGATTCTAATACTAAATCAGGCAGTACAGTTATGTATTTGTATATATACGCTAAGTTAAGGAGTACTACGTAGTTCTCTTTTTTTATAGTTTTAGCCACATTTTCATCATGTGAGAGCTAATCACAGTAGAGCACAAAATTCCTTTGCCGTTGATTCGATTATTTGATTCGATTGTTGCCTTGATTAGCCAAAGCGCAATGAATTCACTTGAGGAGCACTTTGTAGCTCTTTTTTGTATAATTGACTAAAATATTCTGTAAAATTTGCATCGATTTCCTCTTAGATTCGATTATTCGACTCTACCTGTTACATTGATTAGCCAAAGCTCTTCTGCTTTCGCTCTCTTCTCTACACTAGAGTGAGAAGAAAGAAGAGGAACAGAGACTAGCAAACCGAAAAGAAATGCGGGCGAGGCGTGTTTATACACACGAATGGCGAATTGAGGACGCAATTTGCAGTCACGATATTTTATGACCCGTGGAGGGACACGAAAGCTGCGCCCTTTTTGCAGCTTCTTCTAACCGGCTTAGCACCAAATAACACTTAAAGCCGAAGGGTTGGCAGGAGGAGGCTACGAGGCTACGGGGGTTCTGGGGCTATGCAGTCCGGCTGGGCAAAAAAGCTGTGTGCTCCGAATGACAGTCGGATTATTTTGGCATTAGGTAAATTAAGACAAGCAAATAAGATTTATATGGGCAGCAAAAGAAGACCGAGAGTAGAGGGCGGGCAGGAGAAGGGAGTTGAGGCATCGTGCAGCATGCTGCATGAGAAGTGGCGTGTGCCGGTCGCCGTTAGGGTATGAAGCAATATTGCGATATTTACGAGCTGATTTGATTTACTCAAATGGAAGTCGTGCAGAATGTCAAAGTGGAAAGCCGCGGTGCAGGAATCGTGAGAACTGCCAGCGCAAGCAAAACAAATAAAATCAAGTGCTTAGCCCAAAAATAGAATCAAATTTTCCAGCGTGCATAATAATAATAATATTACCATGATGAGTTTAAGGCAAATCAGTTTCGATTCGCCCAGACGCTGCAGATTAAGCAGAACTTGTCAAATCACTCGAACGGCTTCTCCCCCTCCCTCTCCCACTCCCCCGCACAACGAACAGGCAAACAGTTTGTCTATGCGCAAATTGATTCAAGTTGCCTTCGATTCAATCAGCTTTGAGGCAGTGCCGCCCCTAAAGAGCAGCTAACTGAGTTATCAGCCAACTCATTTGGGCCAAGTGCGCAACTTTCTCCAATTCTCGAGCTGAAAAATCTCTCCTGCATTGCCATTTGGCGGGGGCCTGCGGAAGGGGTTGGTGTATTGGACTCAAGTCGATTTAACTGAAGAGTTAGTACATTCACTTATTCAACATATTGATTAGCGGCAGATCTAAAAGGAAACGCAACTAAGCTTTCGTTTTTCTTCCTCTTCGTGCTGCTTAATTTTTCTTAATGAGTTTTACTTTGCTTGAACAACTTTAACAAACTAAAGCTGCAGCTGTCAGCAGCTCGCTCACCCTCTCTCTCTCTCCCTCTCTCTGTGCGTGTGTGTTTGTGTGTCTCTCCAGCTCCACGTTTACCGTTAACATAATTAAAAGCAACAATAGTAACAATAACAATGCCTGGCACAATAACAATGGCAACAGCTGCAACAACAGCAGCAACAGGGCTGCACCCGGCGCTAAGAGATAAATGAAAAACTTTCAGCACTCGGAGCGTTAAGCTTGCAGTCATAAAACGAGTCAGGCCAGTCAGTCGGTACGTCAGTCCGCCAGTCACTCAATCAATCAGCTATTCAGTCAGTCCGTCAGAGTTGCCTCTCAATTCATTACCGACGCTCATACAACAGGAAAGTTTGACTAATCTCGGGCTTTAAATTGAGCGTCAGGCTGGGCGGGCGTAAGATACAAAAACCCATTAGACGTGCTAACCCTTGCTCCGCTTCTCCGCCCCCTCACAGCTTACTCCGCCGGATGTGCACGCTTGGGCGGACAACGTCCGGTCCCAACTAGTTGCCCAACAGTTGCCGACAGGTTGAGCTCTGCCTCCTTAGCACCGTCCCCTGCCAAGCTCATGACATTACGAGCAAAGCACTTCCGGACCGAGCCGGGCCGGGTCCGGGCCGGGCCGAGGGTCTCCACTTAATGTGGTTGCCGTTTTCCTCCAGCTTGATGACTTTCCAATTGCCAATGTCCCGACTTATTTATTGCTCCCACTCAATTCAGGTTCATTTTTGGACAACATTTGACATTCCTCGAGTGACGACTGCAGTTCGAATTCAATAAAAATTCTGCTCAACTGGTTTTCGACTTCCCCAAGCCAACTGTAACCCCATTTGCATGCCCTAACTGTTGAAAGTATTCTTTGATTACTCGTACAAAGGGCTGAGCTCTATAAAGGATTTCAGCGAGAGTTCATATTCAACTGGGTCACTAAGGTCCTCTCCTGTTTCACATTGATTCCGTTCATTGATACATCATAGAGCTACAAGCATATGCTCTAAGCACCATCAACTCACAGTTTAGCTGAAGCAGCTCTTGTACCCATTCTCTCTCTCTCTCTCTCTCTATCTATCTCTGTGTGTGTTCCTTCACATTCCCCAATACTTGATGCTGTTTGCAGGATACCATTTAGTCAGTCAACGGCCACTTTATCCGCTTTGTCACAACACATTTGCTGACAGCGCACTTGAGAAGGGACCCTGAGTTGACCTCGACAAATGTGTGATGTCGCCTTGGCTGCCAGCCGCCGCTGCTTGTTGAGGCCCATAGCCCAAATATGTACACATATACACTTGTACATACATAAATACATACATATATATATGGTGTATATATGTATATTTATTTTCGATATATATATCTTTGGCTTCCCACTCAACTCTGGAGCCATTGGTAGCTCAATCACGTGCCAACAATCACGCAGAATCATTGCGCCATCACTTATTTACAAATACACTTACACATAAACACACATACAAGCACACACATGCACATATGTAGAGGCTCTTGAAATAATTCCCAAATTTTTCCACCCAGGAAACAAGACGTGACAAATTTTGTTACATTTAGCGCAAGATCAGCAAATAACAGAATTTCTATTAATAGTCCATCGATATGGCTAAATAGATGATAATTATTTGTTTTACTTCAATCGGGAAAGCCAGCCAGTGGCTGAAAGAGAGAACGAGAGAGAGAGAGAGAGAAAGAGAGAGAGAGAGAGAGAGAGCGGGGCAGAGAGAGCAAGAGAAAGACTATTCAAAACAGACAATCCAATAGAATCAAAATAATCTTAAATCTAAAGTCAATGTGGAGAACGAAATACTAAACTATAAAGAAGCAGAAAGCTCCCAATGTGAATAAAACCCAAAGATGTAGAATAATAGGGAAAGTGAGGATAAGTGAGTGAGGGAGACAAGAGTAACAGAGTAAGAAAAACTGACCTAGAAGGAAAGAAAGAGAGACGTCTCGTCTCGAGAGGGCGAGAAGGAGTTAGTCAGAGAGAGAAAACAAGGAAGAAAGAAATAGAGATAGAAAGAATGAGTGACTGGGGCAGAGAGAGAGAGATAAGAGAGAGATAAAAATATAGAGAGACTGCGACAGACTCAACATGCAAATTTGTATTCAAATCCATAAGAAACTCAAGAAAGTATATCTAAGACCCAACGTACATAGAACAAGCAAATATATTCCACATTAACTTTTTCGAATAAGTATAAATAAGTTTATAATTAATTTAAACCGATAAGTCGTAGACTGTAAAATCTATGCGATGTAGACTGGATGTCCTTCGCTGTGGACTTGAACTTGAATAAAAATATATTAATATCACTTAGTGCATTACCCTGCAGAGATCTTGTTATCCACATACAAATTAAGATTGAATTGAGACAATATTATTCTGTTTGCTGTAGACAAAGCTAGCTAAGGATAATGCAAAGGACATTTACCTTTATCTGCTTCGGAGGATGAGCCACAAATAATTTTCGGTTTGAGACTGGCATTCAATTTGGATTTATAGTCAAATTCATGGCCTTGTTTATGTCATGTATTTACAAACATTTCTCTTGTTCGTGTTGCTTGTTGCACACCCATGGACACTCACACACACACATACACTTTTTTACTGTCCTTGGCCGTTTGTTTATGCGTCGACTACATCGCGTCTGCTGTCATTGCCTACATTTGGGCTTTCATTATTTATTTGAAGCAAAGTTTGTCATTTATCTCAATAATGTTGAGATCCTTAACTTTATTGTTGTTGTTGTTGTTGCTGTTGTTCTTGTTATGCTCATATTGCTTGATGCTCAATACTGTTCACAGTTGCACATTAGTTATAGCTACGCATTTGAGGTTTCACTCGACTAGCCACAGTGAGGCAGAAGAAGAATAAAATTCTCTATAACAGCAACCATTTATCACATGCCAAATATTGAAGACTCTGCTCTAAGTTATTACAACAAATATTGTTAGAAATTGCCTAACAATGGATATAAATAACTTGAATCACACCAATGAACGCACAATAAGAAATGCTCAACGATGTGGCTCATACAACGATTTCCAATATTCTGAATAGGCTGAAAGACAGAGAGAAAGAGAGAGAGACGGAGAGATATAGATATAGAGAGAGCAATATAGGTATTCAAGCCAGAGATAGATATATAAAGAGAAGATGAGCAAATAAGTACATAGAGATAATGAGAAAGAGAGAGAGAGAGACAGAAACAGAGAGAGTAAGTGATAGAAGATGAGAGCGGAAGCGTGAAAACGAAGAAAAGAAGAAACAGGGTATAAGAAAAGAGAAAAAAGAATAAGTGTGTGGAAAAGAAAGAGCATACATAGGTAGCATGGAGAAAGATAAGCTATGGAGAAAGTAAAAAACCGACGGGATTTGAGGCAGTGAGACTCTGAGAGAAAAGGAGAGAAAGAGATAGAGCTACAGAGAGAAAGAGAGAGAGTAAGACTGAAAGAGAGATATATTTTAGAATGAGACAAAATGATGCAGACGTGGGACTGGTAAAAAAGAGAGATCCGGAAACAAAGAAGGACAAATAGCGAGAACGAGGGAAATGGACAGTATAGAGAGTGAACAAAGTGAAGAGATCAAAAGGATCACACAGGCAGAAATAAAGGATATCTCTATCTCTGTATGAAAGAATAGAGGAAAAAGGCAATGAGGGAAGAGAGAATTAAAATACGTATACATGTCATGAAAAGCCTTTAAGCTTATAAATATTTTACAGACAATTTGAAAAGTTCAATTTTTACTGATAGTAATTTCTGTGCTCACCCCATGCTGGCTAGTGTAATCATGTGGTATAAACGATTATTCGGCTTTTATTTGCTTGCTTTATTGCATTTCATGTAGGCGGACTAATGGATTAATGTAAATAATAAATATTAATTATTTACCTTGAATTATTCTCCTATTTCGCACTTTGAGCTGCAAAAAAAAATGAGAAGAGAAGAGAAAAAAGCAAAACAAATTTGTTGTTTGTCATTAACGAGTTTGTTTACTGAGCTTTAACACACTCGCGCTACTTTGTTTGCAGCTCAATTGAAAATAAATAGTCGCCTGTAATAATACATTTAATTGATATAGAGCGAGAGAGGGACAGTCGACAGAAAGAGACAGAGAGAGAGTCAATATAGACTAGCTGGCGAGTAGATAAATACGCTGGCTGCGGCATGGCTGATTGACCCAACTGCCCTAAGGCCCCATCATCGTGCCACTTATTTAAAAAAAAAAAAACGAAAAAGAGGGGTAGCGGGTGCACAAGGGGCGGGGCGAGGAGAGGAGAAAGGTGCTTTCGACACGCCTTTGTATGGGCACATTTTGGGGTTTTTGCGTGGGACCGATGTTTAATTAAAGCATTTGGAAGCTGATTGCGTTTGCATTTTAGTATTTGTTGTTGCTGTTGTTGTTGTTGGGCGTGTTGTTCTCTCGTTTTCAGATAAATCAAATTTAAATGTTAGAGTGAAATTCAAATGGCGCCGCCATCGCCGCCAACCCGTCAAGTAAACATGCCGTCACCAGTCGCCGTGCCGTATGCGGCATGGGGATTAAACAAAGAGCCGGGCGGCACGGAGGCGTGGCTGTTCGCTGAGTGTTGTCTCAAGCCGCAGCACACAAAATGAAACGGTACCAGCCAGCAACAACAACAACAACAACAACAAAAACAACAATAACAAAACAAAAATGGAATCGGCCGCACGTCGGCTGTTTGTTTGGTTAAAATTTCAGGCGCTCTCTCGCGTCTGGCTTTGTGTATATTTTAATGTCATTTAAATGCATAAAAAAAATAAATAAAAATAAAAACGACTTTAAATATATTTATAGAAAGTCTTTTTGCGCTGTATTTAAATGACATGAAAATACGCACATACATACATATATATATATCTATATACATACATTATATATTTAAATATATTGCACGATTTAACATCAAAGAAGCGAATTACAGCTCTTGATTTGCTTTGCTCGTGCAGAGCTAGAGACAATTTGGAAGTCACAAAGTGCAGCGAGCAATGAATTTGGTAATTTCATTATTATATTTACAGCTGAAAACATTCAATATTAAGTATACGCCCTGATATGCCGATGATTTGGTTATGAGTTGGTTAAAAGATGTAAACTCCACTGAAATAATTTGAAATTTGTACACTTTAAATCTATAATAGATTAATTCATAATTATTTATGCAATTTTTATTGAGCTCGATATTAAATACGTTTCATATTACGTATACGTCATGATACGAACTCCGCTTGAGTGCTTGCTGTAGTCTATGATTAAGTTTGGTTAAGGGAATTTAAGTAAGCTCCTTTTTGGTATTGATTGAAGCCTTTAATCCAAACTCCAAGCTTTATTGATTTTGGTGCTCAATACTTTTTATATTACGTATACGCCCTGTTGAGAATTCCTTTTTAATTTGACCTCTTGATGGAATATCCCGTTATTGTACACTTGAGATTTTCGAATGTACTTCATACGGCTTGAAGAACTACGAATGAATATGCTTGATCTCGATTATGTTTAGTTTAGTATTGATCTATGAACTGTATTTAGTTTAGTATTCTTCTTATTTTCATCCCTTAAATATAGCGCATCTATTGCTGTGTGTGTGTAAGACTCAGCAATGACCTATTACTTATTATTATCTTATAGAACAAGTCTAGGGATTCCATCAGATTGCGCAAGAACCAAATTTGCTCAAAAAGTCATACTTGAGCATTGGCAGTTTAACAATTGCTCATCCTGCTACGGATAGAAGCCGTTATCCATTTACGCTCAGCTTATCCACAGCTGAAGCTTTCAATGATTTCGTCTTATGCAATGGCCTTCCAGTTAATTGCGGTCTTCAAGAGACTTGCGGCTTGAGCAGTTGAAGCTAATGGGATTGTAATTGCTTAAATGGCCTGAAGGGACTCGGCACATATGAAAGCCATGTTTTGCTATTAGTATCCCACTACACACACACATAGACGAACACGTGTTTGTATGTACTGCGGCTGCAGAGATAGGGCGGGCAAGGCGAGCAAGGCGAGCAAGGCGGGCAAGGGTCCAATGGCAATCTGGCCTAATGATGTAGATTTCAAGCAAATTATCTGGGCCTGGCTTGGCTTTAATTGTTTAAAGTGGACCTAAATAATTTGAAAATTACATTTGACATTTGAAATCGAGTTCGACACAAGAGCAAAGCCCCAGAAGTGAATATGAAGCTCGAATTGCTGCTGTCAGCCCAGGGAGCTGGAACATCTATTGGGATTGGATGAATCTGAATATGATCTAAATTCATAGTCGCAAAATCAAGCTATCCAATGCTGTAAATGGCGAATATTCTCTGTATCATTCGAGCTATATACAAACTCTGTATTATAAACGTAAAAGACAAACAAATTATGTCAGCAAATATTTTTCTTAAATTTTGATTACGTAAGAAGTTTTCATATAAATTTTCCATGAAATATCCAGCCAAAGTTAATTGTGAAAATCTCGCTCAATTTGGCAACCAGAGCTACCGAATTTTTATGTCTAGGCCACAAAATTAATACTCATTAAGAAAAAATTGAGTGGGGGATAAAATAGGGGTTTAGCTTTAAACAAAATATCAAAGAATTGAGCTTATTTTGACTCTCAGCTAGCAGACCCAAAAATGGCTGCAGACGCTGACAGGGAGAAAGGTAGAGAATTTTTTATTATTTTATGTTCATTTGTGTTTTATGCTGAATAACAAATATTAAGGACATAGATATATATGCAGCGTATTCAGATATCCTGGCAAAAGCTGATGTTAAAGAGAGCTTTTCAAGGGATTAAAGATGTATTTGGAAATCGAAATATACAACTAAGAAATGATATTACAATTGAAGCAATTAAATATTGAATTTTTTATTATGAATGTCTGAAGTTGGGGTTAAAAGTTTATGATAGAATTACAAAATCATCGGACTGTCGAATATGGGCAACCTTGTAGGGCTGCCAGATGGGACTGTATATCGATTATTAACATAAGAGTGATGCCAGATCGCCCCAAATGTGGCTTTATATGCCAGTTGTTATAGGGTATTCAATGTCTCAACAGTTTCCACGGCTCAGCAGCCATTGTCTCTCGTTTTTGCGCCTGTTGGGGCTTTGGTAATAAACCCAATGTCTATGACATGTGTTTGACTATGTGTCTGTGTGTGTGTGTGTGTCTATACATGTGTATACGTGCACCTAAGCATACTCTGCGGATTTCGATTTTTGTGTTCACCAAAAAGAAATTTAAATGAGATTTACGTGAGGCTCACGTTTTCATTTGTTGATTTCGATGCGTGAGTTGTGTGAGTGTGTGATTGTGTGTGTGTGAGTGTGTGTGCGTGTACGTGTGTATCTCAGCTTCTTAGCTAATTATGTAGCTGCGCTCTTTAATGCTGATTAAGTGACACGTTTTTCACGTACTCTGGCTGGCTTCGACTTGAATGAGTCGCAGCCAATCGTCAGTCAGATGCTATTAATAGTGCTCATTATTTTCATTTTGGCAATGGATAAGTCAGCACTAAATACACACGACTGCTGTACATAGCAAGCAGTGTAGGTGTAATGTGTGTGTGTGTGTGTGTGTGACGTACATCAATTGAGTTGACGGCCTGTTGGCGCCAGCAATGAAAAACACACACAAAACACAGCAGCAAAGCCCAGTAGACACATTAAGCTGCCATACAAAGACAGAGAGAGAGAGAGAGGGAGCGAGAGAGAGACACGCATGTACACTAGTATGGAATCACAACACATGTCACTCTGTGTCGAGCACCCTATAGACGCGCATAGGCATAGGGAGTGCTCATGTTATATTAATGAAAAGTGCAGTCAACTATGAAGCACTTTCAAAGTTCTTCGCACAGGTCTCGAATGTCTTCCAATCGATTTCCTAGCCAAATTCGATTTCAAGGTAACACACACACACACACAGACAGGAATCTCCCCTAGCGTTCGCAAGACGCTTTTCTTATTTAATAAAAGCAATCTTGCTAAAAAGTATTTTTATCTTTGTCAACTGCCTCCCCCTCCCTCTCTCTCTCCCTCCCTCTCTCTCTCTCTCATGGATAACTTGGCAATTCTTTATGTATAATTTATATACATATATTTAGCTCTAATCAGTTATCTTCAAGCACTGTTGGACTACTGAGCGTATGCGCAATGTCTATGCTGTTTTGGCTCGGACTAAAAAAGCACCTAAAAGTATGCAAATATTTGTTGTTTAAAGCGCTCTGGCTGGCTGGCGTCCGGAGCCGGCCCATTTAATTATGCTTGCATTCATTTGCCATTGTCCTCAGCAAAATAAAAAGGGTTTTGTTCCGTGCGAGAGCCCTCTGAATACATTTAGCTAATTGAAAACGAATCGTTCGCAGGCAATCGAGGCAGTAATTATGCATTGTTTGGGGCTCAGCATTTGCCCAGATTATGTCCAAATAAAGGCTTGGCAAAGGCTCCACGATCGAGGGTCGCTTGCTGCCCGCAGAGCTTTGCCAGCGGCACAACAGTCGATCCATTTTCCACCCAAATGACTCGGAATAGGCTTGGTTTTCTGCTCGCTTGGCCATACTCTGTAAGCAGCCGTAGCTAGCTTAGTTCACATATTTATCGACTCCATCGACATTTCCGACAATGCGACAGCATTGTTGCCCTCACACAATGAGTTCCGCTAAGAGACAGCTTCCACAACTTATTCTCACTGACAGATTGATTGAATAATTGGTTAACTGCGTAACGCAGTGACTGCTTGTCTAAAATTGCTCAGGAATAGTACATTGTGCAATTAAACGCCAGCCATTTGATGGATTCTTGATTTCTGGACAAGTATGTGATTCGTATGCGTCGTAATACTCAATGCATCGGTTTTGATAATGGAGTCAGGAAGGAGTCTGCATTCCATTTAGGAAATTCTATACATACACAATTCTATCTATACACAAACACACACAATAAAAAATATCGATACTATATAATACTAGCAATTTGAGTTATCGATTTTTGATAACAAAATCGATATGCGCGTGATATACACGAGACTACCAACAAATATTTCAAGTCTCTAGCTCTTATATCCTCTGAGATCTACGCGCTCAAACATACAGACGACAAAATTCATATTAGGCTAAACACAACTTGAGACTTGACTGAATTTCGCTGAGTGTATATGCCTAATTGCAAGTATTTAACTTCAATGGCAACAGATGAAAGGATTGACGGACGGATAGGCGGACGGGAGTTGGAGTAAAGGAATATACCCTTTCACTTAGTGAAGGAGTATAATGAACTTTAAAGTGCTTGATTACTGAATGTGAACTCATCTGAAGTCGAAACATGCTCAATCAATACTGCTTAAAACTTTTTAAACTAGTTACCGAACTAAACTTTCTTTGCCTTTTGGCATTTACATATACATACATGTACATACATGTGAATATATGTGTATGGGAATATGTATATTAAAAATCAATAGAGGAAATCAACATCATCATTGATTGTGGAGGCTTGTCTAAAGAAGGGGAAAAATAAAAAGTTGAAACTCGTTTAATTGCAAAACTTTGAATGAGCCAAGAACTCAAAGTATTTGCATATTCATAGCCAAACAAACGGCCGCAAATTTCGAATTGATGCCGCACAACAAATTGCAGGGCTCCGGCGCGCCGTTTGTCAAATTACATAATGCACACAATCAATTCATGTGGGCGTGGCTGGGCGGCATATGTACATATGTATATGTGTATCGAAACGACAACAGCAAAAGAAACAGAAACCGAAAAGAAAGTGGACAAAGTTTGGGCACGCGCAACTCGAACAAAGTGAAAGAGGAGAGCTCAGCTGCGCGGCTCATTTTAATTTGTTGAAAAGTTCTTTGGCTGCTGATTGACTGTGGCTTCTGGTATCTTTACAGAGACGTCGACGGAACAGAGAGAGGGAGAGAGTGAGAGATAGAGAGTGAGAGAGAGAGGCAAAGGCAAGATGCGTCGCTCCTCGTTTACGCCCGTGTTCAACCTGAGCACCCAAGAACCGCTGATAGTCGTCGAGGAGTCGCACGCCGTCGAGGACGGCGAGGAGCTGGAGGGCGCCGCCGGCGGCTGCGATCCCAGCACCAGCAAGCGCAGCAACAGCGACGACTCGGAGCCGGACTCGCCGGTCAATCCGTACCTGCTGTGCCCCTTCCCCGACATGCAGCAGCGGCGCAAGCACTCGCTGCCATCGCTCCAAATCACTGAGGGCATCACCGCCAGCCAGGTGCGCCGCCTGTCCGAGGTGGGCGGCGAAACGGGCGGCCTCAGCCCCAAGGAGGTCGAGTTTCTGGCCACGCTCTCGCAGAAGACCAACCCGACCGCGGGCGGACGTCGCCATTCCGTGGTCACCATATCGGCCGTGCCGCCAACGCTTTTCGGACGCAATCGGCGCGAGTCCATTTCCGCCGTCTCCTTCAGGTAAATGACATTTTTATTTGCCGCAGCCGAGCCACTTTATGCAGTAATTGGAAGTTTTGTGCGCCATTAGCGTTCCGAGAGCCCGCATCTCCGGCGCACACACAGATGACAGCAGCAGTCGCAGCAGCAGCAGCGACAGCGGCAATGGCCATGGCAAAAAGGACATTCGCAGGACATGGCCTCTTTGACCCACGCCTAATTGAATTGTGCCGCCGGCTGCCCAATGCTTTTGTGCTGTGCCAGCAACAATTTTTCCGATTTCCTGCTTGCTTTAACCTTTTCAGCTCCTGCCAAATGTAACCAGCCATACGCGCTCCTGCCAAAGGACTCCAGCCCATGTCCGATAACGATGCCATAAGCATTCAATAATACCATCCATTAGTTAGCTGGATCACATAATTCCATAGCCCACATACGGGGCCAATTAAAGCTCACGCAAAATGCCTTAGTTCAGCAATATACAATTGTATGTGATTTGCCTCTCCAATTATACAAACTATCGAAAAATATATCGATTCAGATGGAAGTAAACCATATATCGATTTAAATTAAAGTCAATAGAAAAGATATCTGATTAAAGTCTGATTTAACTCTTTGCTTGAAATAGGGTGACTTTATATCAGCTAACAAAATATTTGATCAGCTTTCATCTGATTCAAGCTTTAGTCCAAACTAGCTCTATGAAATGTAAATGGCATTGCTAGCAGAATTTTTGGCTGTGGCTCCCCACATTTTCGGAGCTGCCTTGATTCATTTGCAAAGCTCTCGAACACCCTGATACAGCCATTGCTCTATTCGGAGTGCTCTGTTCTTTCCCATTTTCATCTGATCGCAGACTATCCCACTCATAAAATCCATTTAATTCTATTTTCGATATCTTCTATGCTCACATATATTCAAATAGAGTCTGAGCGAAGGCTATGCTTTTCATAGATTCTATTTCCTTCTGGTATGGATAGCTTATATACTCATATATAATCCGATCAGACTTGCAATTCCCAATTGGTTTAAGCTAAAGTATATAATGCTATTGCTAACTTTAAGAAGTGGAAAAGAGAGATCAAAGATCCCCAACGTCGCATTGAAGACCTCATCGATAGATAGTTATCCACATAAAATCAACATACAAACTAAATATTACAATAGATTGCAAACAAAGGAGGAATGCTCGATATTAGAAAAACATTTATGTTGGCGTCAATGTTGTTATCGATATCTCAACATATCGAAAGCCGAAATTCGATAATGATCGATGATAACAGCGATAAAGCTATTTGCATTACAAAATTACCTAAAATAAATTAAAAAAGTTAATAAAAGCTAGGCAGAAAATGTCAACAGATAGTCTCTTTACCAGGTAGATCTGCCTTTTCAAGCATGAAAAGTGCGCAGCTCAGAATTTCACTCATACCAAATCAAAGTTGATATAAAAGGAAGCCCAACATCGATATTAAAATATCCATCCCATAGCAATATCGATGTTTTTGCATTAATCTTCGATAGTTATCTAACATTGTTTTTTATCGAGCATCTCTAAATCAGAGGGGAGTAAGCAGCTTAGGCAGTACTTGGGCTGCAATTCGAACTGATACTTATTTATTAAGTTTATATAAACCCCAGTAGCTAGACCTTCGTTTAGTTTGGACTCTTCTACAATACAAATAAGCTCTGTTGTCGCGCACCTCCTGCTGATAAGAAGCTAGCTTTTCTGTACATCTATTTCATATATGTGACTCACGATTCTCTCTCCCTCTCTCTCTTGCAGCGGAAGTCGTCGTGGCAGCGGCATCGGCGGCATCGGTGGCCCGCCGCTGACCGATCATCGCGGCAGTATACACAACTTGCAGCTGGACATCATGGACGGGATCGTGCAGACGCGCAAGACGCGCAGCGGCAGCGGCGTCTGGACAGCACCCGTGCTCCAGGAGGCGGACAGCAACGTGCCCGTTCAGACATAAGCGGCGCAAGCGCTCGAACTTCAGTGCGAAACAAATTTACGGGCAACTGGACAATTGGCATGAGCGCAGGCTATTTAATAATTCGTTTTTATCGACTCCTCCCACACACACACACACACGCACACGCATACAGAAACTCAGCCCCCACCCAAAAAAACAACACATCCAGAGCTGCTCGCTCTCATTCCCTCCATTTGTAGCTGTCACCAAAGTGCAAAAAATTCAATTTTTATTGTTGTTTTTGTTTTCTTTTTTTTTTTTGCTGCGACAACGCATAGAAAAATCAACAAACAACCGCAATTGTCAAAATGAAAATGAAAATGAAAATGGCAGCCGCATCACGTAAATGCTGAAAATGAAACTGCGGACAGGAAGCGAGAATGACATAAACAGAGGCAGAGAGAAAGAGAGAGAGAGAGAGAGAGAGACAGAGATATAGAGAAAGAGAAAGGGAGTCAAGGAGAGTAAGATATACATATAGCAGTGGGAGCAGAATTTGAAGGACAGAGCCAGAGGGAAAACAACCAAAGTAATGCAGTCAACGATACAACCCGACTATTAGATACCCATTCGGTAGCTATTTCTGACTTCAATTATTAGTGCATTTCATTTATGTTGGTAGTGAGTTAATCAGCTAAGCAACAGCACCCTCTAAAAGTAAAGCTACAATTAGGTATCCTGGAAATGGTATTCATATTTGGGAAGTCCCATCTATAAATCCCATCAAATACAGGTAGAGTTAATCAACAACTCAATTGGAGTAACTTAAATCCTAGGAAATATCCATTGAGATATGAGAGAGAGAAAGAGAGAGAGAGAGAGAGTGTCACCTATGCATATATCAATTCTAGGTAAACAGTTCTGCCTCCATTTCCAGCAAATTGAATCAAATTAAGCATACAATTCAAAGGAAATAAACGAGAAGAATACTCGACTAGGAAATACCCGAACTTATTCAGTAATCTTAATTAATTAATCACTTCTACTAGTTACATGAAGTAGATCTAGGAAGAAACTAAATTCCACGAAAGCAATCAAGTCAACTCTAGGTATTCAAATTTGGAAACACCCATCCAGTAGAATTCCTCACTCAAATGAAGCACATATTGTCATGCAAAACAAATAAGCAAGGGAAGTATACCCAACTAAGATTTCACTCGTCAGCATACCCCATCTTAGTCGGGCAGCCACCTGGGTAGTAGCAATTCGCAACGTTTGCCATATCAATGAAAACAACTGCAGCAATTAGCAATTCCCATTAAAGGGACAACAAAATGTCGCGTGAGTTTTTCCGCGCTGTTTGATTTGCATGCGAGTTTCGGCAATTTTTAGCGACAGCAACTGTTCCAGTTCCAGTTCCATTTCCAGTTCACTTCCCGAGTAGACATTGATGTGCATTTGAAGCTGCTGTTTGCTGTTTGGTGGCACTAATTGCACGCGCTCGACTGCCCGCTCCAACTGGAGTCGTTTAAGGGGATCTGAAATTGCGACACGAGTTCGCAATGAGCGCAGCCTCGACCCAGCTTACTCCAAGGACGCAGCAGTTCAAGGACATCTATATATATATAGAAAAACATATATGTATATATATAGAGGCGAACACACTTGAATACATTGTAAGACACACGCAGTTGCATTTCATGGTCGGCTGCTGCACGTGGCCCACATGCCGCACAAGTTGTATGGGGACAAGGCCTCAATGCCAATGCCAAATGCGAATGCCGAATGCGAATGGGAATGTGAATGTGAATGCGAATGTCGCTCTTAATGAACAACGCTGTTCGCGCTGATAAACCACTCAACCAGGCAGACACCCCATCCAACCACTCATCCATCTGCATGCAGCAAAGCCAGCCTCAGCCTCTACCTCTGCCTCTACCTCTACTTCTACCTCTACCTCTCTCCCGTATCTCTCGTGTCACATAGGCAATTAGCAGTCAGCATCAATTTCTTTTTGACAATTGATAATCTCTGAATCTATTCATTAATTGCAAACATTATGCAAATGTTTATAATTTATATTCATTATTGATTCGACAATACATTTTGTTCTCATTCAAAATAATACTCCAAAGTAATACCATAATAATTATAAAATGACAAACTAATTCTATTTGATAATTGAAAATGTGCAGAGGGAAAACATTTGTGCATATTGCTCCGTCGGCAGTATCCGACTGCCTAATACTCCTCCTAGTGACATTTCAGTTTGAGCTTCAATCCAAGACTAGTGAATCTATTTAGGAATTGAGAACTGTTAGCATATGTGTGAGTCGGCGCATTTATCGGTTGTGTTGTTGTTGCCCAATAACCAGACAGCCCAGACAGAAACCACAATTGAAATAACCACCGCTTGAGAACCCACCAGGTAAACTTAAACATTGTACCTTATGACAGTTCAACGTAATTAATCAAATATATGAGACTCTATGCCACTCTCTCAATCAAAATCTCTCGCACTTTTGAAACGGGTCCTACACACTCACACACATACACATACATATGCACACCACCAAATGGCAAGGAAAACACTTGCAGTAATTTTGTAGCCTCAGGTGTTTGTTTCAATTCCGAAACAAAACGCCAAACATACATATATGTATGTATTATAATAAGAGAATAACAAAGCTAATGAAAACGAGTTGGCAGAAAGAAAGAAAAAACAAAAACGACAGTTGAACAGAAATTGTAATAATTAAAAGAAAACAAAAAAAATGAAAATTGAAAATTGAAATTTGTGGCATCTAATGGAATGCAAATGTATTTAGCAATTCTGTTTGGCATATCACAAATCGGTATCTGTGTACTTTCCCGTAATAATAATTATAATCGTAATAATACTTATAGAGCAGCAAGAAGAAGAACCCTTCAAGTGTGTTATTAACGTTTTATTACTTAGAGCGTAGCAAGAAGAAAACGAGAGTTAAAATGTACCATGTACCTAAGAACTTTACACCTATGTACAACAAATAGCGAAAACTAATTTACCTACGTGTACTTTATACTATATATATATATATATACCAACAGATATATATATATATATGTATATGAATATATATTGTTAGACTTAAGCGATTGGCAGGCAACAAGTAGTGCAAGCGTAACAATCAAATCAAATTGAACGAGTCGAAGTCAAATAATAACGATCATTGAACTCGGCTTGCTGTCTGCCCAGCCCAGCAGGTCAGCAGGCAGGTAGTTCGATGCACGCCTCCAAATACCTGCCACACCCACAAACCCATACACCCATACAGCCATACACCTACACGAGAGCATCTAAGCCACTTTGAGAGATGTTGCAAGTTCGATAAAGATTTTTCTCTAATTAGTAGATGTTGTTTCAGCGCCTATAGCCAAATACTTATACACTTCTATATATCTACATATAAGTACACATATATGCGCACACATATACATGCACACATCTGTGTATGTATGTTAAACGAGTCGGAGCACGTGTCTAGGTATTAGGGCACACGTGTGTGTCAATTCGTTTAAGTTGCATGCAACATTAGCTTAGTTTGTACATAATGCTACTTATGCCGCTCTCCTCGAAAGAATGGAATACTTTTCTCGCTTTTCCGATAATCAATAATCAACTAATACGATTCAACATTCAATAGCAGTGCTCACTGTACCTAAACTTAGTCCTCGGAATGCCTCTGGCAAGGAGTTTATCAACTGTTTGAACAATTGACAAAATGTCGCTGGACGACGAAAAACTAAAAAAAAAAAAAAAAGAAAAATATAGAAAAAAGGAAAAACATATAAAAGAAAATACTTATTTTTAAATATAAATATATATGCATAAGCACACATACATACACATACAAACACACACACAAGTGAAAAAGTCGAACATGAATACCTTAGAGCCTGTTCAAGGATAATCACATGGAAAGAGCGCTTAAATTTAGAAATTATATAAACACGATATACATATACATATATACATACATATATGTATATGTATATGTTTACATACATACATACATACATATATAGAAGCTATTATCATAACGCAAGAGCAATCAATGTTTAAATTTATTAAATGTTACAAAAATGTTTTAAATAATAATAAATTAAAAAAAAACTATATATATATACAAAAATATATACATAACTATATATATAAACACATATATATATATATATATATATATATATATATATATATATATATACATGTATACATGCGCCCACATATGTTCTCTGTATGTGTGCATATGTGAGCGGAAACTAATTCTCGAACTATTATTTAATAATCAACTATGCTAGAGTTATGCGTAGCTGTCAAATATTGCAACAACAAATATATAAATATATATATATATTAATAAAATAAAAACTAAAACCAAACCGGAAACAATCAGAGACACAAAAAACCGCAATCAAGTAACGGATTCTAATATTGTATAAATAAAAAAAAAAAATAAGAAAGAATAAACAAAAAAAAAAGGACGATTTTTGTTGTTCCATAATTTTGGTTTTTGATTCCGTTGTTGTTGTGTTTTGGAAACATTCTTTCGGTCAGAGCCGTCTTTTTATTATTATTATTATTATTATTAGATAATCGTGTGAGTGTTTTTGTCATTAGCGTACGATTAGCGAATGTATAACAATATATTACGTTTGAGAATACTCGTATTTTAATTATATATTTATTATGAATAACAGACAAAATACACATTTAATTAATAATTGTAACGATTACTTACATTAAATTTAAGCGAGTGCCCACTGAAGGCGTCAGCATTAACACATAAATAAAGAAAACGATTTCCTTATATTACAAATTCGCCGTTTTTTATTTATTCAACTGCAACACGCGGCGTATGGGTGATGTTAACAGCCTGGTAACAGTTGGCTGGAGCTTTAATGTTGCTCTGTTAAAGCTGCTCGTCCTGCGGAGCATAAGCTCAGCGAAAGCTCACACAGCTTCGAAAAGCTCTTGGCGCTGCTGCAGCTTTGTATGCAAGAGCTTTTGACTCGCTGCAACTGCGACTGTGTTTTCACACATAGATGGCGCTGCACGCAACTCGAGTGCAAATTAACTGCCGAAACACGAACTCGAGCGCATGCCATCGACACGTAACTGGCATGTAGATGGTTAACAATCTCGTAATGTCATGCTCTAGAACTTTACAACTATTTGACCGCATGCAATGGCGGCTAAAGGGCCCTAAAAACAACAATAAATAGATGAGATAAGCCACGCGACATCTAATTGGGAATGCATCCCATTTGGCATGCGATCAACAGGTGCCTCACTTGACCTTCAAAAGCTACCTTTGCACCTCAGGCTTGACTCTTTCACATGCCAAATTTGGCCAGAAAAAGCTCTGTCAGGAAATATCTGCGAAACTTTCTTAAGGGTTGCAAGCCTTGATATGAATCAAGCTTTTGCTTATCTTAAGATAGGCGAAAGCTATGCCTATAGCCGCAATTCGATGGTCAACTCTTAATATTTTCAAGTTACTTATCTTAGATATTTTATAGATCAACTCTTAGTTTTAACATTCTTACTATATCTATCTGTCTATATGTATATACATATATTAATCTCTTAGATATTTCTTAGATTAATTCCTAGAATTTTCAAGTTCTCTATCGATATTTCTTAGATTAACTCTTAACGTTTTCAAGATATCTATAGACATCTCTTAGATCGTTTTCAAGTTATCTATCGATATCTCTTAGATCAACTTCTAACTCATAACGTTTTCAAGATATCTATAGATATATCTTAGGTAAACAACGTAGATATCTCTTAGATAAATTCTAAAGATATCTCTTAGATCAACTTTTAACGTTTTCAATATATCTATAGATTTCTCTTAGATCAACTCTTAACGTTTTCAGGATATCTATAGATATGTCTTAAGTCTGAACGTTTTCAAGATATCTGTCTATCTATATGTATATATGTATATATATTAATCTCTTAGATAAATTCTTAACATTTTCAAGATATCTATAGACATCTCTTAGATCAACTCTTAGCGTTTTCAAGTTATCTATAGATATCTGTTAGATCAACTCTTAACTCTTGACGTTTTCAAGTTATCTATAGATATCTGTCAGATCTCTATATATAAAACATATAAAGAGACATGTTTAACAAGTTTTTTCAAATCTTAAACGACTCTGAGTAAATGACGATTGCCGAATTACTTGCTCAGAAATAGCACTTTAATTACACTCGAGTTAATCATTCAAAAAAGCTGACAAACTCCAAGGGCTGAGCGAATCGAAGGCGTTATTTACTTTGTGAGTGCAGCTGAAATCATTCGATAAGCAAACAGTGATTTGTTTATGAGGGTGCGGCCAAAATAAGTGCAACTCAATCTTTACAGTCGATTCCCATTATATATATGTATATGAAAAATATTCGTGCATTGATACCGCAGAGCCATATCAAATATTTCTGTAAACTAATCGTCGAACATAGCATTCTGAATGTGTGCAGCTTGAGAACAGATTGGAGTCATTCGACAGGCATTACCAGTAATGTTTATATACATATGTATATACATAATTCTAATATAAATACGATACGATGATGACGCTATTGTGGCTACCGATCTTTGACCTAAAGATTGTCGATTGTCCCATGAATGTGAATGAGAATGTGAATGAGAATGTGAATTTGAAACAGTCCGGCTTGGGTACACCTTCTGTTTTAATTGCTTGCTAAATATTTAAATGGAAAAGTGCCAACAATACCTGATTCAGTTTTTAAATGCGGTAAATTGTTTATTTTGTTTCTAAATAACTCGTAACCGTCGGTGATGTCACTTGGGCAATCACTGCAACTGGATTCCAATACACGTACGTACGTACGTATGGCCCACGGCAAAGCATTGCACACGCCTTTGTTCACAGCCAATTAATGCTGAATTGCACCAAAAGTATCGGAAGTAAGTGTATTTGCATTGGGGCTTTTATCAGGCTCGAGCGCTCGCATGTGTTGCAGAAGGGGCTTCTTGGGCAGCATGAGTCTGCCTCTGCAAGCCGCTCCAGCAGCAGCTCCAGCTCCAGCTCCAATTAGATGGAAACAGACAAAACAGCTGCGTCAAGTCACCACTGACAGAATGCCGCCTTTCGATTACACTTGCGCCCTGAGTCAAGGCAGATGCTGCCGAGGGCAACCAACCTGTTGCAGTCGTGTCAAAGTTCAGGCCAACACGCTGCCGCCTCGCGTCCAACATGTTGCGAGCCAACTGACCGAGCACCGGCAATTCGATCAAGCTGATAATTCTCTTGACTTCTTGGACAATGTTCCGAGCGAGTCTCTTGCATAGAAATTACTCGTTCAATAGTTGCTTAATCTATATATGCAATGTGAATAGTAAAATAGATTAAATCAAGCACAAAAAAAAAGGAATATATATTTTAATTACTGTACTTTGGAAATCATTATACATATATGCATATCTAGTATAGTCATTGAAAGAAAGAAAATTGTTTTTGGGTTCCGATTTTAGTATACAGTCGGCTCTCGTTTCGAGCCTCACATTATGTCAAAGATATCACGAGTTCTCTACAAAATCTCTTTATATTTCGAACTATGTCCACATTTTCCACATTTTTATGCACTCAGTATTTCGAACTGAAAAATCATTGCTAAGACGCGGTAATTCGTACTCATATGGTCTTGGAATGTTAGTAAGGGCTTTGAATTTGAAGTTTGGACTCCCCTGAAACTAGGTCTACTGTGCGTGGTTGCTTGTTATGCATAATTGATAATTCAAAGATTTATTTATATTATAACAAAAATTTCATTCCATTTAATTTTTCAAATACTCGATAATTCGTAATGTTTTAAAAGTCCCTCGAGTTTCAAAATACCGACAGTCGACTGTATTATAAATGTATATGCAATGACTGCATCTAGTTAATGTGGGTCTACCTCTCTCTCTCTCTCTATGTGTCTTTGTCGTACTCTCTCTCTCTCTCTCTCTCTCTCTCTTTCGCTCTCTTTGTCCAACCATCCTCATTACTTAAATATATATGAATCTATAAATCGCTTAAGCTTATATACATATACATATATCATTGCGTCATATTCTCTTCTTCCTCTTCTACTATTCAAGCTATGTTCCAGATAGTTTACGTCTATACTATTCTAGAACTATTTCAAGGCAATCATCAAAATCTGCGCCTATTAATGTAAGCAGCTCTACACAAAAATTAATTCAATTGTAAACAAACCAGGGAAATTGTTTATGTAAATATTAAGTAGTCAGGCGAGAGAGAGAGAGAGAGAGAGAGAGAAATGGAAAGCATGAGACAGAGGGCGACAGAGGTAGGTGAGGGAGGTGCTCAGTGTTAGGGATGGTTTCTACTAGAGAGAATCAGCGTAAATAAGTATTACATTAAGATGACAATAAACTCAACAAGTTGAACTCAAATGTGTCAATTAGAGACGAGCTGCAACCCCAACCGAGCAACCGAGCAATCGAGCAACAGCAGCAACAGCAAAGCAACAATTGTCAAAAATAATAACACAACACCCAACATGTTGCATGCAACCAAAATGTGCCAGAGTCGCCAGCAAACTAATGAAAGGGGATGCAAAGGCTAGAGAAATGAAAAAACATTTACATTTCATTGAGGAATATTAGCATCATAAATATTAATATGAAATATAATATAATATTTCTCAATAAAATGTACGGATTTCTTCAATATTTTGATTGAAATTGCTGCTATGTAGCAGCAAATGCAAACACTGCATATATGTATATACTGAAATTTCATGAGAAGAGTGTGCAAGTATGACTAAAGCAAATATTTAATTTATACCTCTAAGAAGCTAAGTATTTACTTGGGATATCTAACCATTAAGTTTAGTTAAATAATATGTTCTTGAAGGCTTACTCCTTATATAAAAGTTCGTGTAATCAAAGCTGAGATAGATGAGTTAAATCAAAGATATCTACAAGTGGATGATATTCATAGATACATATGTTTATCATATATCTACATATATATGAATTAAATATTCTTAAGTTTTGGTGGAGATTTTCGATAATTTAATACATTCCATCCTGATCAATTTCATTTTATTAATCTCTATATTTAAATTTCTAAACTTAACGCTAAATCATATTCCCATTAATTTTTTATTTACTTTATTCATCTTGACTGCTTAAAATCTGTTTTCCATTTTGCATTTATTTTTTATTTTTTTTATTATTATTTTCTTATTTATTTTCATACACTTTAATTGGTTAAATTCAGATATTTTTCAATTCAGAGTGTTTTATGTTTCAAATTTTTAACAATTTTTTAGCACCATAGTAAAATAATGAAATACAAATAAAATTAATTTTCATGAAACATAATATGAGTGTGAGGAGGAAAACTATATAAGTCGACTAACTTAACTAATAAATAAAATGCATATACTTTCAAATATATGTATAAGTTATCATGTAAAGCTTTGTAAATCAAAAGTTTCATTCGATACAGAGGCTTAAAAGCTATCACTCGAAGCTTTGTTCCCACAAAGCTATTCTCAGTTGATAGCACTATCATTGAATCTCCCTGTGGTTATCACTCAAAGCTTTGTCCCCACAAAGCTAATCTCAGCTGATAGCACAAACGTCAAATATCCATGTGGTTGCTGACGTGGCATCCGATTATTGGCGGAAATGCAAAAGCTTTATGATGGGCAAGCTTTATTCTCTTGGAGCAGATCGCGTGGCCGGCAGTATCAAAAAGAACTCACCTAAGAGCAACACGCACAAGCTGTTGCTAATAGCTATTAATTATAATAAAGTCGAGCTGATACAAATCTTTTGTGGATCGCTAAATAAAGCCTCCACATTACAAAATAAAATAACTGGCGCCCAACAAAAACCTGTACTACAAGAAAAATCCAGAGGACTTAGGATCAGCTGTTAAGATTAACGGAAGAGTCGTGCATAAAGATAATATCAAATAAATATACAAAGGAAAAAGGAAAAAATAAAATTTAAAAAAAAAAAAAAAAAAAAAAAAAAAAAATCAAAATAGAATAAAATTTAAAAATATTTCATGCAAATTGAGCATTTCATATTTTTTGCATATTAATTTTGTTAGTTATAAAATAGTCTAAGCAACAATTGTTATGCATTTCACAAAGAAAACCACCACCGATACTATGTCGCCTGGATCAGCGATTTGGCCAGACATGAAAAAAAGCCCATTTTCTCATGGCTTTGTGCAGAATGGCGGGTGGCAATTGGAAGCTGATCATATCCTACGGAATCGAGGACGACCCCGATTGAGGGGGGGAGTAGTTATCATGTAAAGCTTTGTAAATCAAAAGTTTCATTCGATACAGAGGCTTAAAAGCTATCACTCGAAGCTTTGTTCCCACAAAGCTATTCTCAGTTGATAGCACTATCATTGAATCTCCCTGTGGTTATCACTCAAAGCTTTGTCCCCACAAAGCTAATCTCAGCTGATAGCACAAACGTCAAATATCCATGTGGTTGCTGACGTGGCATCCGATTATTGGCGGAAATGCAAAAGCTTTATGATGGGCAAGCTTTATTCTCTTGGAGCAGATCGCGTGGCCGGCAGTATCAAAAAGAACTCACCTAAGAGCAACACGCACAAGCTGTTGCTAATAGCTATTAATTATAATAAAGTCGAGCTGATACAAATCTTTTGTGGATCGCTAAATAAAGCCTCCACATTACAAAATAAAATAACTTATATATATTTTTTTAAGAGAATCTCTGACAATCTGGTACTACTTTTATATTCCTAATCGCTATATTCGATAAATAATCCCATACATTGTCATCAATTAAATACATGAATTATCAGCTTTACTTTTCGTTGTACTTAATTAATATGTTTTATATATTGTAAACTTAAATCAAAATAATTTGAGATATAAATGTGTTATAATATGATAACCATCAACATAAATTGCTGACCTCATCGAATCCATAAATCAATATATCATATAACTCCGATGTGTATATTTATTTCAAATACTATTTTTATTATTATTTTTTTTTTTTTTGCTTATTATAATTTATTATTATTATTTTTATTTATTATTATTATTATTATTATTATTATTATTATTATTATTATTATTATATGATTATTATATATATTTATAATATTTTATTCTATATCTTTTGACTAAAAAATCCTGTTCTTATGGCAAAGTATAGTCCTATTAACCTCACGCACCTAGTATTATCTGATATTGTAAATTAACGAGAAATAACAACCAAAATGTATTTATCATCTCACTCGGCTTGAGCCCGATCCAGCCCCCGTTGGCGGACGCCTCTGGTGGCGAGCGCAACCGTGGGTTTGCTGCTGCTGTCGCAGCGCTCGTTGTTGTTGGCGTCGGCAACGTGTTGCGAGGCCGTCGCTGGCTCTGAGCCGCCGTGTCGGGAGGTTCCACTTGGCTGGCGCTGTGGCCAGCGCATCAGTCGCTCTCGGAGCGTTGTCGTGAACGGTCAAGCAGCGCGGCGAATCAAAGCCAGCAACGTGTGCCCCATCGTCGCCGTCTCCAGTGTTGGGAGACTAACTCAAAACTCGAACACAAATTGCGAAACAGCAAAGAATACAAAATACGAAATTTGTAAAGAAACAAAAACAAAAACACCCAAGTCAAAGTAAATGTCAATTCCCAATTTTTGCAATGCTGCAAAAAGCCGGCAAATAATATAATATTCAAATTGTTTTGTTGTTTCTGCAATTCTACAATCAATTAATTTTTTTTTTCTTTTTTTTTTGGAGTTGTGAGTGTGCTGCTCCTGTTCAAGTAATTCATTCAAGAATTTCAATATTTTTTTTTTGCTGTGAAAATAGTTTTGCAATATTTTCAACATAATTTTCAAGTGCTCCGCAGTGAAGTTTTCGAAAAAAATTAAAAATTAACAAATCTGTACATAAACAGGATTACAATTAACTCGATCTATATGCAGAGACAGCAGCGGCAGCTAAGGGCAAGCGAAACGCCAAGCCAAAAGCCAAAAGCCCCAACAAAACCAAAAACCGAAACCGAAAAACCAAAAACCGAAAAACCAAAACCAAAAAAAAACCGAAAACCAAATTTGAGTTCGAGGCGAAATTAAGCATAGAAAGAAAGCGTCGCAGAATTTGCTAGCAAACATTGTTGTTGTTGTTGTTGCTGCTGTTGTTGTTGTTGTTGTTGTTGTTGTTATTGTTGTTGCTGGCGGCTTTCGCCACTTTACGAGCAACTTCCTTTTTAGCCACGCGGCCAACGTGGAAAACCAGTCTTTATTTTTTTATTTTTTTAAGCGCTTGTAGAGACCCAGACCCAAACCCAGACCCAGACCTAGAGCGTTAACTGCTAGCCCGTTCAGGCCGAGACCAATAAAAGAAAACCAAACAGAAAGAAAGAACAGGCGACAAGAGCGAAATAGAGAGAGAGAGAGAGAGAGAGATAGAGAGAGAGAAAGACAAAAGTGGTTTTGCATTTGACCAGAGCGTCACCAAAAACGTAAACAAAACGGCGACTGTGGAGCGAGCTCTTCACAATTCTGGCCAGGATAAACAGGCGGAAGCGAATGATTTGCAAATCTGCAGCCATTTGCAGTCCAGGTGAAAGCTGACAAACAAACACACAGTTGGAGTTAGAGACAAAGAGTGAGAGAGAGAGAGAGGGAGAGAAACAAATCGCAAGCCCAATCGCCGCTAGAGAATGCGGCTTAGAATGCCTCTTGGCTTATGATAAATGAGACTGTAGGCCAGCGGGCCGTAAATCATCTTGGCAGCATCCATGACAATTTCACAAAGAATTATTCCACAAATGCGAAAGCTTTTCCACAATTTATGTATGTGCAACACGACCGCAGCAGCAGCAGCGCAGCAGCAGCGGCAGCGGCAGCAAAGCTCGTCAAATTTCTTTAAAATTGTTATCCATTTTTATAAAGTTTACAGATTTGTGTGTTGTCTTCTTCTTATTTGTCTCTCTTTTTTTCATTTTGTTGTTAACTGTTGTTTCACAAGTTGAAAATCAGGTAGAGCTTGTAGTCGTCGGGCTCCAGAACTTGCCAGTGCCAACTCTTTCAGCTGTCAGTTTATCATATTTTTATGTATGCATGCATGTGTGTGTGTGTGTGTAGCGTGTGTGTGTGTGTGTGTACATATGCAGATGTCGTCTCTCCACTCAACTCGACGCGGTTAGAAAGCCAATAAACAAGTTTCGTAGACTGTGCAACTAATTTTCTAATTTGACGTCGTCGACGAAGACTTCGTAGCCGTTGATCGTTGAGCGTGGCAAATAAAATATATAATAATGAAAAAAAAAATAGTTAACTCTAATCTCTCTTTGGCTTTTGTTGCAACTGATCTAAAGCGCAGCCCAAGCCACCTACAGCCCCCATAGATAGATCAGCCAAGGCAGTGGAAAGAAAAGAATCAAAAGGAAGCTTCGCCATGCACACACACACACACACACATGCAAATGTCTCGTGTGTTTGTGTGTGTGTAGGTGGGGCAGCAGTTGGGATCGAGTATATTCCGCGTGTGATTAATTGATGTGGCTCGAAGTTGGCCTTTAGCCGGTTAACTGCGTCGTCATCGCAGCTCAGGCACAGATAGATAGAAAAAAAAGAGACAGAGAGTGAGTGCGAGAGCGAGAGAGAGTGAGTGAGGAGCAATGCAAATGCTAGGAGTATTGGGGCAGCAGCTAGTACATACGAGCGATCAACTAGCTAATTACGATAATGATAATGATAATGATGTTTTCTATATGTGTGCGTATGTGTGTGTGTGTGAGCTATGCTATGAAATGAAACGAACGAGCGCGCAAAGCAAAGGCCTCAAGACACAGGCAACGGCGCAGGCAGACCAAAAGAAAGGTGAAAAGAGGCAAAGAGACGGACGACAGGTTGGTAGCCGTATACATAGATGAGTAGTATTATGATGACGACGACTGACTCGCGCGCTCTCGCTCCCACTCCCACTCTGACTGTCTCTGGCTGAGCGTGCTCTCACTCTATCTCTGTCTATTTACATACATACATATATTTATGTATGATACCTGTTTGTCCACATACAAACACACACACACACGCACACACATGCACGCCTTTGAGCGGTGTATAGAATAACTAAGCAGCGACGGCGACGCTGTCGACCCGATTTCAAACAACAACAACAACAACAACATGAAAAGAATGTGGCTTACAAAAGCAACGTCAAAAGTTGATCATAAGAATCACAGACGAAATTTATGCGCCTACAAATTAAATGTGTGTGTGTGTGTGTGTGTGTGTATTACACAAATTTATAAATAACAAATAGCATAAGAAAGGAATTATGATAAACGAAGTGTACAAGATGCAAGAAAGATGTTGGTAGAAAGCAAAGCAAAGCGAAAAGCATTAACAATCACAAAAACAACAACAACAACAACAACGAAAGACAGAACAACGAAACGCGGCGGATTTGTTGTTGTTGTTGTTGTTGTTGGTTTTTTTTTGCGCAGCTATCGAAACAGGTTCTGTATCGAAAGCACACGCACACACACACACATACAGACACACAGACATGGCTATCTACATACTACATCTGAAGAAATTTTGAAACAAGCTTCACACACACACACACACACACAGAGAGAGAGAGAGAGAGAGAGAGAGAGAGAGAGATGTGTGTGTGTGTGAATGCATATTTTGTTTAAATTTAGCATAAGTTTGTTGCCGGCAGAGCCACACCTGTGCTGCTCGTGTTTTCCAACACTGTTCTCGAAGCAACAGCAACAACAACAACAACAAAGCAGAGAAAAATAAAAATGCAAAGAAACAAAAAAACAAAAACAAAAGACTTCAACGTCAGGCAACATACTTACCTACGTGTCGCTTGCGTCGACTGCAACGTCGACGTCGACTGCGACGCGCCGTTGCTGCCGCGCACAATCAGAGTTCGTCTCAGTTGCTGTTCAAAGGCGCGCCGTCGCAGTCGCACTCTATTGAGTAGCAACAACAACAACAACACGCGGTCGCTCTCGCGCTCTCTCTCTCGCTCTCTTCATCTTCGCTCAGAGCGAAACGCGCGCGCAAGTTTCAATTTTCGTTTCGCGCTGTTTTCATTTTTATTTTAATTCTTTTATTTGTATTTTTTTTTTTACCGTACCAAACGTTCGTTCTTTCAGCAATTGTGCGTTGTCTTTCGTCAAGTTTTGTGTGTGAGTGCATACATATGTGTGTGTGTGTGTGTGTGAGAGATTTCTCACAAGTTTTTTTTTTCAGTTTTTGGTTTCGGTTAATTTTAATTGTTCATGTACATGCGCGCATGTGTGTGTGTTTGGCATGGCATGCTTGCGCCGTTTGCCTACCTGTTGCCGCAGTCGCTGCCTCTGCCGCTGCCTCTGCCGCTGCCTGCGCTCCTAATCCTATTCCAACATTGACCCGAACTACAGCACTGACCTGTCCTGGCTCGCGACTCATTGCGGCAGGCCGTCAATTTGAATGCAACAGCTACAGGACACTCGCTCTCGCTCTCGCTCACGCTCTCGCTCTGCCTCTCCCTCGCACGCTTCCTCTCGCTCGCACCCACGGCAAGTGTGCGCCGGCGCAACTAGAACACGGATTACCACAGGCGAGACTCGGACTCACAGACAGGTAAGCGAACATCGAGAAATTCATTTTGTCGTCTCTGCGTTTTTGCAATTTCCGTTGCTTAAATTGAATACGCAACGCGCACAAAGGACCCTGCTCCCACCCACCCGTCAGCCACCATCGGCGCCAATCTAACGGCAAATCCTTTTAAGTTGCCCAATTGCCGTTAAACGACACAAATATTGCAAAGGATTTACATGCGAGCGCATGTGTCTGCTGCTGCCAGAGCACTTTGCCCAATTTGCACAATTCCTGGCAGTCATCCTCCAAAACTAACGCCCCCAGCCAACACCGCCCCCCACACCCTACCATTTGCCGTTGACTTTACCGGTCGAGCGCTTATAAAGCAGCTCCCGCCCACAGCTGCCAACAGAAGCAGAAGATGCCGCGCACTTCGTCAATTACTACAACAAGAAGAAGAAGAAGCAGTAGAAGAGGGAGAAGAAGTAGAAGAAGATGAAGCATATCCCAGCAAAAATTGCAACTTTTTAATTCCATTTGAAAGTTTCCGTTTTATTGTTATTGATTTGCTTGATGAGCAGCGACGAATTTCAACAGTTTTTATAATGCTTAGATCCAGACTCTCTCTCTCTCTCTCCTGGCAATGCAACAGTTCTTGTTTCAAGTTTGTCCATCAAGTATTGACCTGTATATAACACTCGGTTCTACCCATATGGAATTATTTGAGGTCTTCGATTTAGGGAGCAAAGCTTTGCCACTTGCCTTACGATATTTACCTTGAAATCTAAGTCGTAAGCAAATTAGCTGAAATACCTTCTCCACTCACATCCATTGCCTTCGAGAATTGTGCACCTTTGGTCTAGGGTTTATGGCCATATAGGGAACTGGACTCAAATCCATTCCAACTGTATTTACCCAGTGCGCGTACAGCATTGGAAAGTCGTACAAATTGAGCATTGTTGTATGTGTGTGTGTGCTTACTTTGCTCTTTTTGTGTGTGTGTGTGTGTTTTTTTATATTTTTGTATGTATTTTCTCATCTCCTCTGCTCTTGCATCTCTTTTGTTTTTGTGTCTTGGTAACAAGTTTCCCCAATGCCAATCACAGTGGCTCCCGAGCTGTGGCTGAGGCTGTGGCTGCGACTGTTTCTGTGGCTCTGGCTCTGGCAACGACTTCAGACTCAACTGCGTCTCCCTTTGCGCTCATCAGCAACTCGTTGTTGCCGTCGTAGCTGCTGATGCAGTCTGTGCGCTTTTCAGTTTTCCACTTTAGCCATCTAAACGATTTTCCAACAGTGTTTGCCTCTCTCTCGCTCTCTCTGTCTATCTCTCCATCTTCGTCAGTCGCTTCGTACGGTTTTATTCGGCTCTTGTTCTGTTTTGTTCTTTTCTATTCAATGGTTCTTTGCCCCACCCCCCTCTACCCATCTCTCGCTCTCGCTCTGTCTTTTCTTTTGTTTTGTTCCCCCGTTCCCCAGTCCACCGCCCTGTTCCGTTCCGTTTCGTTCCATTGCCCGTGGCTGGGTGGCAAGGAATTTTTGAAAGATCTAACAAGATTTTTCTTTGAGCAACGTTAAGAGGCAGCTTCAGCCAACGTAGCTGCCATCTCAGACTGTGTCTGTTGTTGCCTTCAATCCACACACACTCCACACTCCACATTATCCACGCCCCCTTTTGGTATCCCCTCAGCAGTCATTTGGCCGCTGTCTGGTGGGTTCGGCGTGTTGTGCGCCGCTGATTAAATTGTTTGGGAACTTTCGTTTATAATTTGATGTGGTATCTCTCTGTGGTGTCATCTGTCCGTCGTCCACCGTCCGCCATCTCTCGTCCGTCGTTCGTCGTCCGTCCATCAGCAGCTCAATCTTCATCTGCTCATATATCAGTCTCCCTTTGTCTACGCTCTAGAAGCCAGTTCGCTCAGCTCTCGCAGCTCAGCAATTAAGCGGCATTTATCTTGTTCAAATTTGCTCCGAATCCGCTTATCACAAAGCCAACAGAAGCCACACAAAGCGAGGCCAATGCCTCAAACATAACTATAATCGCACTTCAAATATATTTTCCTTAGCTCCAGCTCAATTGGGGCTTGAGCAATGTCTAATTGTTTTCCTCTAAAGTATGGAAGCTCTTAATCAACTACTTCAGCTTGAATCTATATATGTAGATGGTAAATCGGACTGATTGATTGACTTGGACTTGTTTACCTGATTGATTGATTGACTTGGGATTCTTGTTTACCTGATTGATTTATTGCCTAGTTAACTAAGCGATTGGCTTATCAGCTGAAGAACTGCATTTATATAGCTAATTTTTTCTGATTGATTGAACGGCTGCAGTTGAGCGATTGAGGATCGACTAACTAGCTGAGAAATTAGCTAATTGATGAACCGAATAATACTTTAACGGGCTGATTGATAAAGTTTGTTACTGAATATGTGGTTGACTGATTGATTAATGTTGAATAAGACTGATTGCTGTACCACAAGATGATATCGTGATTGATTGGAACTAACTGATTGATTAATTGAATGATTCACTAACCGATGGACGAAGTAGTTGATTGACAGATTTAAAGACTGATGGATTGATTGACAGATTTTGAATTTATAGAAGTTAGATTGATCATATAAGGCAATCATTTTGTGCATGCTTTTGAGATTAAATATCTATTGATTGATTTCGTGATTGATAGAGATGAAATAATGTATTGATTGCCCTCTTAGAAAACTAACTGAAATATTTTGTAATTGGTTGAGTGCCAGACTTACACTGAAGGTGTATTAGACACCGTCTAAATGATTGATTGATTGACTAGTTACACTTGTTTTACTCCAGTAAGCTTATGCACTTGGAAATAGTTAACCAGAGTTTTCGGAAGTCCAACAGATAAGATTTGAAACTGGTGTAGTAAAAACGTATTTTTTGTAATCTTACTTCATGCTACCCAATCGATTTTGAAAGACTTTTGTGAAAATTCACGTAATTCATACCATTCAAAATGTGCATTCCACTGGGTAAGTCTTTTACTTAAAAAAAATCAAATCCGTAGCGACAATCTACATTTGGAAAGAATGAAAAAAAAAACCTATGTGGAATCTCGTCTTTCTCGGTTTCATAATCGGGAACTACAACGTTGTGGATAAAGCGTTCGCAGTTGGCAAAGTGCGAATCGCGAATTCGACACGTTCCGCTGTACAAAGTGTTGAAAATTGACTTGTTTAATCACAGACTTCATGCACAGCCCAGGCTGATGATTAACCAAGCCATTGACAATGCTCGAAATCGACTGCGGAAGCTAAAACGCCAATTGCGATATATCGAATGATACAAATTTTGACGAACTATTCGGACGAGACGAATTTGCACGCACAGCAATTAAATTTCAATTGCTGAGGGCCGCACTTCTAATGCAGCTCGCAAAATTGGGCCGAAACGAAAAAAAAAAATAGTAAAAAAAAAAAAAAAATTGAGTCCAATGTAAAATTGAGAAGAATGCTTGCGCTAGGTGAGCGGCTGCCTGACGTGCAAATACCCTATACAAATGATGCATACAGATACATATATAGATAGATAATAATAATAAATTATGTAAAAGGTTCTAGAACTGTATCTATTGTTATTTCTTACAATTAGAATTTTCCAAATTAAGTATATTTAATATATCTTATTTCAGATGAGAATATAGAGAATATAGAATAAAAATACCTTTATAAGTGCCTGATATAAAGACTAGTTAACGATTCTTATGCAATGCAAGCTTTGATGTGAATATGAGGAAATGGAGTTACTCAGTTTAGTTTTACTCAACGAAAACTATTTAAAGAAAGAGGATCTTGATATTGATCCCACTTTATTCGAAGGCCTAGAAATACAATGATCGCATATAAAAATTTCCATAAATATTTATATTTAGTTTTTAATTGTTTAAAAATTCTTGCTGAATAAGTTGGAGTTTAATAGACTAAAGACTGCAAGCTTTAGCTAGAACGATATACAAAATATGCTCTATGAGAGGAGAACGGAAAGGCTGAGCTAGGTTGATGAGGGAGGGCAAAGAGGGCATTGTCTTTGTCTGCATTGTCTGCTATGCTGGCCAACCCCTATGTGAACATATTGGAATTACAGGGTATACCAACTGCTGTCAAGACACTCAGTTAGACAGGCAAGCGAGTGAAGTGGCTCGTCGCCTGATTGGCGCAACGCTGCTAAATGTATGCATGAAAAATGCATTAGAGGCGCCGATGAGGATGCCAGATCAAGCTGAGAGACTGAGTTTATAGTGCGCTTGTTTTCTGACAACATCCTAATGATGACACGCCACATGCAACAACAGCAACAACAACAGCAACGGCAGCGAGTGTATCGAGCATCGGGAGAAGCGCATCTCAATTGCCGGTGCTCGATAAGCACTGATGCATGGCGGGCTGAGAATGTGTCCTTGCGGTTGTCTGCGTCTGGGGAATGCAAATGCATTAGAACTAAGCTGGCAAGCAAAGAGATTTCAGATAGATATACATACATATACATATGTATATGTAAGCGTCTACACACGCATCAGCGACTCCCTCTCTCTCTCTCTCTCTACCTCGAAATTCTAAAATACAATTGAATTTTGAAATTACTCAATGCAAACGCTTTAGCGTAGCTCTCAAGCCGAGAATTGTTTTATGAAGCACGTCTTTCACTTGTTTCCAGACTTTGCTATTATCCACATTATCATATTGAGCAGCTTTCGAGAATAAAACTTTCTCACTCGTATGTGAATTCAACTAAGCCTGGCCAACAGCTGCCTGTCTGCACTTGTATATGTATAAGTACATTCATACATAGTTGGTAACTCATTGCTGTCATATCTACATTCCATTAGAATGACGTATGACGCATGATGCATGATGCATGATGCATGACTAAGGATTATATATATATCCTACTCTGTGATCTGCGCCTTTCTCTTTGCCCCAGTCGGCTGCCTCTCTCTCTCTGGCTCCTCTTCTACAATATATTTATATTTCGTCAGTTCTTTCTCTCTCTCTCTCGCTTTGTTTTTTTGGCATCTTCGTGATTCGTCTATTAAGGTGTCAATCATACTTAAGGCGGTACAGATTTGTTATTTCGATCAATTGCATTTTTTGTTCGTTTGATTGGGTTCCGAGAAATCAGTGGCAATTAAACTTTAGCTACGGCAACTGTACCTGCTCAGACCTTGAAGCGAAAAACTCTACGTACGTTTTCTAGGAATCGCTGAGAGCAATAAAAATATATACAAAACGAAAAGAAATTCTGTTTGAAAATCATTCGTTTGCTAATTATTTAAAAACACAATTTGCCAATGAATGCAAATTATATACACACTGACAGCCGATATATATGTATGTAGACGATGTATAGACATACATACATACATATGTATATGTATATATGCGCAATAAACCGCAGAAATATTCATACGGTAAATCCCAAGTCCCCAGAGCTCAATCCCAGTCTCAGTCCCTAGTCGTGCTTCGATCACGCTTAGGTCTGCAGCTGAGGCCTGCCACAAAAAAAAAAAAGTATTAAAAAAAATACAAGTCTACAAAAAACAGGTCTCGAGTCGTATACGTGTTTTGCGCGCCGGTCTAAAAAAAAATAAAAATAAAAACAAAAAACTTAATTAGAAGCAACAACAGAGCAGCTTCAATGATGATGGTGCGCAACGTTGAGGTAAATAAAAGTTAGAAATCTTACGATGCTTCGACTTCTGTTGTTGTTGTTGTTGGCGAGTTCTAACTCTACGTCTGCTGCTCTTCTTCTTACTTCAAATATCGCATTGGGCGTTATTTTCATACAATATAATAAATACGTCGCATTGACGGGGCATCATAATCATCTATGTATGCCAATTTTTAGCCTTTTTTTAATTGTTGCTTTCGGCTAGAAATTGGCAAAGTCCAAAGTGGAAAAGACCTAGGGATAATTAAGCATTTGCAACTGCCTCTCTCAGCATTGACAACGACAACATAATGAAAATGGAGAAAACAAGAGATTAGCAATGCAATTATAACTATATATTTGTATTTCGTATTTGATTTTCTGTTTCTCTCTTTTTTTTTTGCTTCTTAGAGCTGCATCAGTTTCCATTGGAAATAGATTAATAATATGGAAATTGAGTGAAAAGTCTTTAAATTTAAATTTAATTAATTATAATTGTGTCAATTATCATAATGGGTAGATGATCAACATAATGATGATGATAATAAATATGGATACTTATAGCTCTAATGATAATGATAAAGATAATGATCATGATTATACATAGTAACAAAATGCTAATGAAAATGACGAGGGGCTTAACGATATTTGTATTGAAATTAAAAACTACAATAATAGTCAAGAAAGACAATGATAATAATAATACTAATAATAAAATATTGTTGACAATGATAAAGACGATCAGAATGAAGATGGTAGCAAAATACTAATGAAAATGAGGTTATTGAAAAATTATGACTACAAATGATAAGATATACTAATGTTAATGCTAATGATAATGATAATGAAAATACTAATAAGGATGCTCGTTATATTAAACGGTATTCATAATCAAAATAAAAAATGGGTAATATAAATAAAGAATGACAATGATAATGCTAATGCTAATAATAATGTAATATTAGTGATAATGATAACAAAACGTTAATGAAAATATTAAAGGCTATACAAAAATGTTGCAAATACTACTAATAATACTAATGATAATGCCAATGATATTATTAATGCTTATGCAAATACTGATGAGGAATGATATTTAACGATATTGATATTGAAAATAAAAACGGGCAAAATTGATGAATATAAGTAATAATGAGTAAAAATGAGTAACAATGATAGAAATAATAATTTATTTTTTTTTTTTTAAGAAACAAATAATAATAATAGTAATTATAATGAGTGATAATGCTTATGCTAATAGTAATTATAATCAAAATTATGAGAGTGGAAGGGTGTAAATAAAATAATTAAATACTTAGAAATCGACAATGATACTAATGCATAGTAATGATGACTGATAATGCTTATGGAAATAATAATTATTATGATATGATAACTACAATAATAATCTTGTAATGTCTACTGCAAATTCGAAAGATCTTTCTCCATTTACATGCTATTTTCTTGCCAGAGATGGATTTTCCAATTAGATTTTGTTGCCCAGAGCTATTGATACATATGAATATATGAGCTAGTTACTGTGGTATGGGAGTTCCCATATCTGAAATTGAATACCAGATCGGAACGCTGATTGCTTGTTTATAGCAATTTGCCGTACTTAAAGAGCAATCGAATATTTTGCTTGCAGTTTGTTTCATTTTTCATTTCGGCAATTTGTAATTGAATCTTCACATGGTCAGGTAATTGCTATTGCCATTGCTATTGCTATTGCTATTGCTGGCAAAGAAAAGTGAGAAACCTAAACTGAACTGTGGCCTGTCGGCGTCGGGTTGCCTGAAACCTGAAATCTGAAATCTGCAAAGCGAAAAACCGAAACCTTTGCGCAAGTTTTTAATGAATGAGCTGACATTTTGTTGGCCAGCTATTGCAAAGTTCAATATTGGTTTGCATCAGTTTACACACAAATTAAAAGCACAAACTTACCCCAAAACGGCCAAATCAAAGGTGAGCTGACTGAAAAGTTAGTTAACAACAAATATCTGGCTAGCAGTACGGCCTCCGATTTCCCAACACACACACGCATACGCACACACATACTCGTATTTACGAACTTTTCTGTGCATTCATCGTACACATATCTCGACTGCATTGAACCGAACCGAACCGAAGCGAACTCAGCTGAACTACTTAGTGGAACTTGCAAAAATGCAAAATATCTAAAGTTCATGTATACAACTAGAATGCCCAGTGGCCAATTGCCAGTTCCTGTTCACCGCCCACTTCCACTCCCACACTCACAATCCCTATGCCAGTTCATATTCCGGTCTTGGCTCTGGATGCCTCTGGAGCTGCTGGTCGCCAAATAAAAGTCAATCATAAATATTTGGCTAACAACAAAGCGCAGCAAACTTAAATTAGAAGCGAAGAAAAAAAATAATAATAAAACGAAGGAAACGACAAACAGCATTGCACAGTGGGTCGCACAGCAAATAAACTGAACAGAAAAAAAAAAAAGAAAAGAAATATGCCTCGAGTTTCTCGTTTACAAGTTGATTATTTAGCAGCAGCAGCATTGAAGCAATCACATCATTATTCATTAGACAGATTTGCAATGAATTGAGCTAATGGCTGACTGGTACCACTGTGCGCTGCCCAGAGTCGAACCATAAAATGCAAATAACGAGAAAACAGCAGCAGCAGCCAGACAAGAGCATCTTTGCTCTCAAGACGCTGTGGCTGCTGGGCTCCAAATGGGCATGGGAACGCGAACGGGTACGAAGTTGCAATGTGTGTGTGTGTGTGTGTGTGTAAAAGTTTAATAAAGATATTTGTTACAGTCAGTGCACCTTGAAATTGTTCTGTGGCAAGCAATGGTCACACTGCTGTTCAGCCAGAGGATTTCAGCTCAAGTGCGAACGGCTCTAGCAGACTATGCAAATGTCCTGCCCCATCCTAGACACCTATACATATATCATATAGGAAACCTATACATATAGAGATATGCATTGCCTAATAGGCTTTAAGGAAACTTTGTGGCTTCTTCTGTTCTGCACAGTTGCGTAATCAGTTGAGCTTGCCTAATTGCTGCGTTTGCAGGGTATGCGATGGCTAAGTACTTGTCACTTGACGTTTTTTTTTTTTTTTTTTGTTTTCCAAGCTGCTCAGATATCTTTTATAGTCACATCCTGCTGACTGCCTTCTGCCGCCTGCCTCCTGTCTTGGCGGGCCGAGTGCCAGAGACAGATTATCATCAGCGGGGCCAACTTTATTAGTGTCATTAGATGCAGTCAAAGCGCACAGCAAGGAGCACAAAACATTCGCAATTCGTCTAGCTCGGGCCTGTCAGTCGACTAACTAACCTCTGTCTCTGTCTCTCCCTCTCTCTCTCTCTCTTGAGTTCTCTCTGTTTATTGCTTTGTATCTGTTTGAGTGTCTCTGCTATTTATACTATACCCTGTAAACAGTGAGCTAGCTCAGAGGTCTATGCCAGGAGGAATAATAATGAATGACAATTATAATAATAATAATAATGATTATAAATATTATTATAGAGACTCTGTTTAGCTCTCACGCTCAGTCAAGCATCTGCTCAAATGCAGAGTTTGCATTTACAGCGTATCTGGCAGTCGTGCAGAGTCGTCTGCTCTTCTCCTTCTTGTTTTTTTGAATGACTAACTGCAAATTAGTAGCTACTTCTGGCAATTTATCGTGCATTGTATTGCGGCCTGTTGGCCGGCTCATTATGAATAGTCGCAGCGCCGCTTGCGGCTGTGTTGTTGCCAGCGAGAGGGGTGGCAAAGGGGGTGGCAGAGCGAACTGGAGTTGGAGCTTCATTCATTGCAAAAAAAAAAAAAAAGAAGAAAAACAACAGCAATATTCGCACCGGCAGCATCAGCATCAGCATGGCTTCGACTTCTGTGTGTTTTTCGCTGCGAATATTTCATAAATTTCGTATGCTCGTTATTTTACTTCTTTTTTTTTTTTGGCTATGAAATGGCAAAGGTATGAACCACAAAAGCGCCATTATTACATTTGCTGTTGTTGTTGTAGTTGTTGTAGCTGCCGCTGATGGAGTGCAGCTTCGTCTACTCCACGCCGCGGCTTCTGCTCCCAGTCAAAGTTTGCAATACTAAGTAGTAATGTGTGCGTATCTGTGTGTGTCTGTGTGTGTGTGTGCGTCAACTGGCAACCTAATTTTTCGGTTTACGTTCAGTTTTAATGGGCTTCAGCTACGACGTCGTTGTCGAAGCCAACAGCAGCATCCCCATCAAAAGCAATGTATGTACGTCGTATATATCGTTTACTTATACACATACATACATATACTTATATTTATTATATAAAAATATATATATATATATATATATATATGTATATGTATGTGTGTGTGTGTGTCTAGGTAGCTAAATTATAGCTAAGGCAAGCGCCGCTCAAGCTCATCAACATCATCAGCAGCAGCAGCAACAGCAACAACAACAACTAGAACCGCCAACTAGTTTGAATGCCGCTGCCCCCTTTACTCTAGCCCCTCCTCCACCACCACCCCCTTTAGCCGACAGCACCCACACTCTCACCCGCAACGTCGCGACGCTTCCTAGCTCAGCTCCCTGGCAAACGCTCTCGAAACAATTGTTTCTTGTTTACAGCCGGAGGCGAAATTTTTAAATTTAGCTCTTTTGCGTTTCGGTTTCGCGATGCCTTTTTTTTTTCTTCATATTTTTTTTCTAGCTTGCCTATGTTTGATTTTTGTTGCTCTCTTTGCATATGCCAGGTATAACCATATACATATATATACAGCCCATATATGTATGTAAGTATCTAGTTAAATGTTGATTTGTTCATTGTTTTCGCATTTCTATGCTCAGCTCAGCAAAGACACAAATGCAACGCTCAAAAAAAAAAAAAAGGTCTGCAAATCTAAATGTATTTCATAATTATATATATGTATGTATATATATACATCTGTTCTGGTCATAATAATAGCTACACAAGCAAAACATTTGCCAATTGCTTGAAATATTTGACATTTCAATGCAAATAAATTGAAGTATACGGAAATTTCAGTTCTTATTTAAGAAGAAGAACAAACTTGTATGATGTTGTATGTAGTGTTCATATAGTGAGTGAGTACTAAATGTTGCCTCAAAATATCGCAATATCGGGTATATACACCCATATGTCCCATATTCGACAGTCTCAGGTTTTTTATTTCTTTTAAACAAAGAGTAATACATTTTTATTTGATGATAAAACCATTTGATTTGATTCCAGTAAATTTCTTGGGATCACTCAAATGGCCGTCTCTGGGCCTGTACGGCGTATTGTGTCCGTAGATGTGAAGAAGCCTGTATAGAAATCTCAGTATTTCCAAATATAGAGTCTACCAACTACTACAACTACAATTTAACCATACATTTATACAGGGTATCTGCTGAGTCGAACACTACTCTACTACTACTCTCTATTTTCTTTTTCAATTAACATTTAAAGCCCGTAAAACTTTTAAGAGATATTAAACCAAATGAGATAGTTTTGTCGTGCAGATACCCTGTAATCGTTATAGCCAAGCCATGAAATCCTGTATAAATCGAATTGCCTTCAGCAAAATATATTCAAGTCCCCCCCCCCCCCTCACTCCCCTCTCCATTTCAGCTCTTCCTCTTGCACTGTTTGCAACAATTTCACTGTATTTAGTTAAATGTTCCTCGAGCTGTTTTATTGTTGCTGCTTGCCTCCCATATGCAGCGTAAAATTTACTGTTTGTAGTTATTGTTATTGTTATTATTGTTTTTTGCTATTGCTGTTGTTGTTGTTGTTGCTGTTGGTGTTGCCTCACTCCCATTGTGAATGTGGCTGGCTGTGCGCATTAATAGTACATTTAGTATTCACAGTAAACGCTCGCGGTGCCCAAAATGAAATTAACGCCGAGGCAAACTGCTTCACGTCGAACTTTTATGATGTACCAAATAGTTGCCATGCCGTCTAAGTGTAAACTGGTCACGCGTCGGGTATATTGGCTGCCCACGAGAACTCAAACTTGAGCTACGACAGAAGTAAGATTTGCTTAGCTTGGCTCTACAGGGTATCTGTGCAAAGTCGAGCGTCTTGTTAAACATATTCTGTAACCAGCCAGAGGCAGCGAAGGCAGCGCGGGCAGGAGTCGCAGCAGAGCTTGTAGCTCTCAGCTTGACATTTGATTAAATTGTTTTTGTGCTGCTTTTTCATTCTTTTTGTTTTTGTTTTTGTTTCTGTATTCTTCTTCTGCTTATTACTTGCTGCCATGCAATGTGCAAGAGAATGGGGCGTGGCAAGGCGCCAGAGTATAGTGCCTCACCTGTGAAGCAATTTGAGCGTTGATCACAAAAATTCTATGACAACAACAAAAGACATAAATTGCTAAGAGAGTGCTTAGCAACGTGCATATATAGATGGTATACAAGTATATATATATATATATAGAGAATAGAGAAGCACCACACACACACACACACACACACACATTGAAGCGTGTGAGACAGTGTAGAGTAAAAATGATTTCCGTTTCCTGTTCATTAAACTGCCCAAAAAGAAAGCGCAAGGGCAACATACACAGCACACAGCGCACACACTCACACACACTCATACTCACACACACTCATACTCATGAGTCTAAGCACTGAATACTGAATAGTGTATACTAAAAAGCAAATACTGTTTACTCATCCCTGGCCCCAAGCGGCGAGCCAACTAAGAGAGACGCCTCGCATTTGCTTAGTTAGCAATCGTTACACAATTTGCTCCACTCTCTCGTTCTCTCTCTCTCTCTCTCTCTCTGTCTGTATCTCTGTTTCTGTTCAACTTTGGCCACTAATGTATTCAAAAGATATCGCAGATACAGCTAAAGATACAGCTCGCTAGCTTGCCTGTTGCTTTTGCATTTTGCCAGTTAACTGTTTGCTGTTTTGGCCACATGCTGACTCCCTACTACTCTCCCACCCCCTCTAACTCCCCCCGCACACTACCAATCACAGTCAAGTCACTTCCCCATCACGCACACCACAATGTGAATGACCCTTTTGCCGCCGTCATCGTCGTTCGCCTTTTGTGCTTATGTTTCTTTCTGTCATTTATCGTTGATATGCGAAGATTTTGTGCCTTAAAATAATATTAGTAATATCCGTCTACGTTTATGTGTAATTCGAACTGTTTCAAGTTTCAAATAATTAAGCCAAAAAAGGGGAAAAACAAATACGAAAATCTTTTGCCAGCTTCGTATTTCGTTTTCAGCGGGAAATCATGATAGAGGCAAAAAAATCAGATGATATTATAATAAAAATAAAAAAAAGGGGAATTTTTTAAGAATATTTGTGTTTATTTCATAGAAGAGTTGTTGTATTTATTTATTTATTATTATTATAAAAATTCGCTTACGCAGTAAATACATTTATTTACTCTTATCTAATTGTATATTTTTGTATATTATTTAAATTTGATCCACTAACCAATTGAGGTTGGAAATTTAGTTATACTTTTCCATATGAAAATAAAATCAATTCACAAATCATAACAAAATGAATTGTTCCTTTCAGTGATTTATAAATACATATATGTATATTCGTATACATTGATATTTTCACATGTTTACATTGCATTAACATTAACATTACAGATATGCTAAATGTTATGTTAAAGTAGTTTAAAGGGGCAAAACACATTTGAAAGTTAGCTTAATTTATAAGCCATGTATTCTCCTATATAACAAAAGCTAACTAGTTTATCCCCTAGCATATGGTCTATCTATAGTAGTACATCTATGCAGGTTAAGCAACTGAATATGATTTGAATGCTATCACAATGAAGTTGTCATATTTCTCTCCAAAATCTGGAGTGAAGTAAACTCGGTTTATTTACATTTGCCCCTGTGATATTTATATATACAAATATTTATGCCTATCCCTTGCACTTTGAGTGCCCAGCCCTGTATATCTGAGCTTAACATATTAAATTTCATGATTAGATTTGATGAGTCGTTAAAAGTCGGAGATATCGCCATCAGAACGTATATCAAACTGAAGTCGCACATGTGAATAAGCTAAACTCTCTCTCGCTCTCTCTTTACTTTACAGACATAATGGCACAGATATAACATTGATATAACATTAGAAACAATGTAATATATCAAACTGTTTTTGCTTAATTGCAATTTCAACTGCTGTAGCTGCTCTCTGCTTGTTTAGATGCACAAGCGAAATGAGACAAGTAATTAATTAAGAGCCACAGCATTTACTTTTAGTTTTTTAACTGGTTTTTCTGCCATTCATTTGGTTAAATGTATGTACACATATATTTTTATATATATATACATTTCTATATCTGTTTAAGCCCTGCCTCCCTCCACGCTCGCTGCCCAGGCACACGCATTGAAGATAAACCAAATAAACGAAACGTGTCTAGAAATTATAAAATGTACACGAATTTTGCGAATGTTTATTTGGGCTTTCCGAATTTTATTATAAATTAGTCGGGCAATACTTGAACATTTTTCTCATTCATTTGAGAGCAAAACAAAAAACAAAAAAAAAAGCAAAAACGAAAAATAAATGAAAACAAAAACAATAGCAAAGTCCACAGAAAAAAAGAAAAAGAAAAAAAAAATCACAACACAAAGCTCGGGACGCATCAAATTTTCTATAAGCTGTTTGAGCACAAATAAAAACACACACGCAAGCACATATACATATTTGTATACAACTAAGCAAACACACACACACAGAAACAGAGAGAAGTGCAATAAAATATATGTAGATAAATATGTAGATATATGAATGTGAAATATGCAAAAATTAAAATCACATTTTAATAACTGAGTGAAAAAGTGGAGAGCGTGTGGTTAGAGTATGCCCCTACCTGTGTGTGTGTATGTTCATGTGAGTGTGTGTGTGTATGCGTGTGTGTTAGCTTAAATCGCTGTACAATTTGTGTGCATTAAAATAAAAATTTTAAATATATATTTTTATTATTATTATTATTTATGTTTCAAATTAATTAAAAGCGAAACAAAGTCTGATAAAGAAAAAATATATATAAATAAATTAATTTGCATTAATTTAATACATATACAAATACACCCACAATTAATTATGTATAAATATTAATTACAAATTGAATTTTTATATAGGCTAAAGCTGAGTCGGCTCAAGCGCACTTTCAGTTTCATATGAATTACAGTCCAAGTCGCTTCAGTTGGCTTATTGCTATAGATATACATATATGTATATAATACATATATATGTATGTATATACAATATATTATATATGAAGTTTAATTGAGTTTCAAGTAGAATAAGAAAATTCTGTGCACTTGGATCAATAATCGAACAAAAATCTTAACTTGACGAACTATTTGCGAATTGAAGTCGAACCGGTTCATTTACTTATTATATCATCTGCACATTGAATGCTGTGAAATCAAGGCAGCACCGTCCCAGCTGTACGAAAACTTCATTGTTTATAATATATTAATCAGCAATGGGACTACAAATTGCTCAAATAAACACACACCGACAAAAGTATATATGTACATATATACATATATACATATATACTTAGAAGATCATGAGAAGTTATTTAAATTCTTTTTTATTACCCTCTCTTCTCGTGACTTGGATGATGATATAAAAGATACTTCTCGATATGACCGGGTATATTAGTTCTCTTTGACTATGGAGTATATCAACTGCTTTTAGAGTAACTGAAATTCGATTCGATATTCGTTAAACAAGCTGCGAGCTCGAATCTAGGTGGATTTCAATTGAATTGAAGATTAAAGCGAGGACAAATTGAACTTTTTCGCTTTTTTTTTTCTCCCATTTTATTTTTAAGCGACACACGATGATTAATTAAATGCGTAGTCACATGATGCCAGCGTCAGCACAAATGGGCGTGGTAGCTGCCTGCAAATGGTAATCTATTGTTAACATATAGTATATCAATATATCTATATTTATATATTATATAATACGAGTGTACGTACATAGATGAAAAAAATCCCATAACAGCAACAAGCTCTACTAATCTCAGCTATACGATATTTATATACCCATTGCAAATGGATGAATGAGAGAGAAAGAGAGATATCAATTTAAGATTATAGACACCTTTGGTTCTCCCACATTGCACCCAAAAAATTTGAATTTGAGCATGAACAAAATTTTTGCCTGAGGTAGATGAACAAAATCAAATTAAAAGCAAGGCATTTTCTATTGAGTTTGAAAACATGATGCTGACTGTGCGTATGTGTGTGTGTGTATTTACACTATATGAGGGTGGTCAGGGTATTTACTAGTCAAACATTCCTAGCCAGAGTATCTCACTCACTCGCTCTACATCATTGATCAAACTTCAATTGCAATTGCAAATCCAAAATTTGATTGATTTTTTAGCAAAAATAATCATGCGTGTAGAAATTCATATTGACTATACATGGTATTGTATATACACATAGTTCTTTATTGTTTTCCTGTTAGTACACTGTGTGTGTGTGTGTGTTTGTATTTTGGATATTCCATATGGATTATTTGGAATCAACTGTGTTTTGCCAGCAAAAACTGCAATCCGTATATGAATGCACATCATGCTGCGACTAGTGCACAAATATTTCAATTCTATACTACCATATACATATACATACATGTACATATATATTTTTATACGGATATTAGGGTGGACCAGAACAGGTAGAGAGTCATACTTCAGGCAAAGCAATTTATAGCCAACTTATATTTAAAAAAAAAAAAAATATATTAAAAATTAAATTAATTAATTTACTATTATTTAAAATTAAATTATTACACAGGACAGCAGGAAAAGCCTTTGTAAATTTATATTTATCTAATCGAATCTCAAATAAAAAAAAAAACTGACTATAAAAAAGAATATATTAACAAGAACCTGCTCTCTCAGCCCAGTTTCATTTTCTTGTCTCGCAGCCCTAGTTTGTGTATTAAATTCTTGTTGTGCAGTGTAATTGATGTTAAGAAGATTTTTTCTTTATTTCATACGATTTCTCACACTTTATGAACGTTTAATATCCATGAAACTTCCCCCGTCTTCCGCAATTCCCATACAAAGTGAAGAAAAACGAGCTCTAATCTATTAGGCACGACTTTAATAAAGAATAATTCGATGTAGAGCTGCAGTAATTAATATTTGGAGAACGTGAGAGGCTGAAATGGAAATGCAAATATAATAATTGACAGCTAAAATGCCTCTGAGATGCAAATTGAAGACTCTTCGGTTGGCTGACTGAAGTTTATTTGATTTGTACTTAATTTCGTGCCTTTTTGGGTGTGCTGGTTCCACTTGGCGGCCCCAACTTGGCCAGATTTATCGCGTTTCCTTTGGGGTGTGCCTGCTGTCGCACCTCAAAAGACAGAAACAGCGGCAGTAGAAACAATAGCAACAGCAATGGGCAGTTCATTTGAGCTGCTGTCAGTGTCTCAGTTCATCATTTGCCCTGCCTGGGCTTTCAATTTGACGCGTTTTTCCTCACTCATTTTCCGGATGCAGCTCGTTCTGCTATTATTTATATGTATATCTATGCATTGTACCTATGTATATAGTGTTTGGGAGTCTTTTCTGACTGCCCGCATCTCGGCGACTTCCTGGTTAGTGCTCACAGCGGCAATGACCTTTCGGGCAGCTCCTTTTTGTGGTTGCAGTCAGCAATGCGATTGGAATGCGCGCCCACTCGCTTGGCGGGAGGGAGAGCGACATTCATTAAGTGGCATTCAAATGACCATTATTATTATTATTATTCTTACTATTATTTGAGCAACATTGTTATTTGTTTCGGCATTGACATTTGGAATCGCAATGCTCGGTGCGCTGGCCCGTGGCTCTACTAATCTGCTAGCTGTTTCACTGATTTGATTGTGATTAATGGTCTGACCCAATGCCTCTGGTCCCCAGTGACGATCCACTCTTCCACTCACCCAGTCCACTCTGAGCTCGAACTGCCAAAGCATTTGAATCTATTATTTCGATTTCCTGCAGCATATCAAATGCTTTTTCCTCGCTCTACCAGCACCAGCACCAGCCCCAACTCCAAATCCTCCTTCCCGCTCCCCCTCTCGTTGTGCATTCCCTTGGCTGGCTTTTAATTTATAGCCTGCCGTCACATATCACATGACATATGCCATACACTAAGTGTGTGTGTTCTCGATTCGTATATGCATATGTATGTGTGTGTGTGCTTCCAGCTGGGACTGTAGCTAGCTAGAGTTTCTGGTTAACGGTGTTGAAACAAAGCTGCCTTAAAGGCATTCTCTATCAGCGCGAAAGGGTGCGGCCCACAGACCTCCTCTCGGTCAGTCAGCCAGTGAGGCAGTCAGTCAATCTGTCCATCACGAGCTTCAAAGGGTCTCGCGCACCTGATGAACCTAGCCCAGTCACATGCATTCGAAATTGAGTTCGCAGCAAGGAGGAAAAAAAGAAGGGATAATCGTGCCGAAGAGCCCCAAATGGTTTTGCATGTCTAAGCAGCAACAGCAACAACAATTGACGAACAAATCGAAGATTTAGTTGGAAGCATTTTGTTAGGCTCGAAGGGGCAGGTTTAATACTTAACCAAACTCAGCCCCAGTTGCCAAAAGAGTTGCGAGCTGAGAGAGGCCAGCCACAATCGATATACCCCTCAGAACCAGCAGCAGAACTGGTTATGCTCGACTCGCACTCACTCGTCTCAGATGAATCATCGCAGAGTTCACACAGATTCACTCGCTTCTCGTTCGATCACTTCATTCAAATTTCGAAAACAAATCTGAATGAATTCTCGACATGTTTCGCTGAGAAGATAAATTGAAGCTGACTTTTGAGTTGCATTAAAGCAAAGACATTAAATATTAATGTCGAAAGGCGATTCTCTTGTTTCACTTAAATGTATTTATACTAAGAGGTAAGCAAAATAATGGCAAGCGCGCCTGGCTCTGGGTTAAAATGTTCGCTCGAAGATGCTGTCCATTAACAGGGATTTGTACTGTACATAATATATATATTTGTACATATACGTATGCGTATGTATGTGTGTGTGTGTATGTCCGTGGACTTCCTTTCAATTGACCCGAATTGGGTTTATGAGAAAGCGCTGCCAAAAAGGGATTTCTGTTGCTGTCGCTGGCCTTGGGCATGAAAATTGAAATCGAAGCCGTAAAGAGGGCCACACACACACACACACGCACACAAACACCTGTAAGTAGCACAAATACATGACGAAACAGCAACAAAACAAAAAAAAAAAGAACAGCAACAAAGGAAGCCCGAATAACACGATGAAATATAATAAAATGTTTGCCATTGTCGCCGCGCTTCGCATTTGGTCGACGCGCAGAGGCCGAGCGACTGGGCGCCCTTGTCCGTAACTGTAACGGTATCAGCGTATCAGCGTATCCGTATCCGTATCCGTATCCGAAATTTCGCCTGTCTTGGCCCTCCATATCAGCATTCAATTGGCCTTGTCAAGGGGCGGGGCGGCGATGGGGTTTCGGGATATTTACCTACGATGTGATTTGCTGCTTTTGCAAACGTAATAAATAAATAAATAAATGAAAATGTTACCCAATTGATTTATGATGGTTGTGATTGCGTTTGTTGCTCTAGCTGTTGCTATTGCTATTATTGTTGTTGTTGTTGCTATTGTTGTTGTACATATGTTGAACTGTATATATGTATGCATGCATCATCTACTTGACTCTTACAATCATATGTTAATGCGCCAGCTACTATCTCAGTTGCTCGACACTGTTTGCTAATTTCACAAGTTCATAATTTACAAAAAATTAAAAAAAATAAAATAAAATACAATAAAAATAAATAAAGCAAAAACGAAGTAACGCAGCAAAAACAAACAACAAAAAATAAATAAAAATGCTGCACAATGCGAAAAATCATATAAACTTCACCTATTAACACAGTTTTTGACACACACATAGAGAGAGAGAGACACACACATACACAGAGCTTAGTTGTTGCTCCGGTGCGAGTCTTTAACCTAAATAGAGAAAACCTCACACACACATAAGCGCGCTCTGAAAAGCCGCGTAAAAAGCCCAAAAAAAAAAAAAAAACCCAGCGAATAGAACGCAGCAAAAGTCGCGAGACTACAAAACAAAAAGCGAAGCTAAAGCTGAGCCTGAGACTGGAGTAGAGCAGAGCAGAGCTGAATAGAGTAGAATAGAGCAGAGCTGAAGCCGCAAAGCGACAGCAAGAAAGCCGAAAACAAAGGAGGAGAAAACACAGAGTAAACGCAGATGCAGAAATGCTCTTCAAGTGTTTGATTAATCCAATGAAAGTCATGAAGAAAGAAGAGATTGAGAGAGAGTGAGACAGACAGAGAGAGAGAGAGAGAATGATAAATAGAAAGAAAGAAAATTAAAGACTAATGCAAGAAGACTGAGAGCGAGAGACAAAGAGTAGATGAGAGGAAGAAGCTAGATGGAAGTTAACATTAAAGGGGTGAGAGAGAGAAGGGAACAGAGAACTAGCAAGTGCGAGCGGAAGAAGAGGAATTGAAAGGAAAAGAGGTAAGAGCGAGAGAGTGAGAGAGAGAAAAGAGAGTTACAGAGAGAGAGTAAGATATAGCGGAAAGCAAAGGAAAGAAAATGAGAAGCACTTATAAGTGACGATATTAATGAGGGAACTAAAGAAGGATAAAGAGAGAGAGAGAGAGAGAGGAACAGAAAGCGGCCGGAAGAAAAAAGAGGGAGACAGAGGTGAATGTAAAGTTCTGAGTAAAGAGAAAAAATTAATGAAATTGACAGAGAGAAAAGCTTATTTCAGCTTGAGAGTAAGGAAGAAGAGAGCCAGAAAAATAGAGAAAGAGCGAAAGCTGTCAATTGCAGAGAATCAACATATATCAAATAATAAACAATTTTCGTAAGCTTATTCATCCATAGAAATCAATAGTGCGAGAAAAATCTTCGTAATTCCTTAAAAATTCAGAAAAAGGTAGCACTATTTTTAACACATTTATTAAGGAATAGTTTCACTTTGTAAATGTAAATTTGTTGTTTATGAGAGCTTCTTAGTGCCCACTCTCTTGACAACATATATGTATGTAAGAACTGTCCTAGGCATATGACTAACATTGACATCCAAGTGAACTCAAATCAGAAATATGTGTATGTATGCACTAAATGTTACGTACTTCAATGTACTCTCATTATGCTCTTTGTAAGGGTATTCTAAAGAAAAAAGAAGAAGAAAAAAATCAACATCTCAGCAGCAATAAAAAATTGAATGCGGCAACCCCAAGAAAGCATTTTACCTATGTATTCATCTACCTAAACATATACATCTTTACATATAAACCTATATTCATAATGCTTGGGTGTATCTGTGTGTGTGTGTGTATCTGAGCCATTGAATTTTTAGTACAATTTGTCACACGCAAATGACGGCGCTCGCACTGAAAGCACATTAAAGTTGGCTAAAGCAAAGCCGGTCAAAAGAAGAAGCAGACAGCCAATTCTGCTGACTGGGCAGAGACAGCTGCTGGCCCCATCTCGCCGTTGGCCATGTTGATGAGTAAGCCTAAAACGCGACCTCAACAGCCAGTTTGCTGTGCGAAAACACAATATCCAAGATATCGCAAGCACATATATACTATGTATATGCATATATGTACATAGATATAAGTATGTATGTATGTATACACAGATGATTTGAAGCGTAATTACTTATAATTGCAGCCGTGTTAATACTCTGTCATTATGTTTGTGATCTAACATAGAAGAAACCGTCTTACATATCCGAAGCTATAAATGTTTCCTTAGAATATATACTTAAGGTCTTATCCAACTGTATGTCTATAATAGATATAATAGAAATCTTGAGTATAATAGCTCATAAGTAATTGTAGTTAGTAAAGTATATACCTAAGGTCTTATCCAACTGCCTACCTATCCTATATGATATATAGGCAGAATATATATAATGTCTTATCCAACTGTCTGATCATCCTACAAATTCTATAAATGATTTCAATCAGCAAAGCTTTTATGTTTCTTTGGAATATAAATAACGTCTTATTCAACTGTCTATAATAGATAAAATAGATATGTAAAGTAAAAGAGTTTATCGATTTTACTTAATAAAGTATAGATGTTTCTTCAGAATATATTTAAGGTTGTCTTGGTATTCTGAGAATACTATTCTCTATATTACCTTGAGTTGAAGAGTTAATAAATGATTTAAGTCCGTAAAGTATATAAAATATTTCAAACATTAATATGATTCTTCAGAGTCTATCCAGCTGTCCTATCCAACTGTCTGATTATCCTATCTGATATCTTGAAAACGAAATTCTATAAATGTTTTTAATTCCTTTAGTATAGATTAAGGTCTTATCCAACAAATCAACTCTTCTCTATGTTATCTTGAGTAGAAGAGTTTATATATCATTTCAATCAGTATAAGTATGTATTTTACTTCAGAGTGTACTTGGGTGTTATCCAATGATTTAAATGATTTCCAAATGATTTAAGTCCGTAAAGTAACACTCCTATCCAACTGTCTGATTATCCTATATGATACCTTGCAAATGGAATTCTGTTAATGATTTTGGTCTCTATAGTATAGATATATGGTCTTATCCGACTATCTTGCTCTTCTCTATAATACCTTGAGTAGAAGAGTTTATAAATGATTTCCATCAGACGATATGATATGACATCAGCTTGAATAAAAGTTGCCAGGCAGACATCGGTAAGACTTTAAATATACTTCAAGATTTTATTTATATATATGTATTTATATATATATGTATGTATGTATTGATATGCCAATACTCGTCGAACCAATTTGCTGTAAATGCTTTTGCCATGATACCGCAAATTCAAATTTGAAGCTTTTAAATATATTTTATGTTATTATTTCTATTCACTTTTTCGTTGCTTTTTTCGTTCTTTCGCTTTGTTTATTATAATTCACATTCTGACATAATGCGCACCTGATGCCGTCAACGGCAGCTTGGCAAATTGGCCGACACTTTGGATGGTGTTTTGGCATAAAAATGAGCAGAAGAAGAAGAAAGTAAAGCCACCAGCAGCACCGTCAACCGCCCCTAGGAGGTATCTGTGTATGTGTGTGTGTCTATGCCACTCCCCTCGCTTTTCAGCGTGCACATTAGCGCGGCTTTGAGAGGTGCACAATAAATCCAGCTCGAAATTATTTTTAGGGGGGAAATTGAGCGGGGGCATGGCGAGCGGGCGGATGGACGGACGGGCGGGCGGAGCTAGCATCTAAGACCGGCATCAAGATAGGCGCGTGATTGGCTCTCCACGCTCGCCGCACCCCTTGGCTTGAAATTTCAATTTCCAGCCGTGATGACATCCAAAACGGCGGCCGATACCAATTTTGATGCCCGCCCCGCTCTGCTCCTGCGCTCACCCCCACCCCAAAATGGCAACGGACAGGTGCGTCAAGCGATTCAGCCGTGCTTCGCTCTTTTCTCACGTTTGCCGCGCATCCCCCCATCACCCCGTCAGCGTATGGGCACTGACTAGGCATGCTTTGGATATTAGAATTATGTGAGATCAAGCACTTAGAGCGCCACGCAAATTTTTGACACAAATAATACCTGCATGAAATGTGCGAGCATAGAAGCCGTACTCACTCCTTGAATCAAGACTCTGCCTGGGAAAATTCGAAATGAGTTGTATCTTTCATATCTACTTTGTCGAAGTGGGAAAGTAGTGGAAAAAAAAAAAAAAACTAGACAAAGCTTTAATAGTAAATGTCTAAGATAAGGTACTACCGGGTCTCTTTGAGTCGATCATATTCCCATTGGAGCTCTGGTACTTGTTTGTGCTCTTGGAAAATTTTAAGCCTTGGCGAATCGGTTAATCTGAGAGCGCTGAAGAAACAAAACCTAAACCAAGTACAAATTCTTTATATAATAGATAGTACTGGATATCTTCGAGTCAGTCACATTCCCCTTAGAGCTCTTTTACATGTTACTACTCTTTGGAGAGACGAAGCTTACATGCCTAATGGCCTTGATACAAATGCTTTGGATATTGCATTGCAGTACCGGGTATCTTCAAGTCGGGTATTTCCTTATTAGAACACCCTTACTTGTTACTGCTCTCTTGAGTCTTGGTAAACTCAGTAGTCTGAGAATGCTGAAGAGATGAAGCTTGTCGAATAGAATTCCTTAAAATATTGCAGTACCGGGTATCCTCAAGTCGGGCATTTTCCCACTAAAACACTCTTACTTCTACGAAGCACGAGCTCCCTTGACCAGTTTGAGTCTTGGTGAATCGGTTAAGCTGAGAGTGCTGAAGAGACAAAGTGCATCAAATGCATTTCCTTAAGATGCTTTACCGGGTATCTGTGAGTCGGTCACATCCACCCATAGAACACTCTTACTTGTTACGGCTTGCGCTCGGTCGCCCCGTAAGCTAACGGCTGCGTGCGTGTTGATTTTACGTGTGCGAGAACAGGTTTCACTGATTTTCAATTTCAATTGTCTTTGAAGCTGAAGGCGCACGGAGAGAAAAGAAGAAAAAAGAATAAAGAAAGAGCAATGGCGATAGGGAAATGCTGCCGTTGGTGCAAGCGAGAGCCAACACATTCTATGCGTATGTGTGCGTGCGTGTCTCTATTTGCGCCATTTGCCGTTATTTGCGCACATTAGCAATTTCTTTTGTGTAGTTGTTGTTGTTGTTGTAATTGTTGTAGTTGGGCTGGGCGCTGTTGACGACATCGTCGACATTCGCTTGGGTCCATCGGTACGTCCGTCCGTCTGGCCGTTCGCTCGGCCTACCCGACATCCGTTTCTCGCTCCGTCCCTATTTCCACTGCATTTCGCCCTCCTTTCGCCCATTGCTCTTCCTCTTCTTTTGTTGTTGTTGTTGCTCACCACAGTCTAGAGTCGAGAGTTGATTCTGTTGTTGCTGTTATTTTGTGGCTTCTTTGTGGGCCTATTTTCCACTTGAAGGTGCTGTACCCGGGCACTACCCCCCCGCTCACTACCACTCCTGCCGCCCCAAGCACGCGGGGGGCGGGAGCTGGTGCCGCCATTTATTATGATCTCTGCTGCTTTTGTATCTCATTGTGGCTCATTTTTTTTAATACATTATTATTTTGATTTTCGCTTTCGTTGCGTTCGCTGCGTGCATTTCATTTGTGCTTTAATTTAACGGAATCTTTACAATGTTCTAGATATTTAGTTTTTTCTTTCCTCCGTCTTCGTTTCTGAAGTGTTTTGGATGCGGTAATTCCTAAGCGGAGGCACTTTTGTTAAATAAATACGTCATTTATTACTGCCTCCCATTGTGTTATGCCTAATGCTGAGATAATGGACAAGAATGAGCATGAATTTGGGCAAGCATTTATGTAGGTGTGTAGGTGTGCTTAGCATAAGAGCAGTAGTGAACGACTTTGATATACTCTTTATATGATTTTTCGTAAATCTTCTCTATGCCCTATCAACTTGAATTGGCTTAAGATTTGGGTAGTGCAGCTCTACTTTTATCATGGCGCACTATCATATATTCATTCTCGATTCATTGAGGTCTTCTCTAGTCAATCCTTGGGCTACCTTCTAGCCTGTCATCATCTCTACAGTTTAATTAGCATTTTACAGGGTATACACATAATACCTACACTCGACTAACACTAGCTGAGCACGTGAACATAAATCAAATGATTTGAATGAATCTCATTTTCCACTCCCAAAGGTCAAAAGTTCGCTTTTTATTCAATTTCCATGGCAAAGTGTATTTATGTACATAGATACATACATATATAAAATACCACGTAAATTATATCTTAAGCACACTCAATTTGAGCTTTAATTAATCTAAGTATTATTTTAATTTTCTCATTGCAGATATTGCGGACAAACTTAAATTGTAATGGATTTACCGACGGCTCAACAATAATGCAACGCATAATCTTTTTGCCTTTGCTTTCACTCTCTCTCCACCTCTCTCTCTCTCTCTCTAGCTCGCGCTCTTTTTGTCTGCCACACAAACACACACACATATACATATATACATATACATAAAGTGCAATATTAATTTTAATTTTTGAGTGCTGATAAAAAAAAGTTGACGACGTTGCCGCCCGCAAAGTCGACGGCAAAAGTTCACATAAAACGGCAAAAAGTTTTTCAATTATTGTAAAAAGTGTTAAAAACGACAAAAGAGAGAGAGAGAGAGAGAGCGAGAGAAAGAGAGGGAGAGAAGGGGCGCAAGAGCATAAGAATCGACGAGAAAGTGTAAGAGGGAGTGGGAGAAAGGAGCAGGGAAATTGTTGGACTCGAGAGAGAAGCGCAGGCAGTTGCAGCAGAGTTCAAAGATATACATATACATATATATATATGTATATAGTATATCTGTGTATCTGCATAAAAGAGAAAACTGATTGAATTGCTTTAAATTAATTTATATCAATACATATAAACAAATACACATATACACATATATATGAACTGCATTTAAGCATCGTTAATTGCTTTTTTTTAATCGATCGTCGTCGCTGTGGCATTATAATCGAAAGTATTTCCATATAAATTCAAATATATATCGTTTTCAATAGAAAGAGTGCAACGCTAGCAGCCAAGTGCAGCTGAAAAGAGAGCCAAAGAGCAGTTGATCGAAATTTAAAGAAAATCAAATCATTAAGACACACATCCAGTATATAAAGAACAAAGTGCCAACAAATTGAGACAACTGACAAGTGGCCAAAGACAACGGCAAAATGAATCCGACGCCCGTGGGCATTGGATTCGGATGCGGCCGCAAACCTCCCAACAATGCCAAGAAGCGCTCGCGGTGGCCCCCACCAACACTGCTGGCAGCAACAGCAGCCACGGCAACAGCGACAACGAAGGCGACAACAACACCAACCATCAACAGAAAACAACAACAACCACAACAACAACACATACCACAGCTGAGCCCACACAGAGCCAGCTGCATCACTAGCATCAGCAGCAGCAGGAACAACAGCAGCAGCAACAGTAGCAGTCGCTGCACCCAAATGATCCTGATCCTAGCACTGGCCATCGTGGCCCTAAACAACTTGGATAGCTTCCTTCCAGCACCAGCAGCAGCCTCGCTGCTCGGCGAGTCGAGACTTCGTCATAATCCAGGTAAGAATTACAAAATGATAAATGATATAAATAAAAGATATAATGGGGTTCATTATACGAAATTTATATAGAAACCTTGAAATATTTATGCTGAAAAAGTCTTTTTGATTGTCGAATGAACAATATTCGTTATATCGTTTACAAAGTAATAGAATGAGTTATCGATAGACGAGAAACTCGAATTACTTATGCTCTACTCCTTGTGGTCTACAAGTTTAAGCTGGTAGATTATAATACTATAGTTGTATTGATAAAAATAGTACTAGGAAATATATATATTCATATACATATATGTATGTAAAATAGTAAACACCAATTGATAATGAGAAAGAAAGAGTATTAATCTAAATTGAAAATTTGAAGACTTTAGCTCTAGAGATGTTGGAAATATAATTTTATAAATTGCTTACGATATGGGTTCTAATCGATAATAGTAAAAGGAGTAGTTATCGATTTATCGAACCTAAGAAAACAAATTTCTTATCTCTTATATCTTCTGATCACGTTCATACATGTGGAAGGACGAATGGTGAGAGTTAGAATCATGGATAAAAACTGACAATAGACATATAAGTTAGATATATGATAGATAGATATCTGGTAGATAGATGGATATACGATAGATTCCTGATAGATTCGAGCTTAGCTTTCAAACTATTTTCCAATTAGGCATTCTTTTGAGTGCATAAATTGCTGGGCAAATGCAATTTGTTGCCTTTCTTTCCATTTGCATGCAAATTGTTTCTTGCATAACTTATAAACGATTGCTGGCAATAATATTGGCAAGGGCCACGCCCCACATCGCCCAGCGCCCACTGTGCAGGGGAGCACTGAAATTGTTTTCTGGCCACAATTTTTGGTTTTTATTTAGAAGGCATCAAAGTGCAACTACAATATGAATATGTGGCGATCGGGAAAAGATAAAGCCTTCAATTTTACGCATATAAGGGCTGCCCAGATAGTAGTCCACTCCAGTCAGGTTCCACTGTCCTTCGCTGCCCAATTGAGCTCACTGACATGCATCATATGCCATAATAATGCTGGACAGCTTGCCTAGCACATATTTAAATGCATTTTAATAATATCAAAAAAACTTGTGGTACGAAAAAAAAACTATATATTACTATATGACATGTATTCCCTGCATACATATATGTATATATGTATATCTTTTTTTTTGGGAAGGGAGGGAGTCTCGTTCGCGTCTCAGAAAATCTGCACCCGCAGCATGACCAACAACAATTCACACACATTCACATACTTATATGGAGGAAAAGTCGTTGAGAGAGTGTGAGAGAGATAGCCGTACACATAATGACTAGTGAAGAGAAAGAGAGAAAGTTGAAAATTGAGGGTGGGATAAACTAAGCCGCATAAAGTTTTGCTGCGGGCGGAAAACTTTTGATAAAATGCTGAAAGACAAAAAACTAAAGAAATTATGTCAAACGTCAAGGGCAATGCAGTGCAGCCAGTCTATATAGAATATGCACATATGTATGTATACATATTTAGATGATATATGATATTAGGGTAAATTACAGTTTTTGTTTTGCTTAATGAATATATTTTCTCAATAAACCTGTAAATATTTGAATATACATCAATTATTTTATATAACATTGATCAAGAGTCTTAAGATGACGGACAAGAGTCTTGCTAGTAAACTAGAATACCCTCATACACACACACACACATACATACACACACACACACACATACACACACACACACACACACACAGGCGCAGTCACCTACTTTGGTAAATTTTCTGATGCTAGCTCGCCCTTAAAATAATTCCTGTGTGCATCTATATGCCACTCTCTCTCTTACTCTCTTACTCTCTCTCTCTCACACACACAAACTCTCCCTGTGTGTGTGTGCTAGTTGTTGCCGCTGCCCGAAATTATGAATCAGGAAGTCTTAATAAGCGCAATTTCGAGTCATTATTCACATAGAGAAGCGCCCGGCTCGGCACGTCTTTGCCGAGTGCGGGAGAATGACGACAACAACAACAGCAACAACAACTGAAAACTGTTATAAATGTTGTCAGTATGTATGTAGTTGTTCCTGTTAACTATACGTACAGACTATTAGTGACCAGACACACATGAGATGGCGAAAAACTGACTGTCTCTCTGTCTATGTGTATGTGTGTGCGTGTGTGTGTGTGTGTGTGTGTACATAGAGGGGCAACGTGCTGCAGTTGCCGTTGCCGTTGCCTTTGCCGTTGATTTTAATTAAGTGAAACGTTTAATGTGCGCGCCACAGATTTGTGTTTCGCGCCCTTGATGCAGGCGGGCAGGCTGTCCGGCTCTGCAGCAGTACGGCGCAGTCAAGGCACAGGGGTGTGGCAGATCGTTAGCTACAGTCAGTCTCGCGCGGAGGGGTGAGGGGGACAAGAAGTGTTTGTAGCGACGATGATCAAATTGTTTTAAGTGCATCTCTAAAACAGTGGGCAGCTGTATGTGTGTGTGTGTGTGTGTATGTGTGTCTATGTGTGTGTAAATTCAGAATCTGTTCATGCGGTTAGCGAATGATTTGAATGGCCGTCATAATCGCTTATCTAGTTATTAAAAGCTCGCATTGCTCAGCTTAGCTCAGCCCACGAATCACTCGGTCTCTCCCTCTCTCTCTCTCTCTCTCTCTCTCGCTCTGCCTGTCTCTGTCGCTCACTCTGCTGGCCAAGTGCAAGTTTAGTGCAGTCATGTGACAAACAGTGTGACAAACAGTCCGTCAATGTGCAGTTTCTCTCACTTCCCATTTCGCTTTGGTTTCTTTTTCGTCTTTTCATTTTCTTCTGTTTTTTTTTTTTTTTATTTCTTTTCTGCAACTGACAGCTGTTGTTGTTGTTGCTATTGTTGTTGTTGCTGTTGTTGTTGAAGTTTCTGCAGCTACTACGGCAACAATCAAACAGCAACACAAAGTCATTTAATGCAATTTGTTGATTGCGCTCTATGCTGTTATTATTGTGTTCCTCTTATATGTCTGCTATCTGTATGTATATGTGTGTGTGCTGTGTGTGTGTGTGTTTGTATGTGTGTGTGTGTGTGTTGTTTGTACCTTTTGACATTTGAGCAGAGCTTTGGCACAAACCTGACAACACACTCTACTATGCGCTAAGTCCCAGCCCTATGTGCCCCTCTCCCTCTATCTATCTGTCTCTCTCACTTGAACTTTGTTTGTCTCTGTTTACCGTTTACACTGATGCATGGGTGGCTGGCGCCAAAAGAGGCAAAAGCAAAGAAATGGCTTTAATGGCATTTATTAAATAGCATACAACAAAATTTGCCAAAGTGGAGAGACAGTGAGGCAAATCAGACGACAAAAGGCAAGCAAACCGACAGATGGACGCAGGAACAGACTAACGGACGTACTGGCGGAATGACGAACTGACGGAATGACAGGCTAACGCAACCGGATTCAAATTCCAGTTTCCATATGACAGACAGTAGCGAGAATTCAACTGATGTTGCTGCTGTTGCTGCTGTTGCTGTTGCTGCTGCGCTTTCGCATCAATATCAATGTGCTAGTTACAGACTGACACCCATTCAGCCCGGCAACAGCCAGCCAGCCAGCACCTGAAGCTGCATCTGTGACTGAATGGCTCACAGACGAACTGACTAACTGATTGACTGACTGACTGACTGAGTGACTGACTAGCTCTCGCTGTGTCTCCGCGGATACGTTTTGTTTATGACGCGCACAGTCGCAGTCATGTTTCTAACGTGCCTTACATAATCCGCCGAGAAAGACCAAAATATGCATTCCCATGAATCGCTTTTGTTGTATTGTTGTTCGAGCAGTTAATAACCGGCGTTGCTCGGCTCTGGCTACAGCTGTGGGCACACAGCTCGCAGTTTGTTTAATTCGCACCAGCTTCAGTATGCTTTCCTCTACATCTTCCTCTTTTTCTCTTTTTTTTTGTGGCAAGGCGTCACGCGACTTTTCTTTTTTTTCTGCTCTCTGCGCCCTACCTCTATTTATTTAACATTTCGAAAACCACAATCGAAAGCCGCAAAGAGAAAAGAGAAGCAACAACAGCAACAAAACGCTTTGTGGGGCTCTTCCATTTGAGTATTACATCTTTTTGCTTCATTTAAATGTATTCAATTAACAAAGTAATACCGTTTTACTTCAGCCTGCAAGCCAAAACAGTCAGTCAATCAATCAGATTATAAGTCAGTCAGAGCATAAGTCAATCAGTCAATCGTTCAATTAGTCAGCCAATCAATCAATCTAATATTCTGACGGAATATCATTCAATCAGTCAGTTAATAAATCAATCAATCAAGTTGTAGATTATTCACAAGAGAGAAATTAATTTCTTAAACGTTCAATCTAGAGAGTCAGGCAGGCAGTCAATCAACTAGTTCGCCGAACTGGTAGTTTAAACAAAAAAATCAATCAATCATTGATCCATTCAATCAGGTAGTTATTTACTAAATCAGTTAGTCCATCAATCACTCATTATACATGAAGCATATCACTATATATCAGTCAAACAGTCATTCAATCAGTCAATCATTGATTGCCTCAGGCAGACTTTTATCCAATCGAATCGATCAGTCAATGAGTCTGTTTAGCTGACTGGCAATTAGATTAGCCTATCAATCAGATAACTATTCAGTATGTCAGTCAATCAATCAAACATTGAATTTGTCAATCAGTCAAGCAGATCATCAAACTGGCAGTTCGATGATCGATCAAACAATAAGTTCGTTGAGCACATCAGTCTGTTATTTCTCTAGCACTTCAGTCAGTCTGTCAATCACTCACTCAGTCAGTCAGTCAGTGTGGCAGTTAGCTTATCTGACAGTCAGTCGGTTACTCTTCGGATTTAAGAAAGTTTCGACACGCATCGATGAAGTGAGAAAGACGACTCAATTGTGGGCGGGGAGCAATGACACGCAGCACTTACACATGCACGCATGCAAAGGTGTGCATGATGTCTGTGTACATGCATACACACACACACATACACACACACATATGTGCATACATTGCTCACAGATGGAGTAGGTAAAACTGGAATGCTCTTTCGTTTGTCGTTTGGCCTTTAATCGCAGTCGCCGTCGCTGTCGATGCCAGCAGCAGATGCAGCAGCAATCGCAATCGCAGTTGCAGTTGCAGTTGCAACCGCAGCAGCGGCAACATTGCTGCTACTTTGGCCGCTTCTTCTTCTTCTTCATCTGCAGCACAAGCACAAATGCGGAGACACAAAGGCAATGGCCAGTGGGTGGCTTGGGCTGTTCGCCTGGTGACCACAAAGTTAATTGCACTATTTGTGTGTGTGTGTGTGTGTGTCTGTGTGTATGTCTGTGTGTTGCTGCTGCTGCTGCTGCTGCTGCTTTTGCGGCTGCCCGTTGCGGACAAATAACTTTGCTAATACTTTGACCGAGCCAACAACTTTTATGAGAGCTTTGAGCTCGGCTTTCGCTGCGGTTGCATGCTACTCAAACACACAGACACACACACACACTTATACAGAGGGACGTTACTGGGCCCACATTCATGCAAAAGTCACATGCATCAGCTCTTTAAGACTCTGTGAAGCGAGTGGGCGAAATTAGTTAGAAGTTGTTCGGGCTGGCTTGACTTGGCCCATTTCCGAGCGCGCGGACGACGGAGCCGAGAACTTGTCAACCGAAGGCAGTTGCTCGAATAACTGTAATGCCCACGCCTCTGGCATATGCCATATGGAATGAGCCACATATGAATCTAGAATATGGTCTAAAAATCTTAAATAGTTAGCTGCATCACTTAGCAGTTGGCTTACAGCAGTCTCTGGAAGTTTCGCGAATGTATGTAGAGACTCTGATCGGATCGTCGCCCATTAAGAATATAGAAGGAAGATATTGTTAGCTCAAGCCTAGAGAGATCTGGAATGAGACGAACTCTTAGAAAACGCTTGAAGACTCCCTTAACTGCCATAATATAGAGAAAGTCTTTATGAGGTCACTCCAGAGTTAGGCGGGATAAATATTTCGCATTGCCTCTTCGTGACGTAATCGCAATGAAGACGATCATAAATCAATATCGAAAACGAGTTTACGGCGAGCACCGAAGGAGCACAACCTTTCCGACACAAAATCAAGACCGAAAAGCTTTGATGCAATGGATCAGGCAGGGGGTAACTCGCCTAGAGCCAGATCAATTGCTATAAATAAGAATGCAGGGCTGTCCATATACGATGGAAACATCTGGCAACCCCAAAAGGCTGACCATATTCTTTATATTATTTATAAATAAATTTTGGTAATAAATAAATTAATAATCAATTGAAGTAGATTTACTGAAATCACTTTTCGAGGATGATATCTCCTAAATGGAAGCCTTGAGCCTGTACGGCGTGCCCTTTCAAGCGATATAGGGTTACCAGATGGATGAACAGCCCTGTTGAGCTGCACTATATAGGTCAGCGATCCGCCGATCGATAAAGCTCTGCCTGAGTATTACGATCTGTGCAGACAAAGCTTCGAGAATTGAAATCCAATTGAAAATTATGAAGATTGCCGGTGGGCAGCAGATCAGCAACGGCAACAGTTGCTGCTGCAGCTGCCTGGCTGGGAGCCAGAGCGTCAATGGGCGCTGTGTCTGCGACTAGCTTCGAGTCTGAGTGGCTTTGCCTATTAGATTACCTGTGTCAACAGCGTCGCAAATTACAATGCGACGGGGCGAGCGAAACCAGTTTTAACTGCATTTCCAGCAACAGCAGCAACAGCAGCAACAACAGCAACAACAGCAGCAACTTGTAGCAAGTTCCACACTTCCACACACACACACACACACACACACATAACAAGTTGGCATCCACATGCCGCTCACTTTGGGGCAGCGCTGCTTTTGCTGCTGCAGTCGCAGTTGGCGTCGCAGCTGCTGCTGACATCACTGTTAACGTCAGCAGCGACGTTGCGCTTTGCGCTTGGCTGGCTCCCTGCTCCCCAGCTTGCCCCAATACCCCGCCCCCACACCCGCTCATCGCAAAGTCGACTGCTTGACTCTCTGGCTAGCCGGCCGGTTGTTGTTGTTGTTGCTGTTGTTGTTGTTGTTTGTTTGTTTGTTTCGTCTCCATTTGCGTTGCGTATCGTTAGTCGCTGTTTGTAGCGACGATTCGGTTCGTTGATGATATGTTTGTGGAGCCCGGCATGGGGGAGGGTGTGGACTCATGGACAGTGGCAGGGACAGGGGGGGCAGGGACAGAGAGGCTGATTGCTCGTAAGGCGTGCGATGCCGGTAATAACAGCCATAGGTCGACTGGTCTGTCGGTTATTTTCTGTTGTTGTTTTCCTCTGGCTCAACCACAGCGTTGCTTCGCGCTCTCTCTCTCTCTCTCTCTCTCTCTCTCTCTCTCTGCTGCTCTCTCGTTCCCTTGCGCTGTCTCGTGCTTGATCGGCAAGGTATTTTCTTGCTTTAGTTCGTCTCATTGTTGTTGCTATAAACAATATTTTTCACGTTGTTGTTGTCGGCGTTTCTTTATTGCCTCTTTGTGTGCGCTTTGCGCTCTATGTATGTATGTGTGTGTTGTTGTTGTTGTTATTGCTGTTTTTCGTTATTTTTTCCCTCTTTCTGTTATTGTTGTTTGTGTGTGTGTTTTTTTTTGTGCTTCTCGTTCAGCACTCGGTGCCTGGCACCGGCGATCACCGCTTTAAGCTGCGACAGCAGCCAACCAACAGCAGCAGCAACAGCAACAACAACAGCAACAACAGCAACATCAAAACAACAATAATCGCAGTGCATGTGCACCACCAGATCAACACACATGCAACAAGAGAAAACAAGTATGAATGCTGTAGGAATGCAGGGTAACATTCACATGCGACTAACAGATACCCTGTAGGCATTTACTTGTGGGATCTGCTGCAACAATTGCAGTCGGCCATACTTTTATTGTTTATTGGATCTCTGTTCTATTGTTGTTGGCAGCACCTTGAGCAGAGGAAGATATTCAGCTGATCAAAAGACAATTCCCTTGTCAGTTGCCTCAACTCGGCTCAATTGAATGGGATTTTCCGATGACGAAGATTGCTCACCTCAGCTGGCAAGGCTAGAGCTTGAGGTGAAGCTGAAGTAAAACCTGAAATGCATTTAAAAGCAACAGCAACAAGGCTCGGCGGAAGGGACTAGAGTTAGTCTTCTATAGGATATCTTCTCTTGATCCTGCTTCTGTTATGCAATCCTCAATTCATCTCTCAGCTAATCTCAATATTCTTGAAATTCTCTGAAAGCTGCCGTGTATTAAACGAATTAATTACTAATTCCCATTGTCGGCGCGTCTTTTAAAGCGAATTACGTTTGATGCCAATTGGCATTAATTGAGCCGTGGATTATGTGGCGTATACGCAACGCGCGACAATTGCCATTTCAATTGTTTTGGTTTTTTTTTTTTTTCGGCAAAAATAATTTGTGTTTCTGCTTTAGCTGCGAATTGGCTAATTACGAGATTCAATTCGATAAGCGCAGGTCGCATTCCGTATCGAAACGCGATCTGTATTCTTGTTCATTTATTGTTTATATACGTATGTATGTATAGGTAGTATGTATGTATGTATATTTGTGAGTGTAGGCAATAATGTGATTTCCTGCTCGCTCGCTAGCTGAGCCAACAACAATCAGGCCTTATAAATGCTTAAGTGACGACAAGCGGGCTTACCTACAAATCACACACACACACACACACATAGACAGATGTCAATATGATAATGTGCATATGTATGTGTGCATATTTATATGTCTGAATGCGTCATGGCATGTGCTCAATGCAAAATCACATTTCATGGACTCGAATGTTTTTTTTTTGCACTTTTTTGTTTTTATTTTAAACTTGTAATTACATTGAACGCAGTCGATAAAACTGTCATGTGACCAAGTCTCATAGAGATCAGGGAGATCTGGGAGACCAGGAGACATGGAAACCTCGAGACCTCAACAGCATTGACAGGCTGACTTCATTCATTATGGATATTATTCATATTCCTGTCACGTTTCATGCTGCGTATACGTAATATGCGCTCTCTAGTTGCATTCTAACGGTGCCTTGCAGCGCCTGTCGCCATTTCTGAGCAACAGTTAATTGTTTATTAAATATTTAATTGCACACACACACAAACACACACACACATACACATGTAGATAGTATATCTAGTGAGACATCCACGTCGAACTCAAGCGCTCATCAACTTTAATAACGAGCTTTTGATTAGGGCTAACAATAGAATATGTCTATATATGCATGTGTCTACAAATTTAAATACATATGTATATGTATATACGCTTTACAGCACCGAGAGGCTCAAAGTCTACTTATATAGGCAGCATACGAAGCATAGCCAAATTGTATTTAGATTGAGCAGAGACTAGGCTAAGCGATTCTAAAAGGATCTCAGCAGGCAAGATATGAGTACTTCTCTATTATGATTTAATTAATTCCGAATTGCCTCATATTTCTGTAATATGTTTAAAGCGGACTTAAAATAGACACCTAAATGAAATCGAACAAGCTCTTGAATATTATTTATATAAATATATAGTACAAATGTAAGCGGAGCTAACAAACCTGACGAACAGATTATTCCATTCAATTCATAATATTACCTACAGATACAGATACAGATACAGATACAGATACAGATACAGATACAGATACAGATACAGATACAGATACAGATACAGATACAGATACAGATACAGATACAGATATATACATATATGTATATATATAGTATTTTACTTCTAATAAGTCTACATTAATTTTGCTAAAATGTTCTATAAAGCGCTTACATTTGATTATTACTCTGCATATGCATATTCACATATATGTACATATGTATGTGTACATGTATGTAACACAAAAGTAATCCGGCTTTGCGCGGCACTAGGCGAGTGTTCAAGTTTTGGCTGTAATAATTTAATATATAAAATGTTATAAAGATTGATTGAATGAGTTTTATGGCAGCTATTAGCTGCTTACAAAGTGCTTGCTCTCTCTCTCTCTCTCGCTCTCACTCTCTCTCTCTCTCCCTCTCTTTTGGCCTAATATAATATTGTATGAGCTGGACTGTTTTTGGTTTTGAAGAGGGTTTCTCTTGACGCACGACGAGGCCCTACTTCGTTACCATTTCGAGCACAATAGAATTGCCCCACAATTGCAATGCAATAAGCTGCTTGCCGCTTACCGCTTACCGCATGCCGCATGCCGCTTGCCGCATGCCGCATGCAACAAATATAAAGTTTTATATTATTCCCTTTGGCTGAGCAAATATTTGTGCCAAACGGAATTAAATCGATTTTGCTAGCTGGCATGTTAATTTTTTTATTGCACCTTTTCTTGCGGCCCTTTGATGGCGACTGCACTGCAACAAAAAACTGACTGCATTTGGCATTATTGTCGCATCAGTTGAATATGCCGTGCAGGCGCAGCGAGCCAAATCTAATAGAGGATTCTGTTTTTGTGCCCACCTCCCCCTCACCACTCGACTGCGATATGTTTCAGTCCATTGATGACATTTCATTTGCAGTTCATAATGCATTTATTTATCGAGCATAGCCCGGCAGCGAGCAAATTAATTGAATCGCACAATTCTCTCTGTGAAATGCGAAAATGCCTTTGCCAGCTTTCACAGGGCTCGTTCGCTTTGTGCCAGCCAAAAGAAAAACGGCGAAAAACGAGCGCAAAGAACAACAAAAAATTATTACAAAATGGCACAACAAAATGGCGATGCCTGCCAGCTGAACCGTTATTTTGGCCTCTGGCTGCATGCGTATCGTAGTGTGGTTGTGTGTGTGTGAGTGTGAGTGAGTCTGCGAGATATTTGCATGAACAACCAGGTGCAGTTGCAGCAGCTACAGCAAATTTGCAAATTTATATATTTTATCGAATTTTTTATTGCACTGAAAGCGCATTAAATGCTTGTAATTAAGTTGGACCAGAATTTATGAGGGGAGAGTGCTTGCAGCTCATCGCCTCGACTCGCCTCACCTCGCATCACATCGCATCGCATTTCATGCATTTGTGCTGGCATTTAACACTTGGCATTTCAAACTTTTCGAAAAGGCTTCAAAGGCAAAGTTGAATTAGCCTCGCCGCTGTGGCATGCAGCATGCAGCATGCAGCATGCAGCACGGCAGACATTCCAGCTCGACTGTTGTCATATCAGCGCGCAAATTTGTTAAAAATGTTAACGACCATCCGAGTCAACAAGTCAGCGCGTCAACGTCCATAAATAAAGTCTCTTTGCTCTAGTTCAGGCTGTACGAAAATTCATTAAAACCAGAGCCAATGACTCCAATGGCATTCCCTAGCTTTTGCCATTGCTTCATATAGTGATTCATATTAATATTTTAGAATGTTTATATAACATAATATACAACTTGAATATATTAATAATATACTGTTATTTCATAATCAATTTAGTAGCTGAGCTTGATTGGTTATTTAACTATGGATAGATGATTATGATTTTTTATTAACCAAATAAATGTTGTGCTCACTTAATGATCATGAGCATTCCATGCTGATAACCCCCATTTAGCAATTCGAGCAGATCTAAATCAATCATACATATCAACATTAATTTTAAATTATTTGAATTAACATTCATATAGGTTATGTATGTATGTATATGTATATTTTGTATTAGTGTGATAAACTAACTCTCTATTAGTGACTAAGTCGTGATTGCCTGCTGCACTGGTATTAGAGGGAAACTAACTAACAGCTCGTGCTATTCGAATGAGTTAGCATTCTAGTGACAATTAAAGGATTTACTGAATGTTTTACAACACTTAACTTTAATAATTTTATTTCATGAGTGGTTGAAATACGTTGTGGAACTGTTTTGGTCTTATTTTTTAGTTTTTTAGCATTATTAAATATATAAAAAATAAATAAAATAATTTTGTATTAGTTTAAACATCACACTAAGAAGCTGCGTTTACATTTTTTCGATATACCCAATAGTTTAGATTTTTATAGACCAACAAACTTGCTTTGAGGTGCTGGTTGAAATAAGTTGTGAGCCACTGTCTATATATTTCTACTCTTAGATCAATATCAATCTTAAACTGATCTTTGTTTGGGACATTCAGTTTGAAACTTGGTTCCTCGCGCTGTCTAATTAGCATTAGACCGAATCACAGTTAATTAAAGATCTCGATAAGAAAGTGTCTCTGTCTTCGCAGAGATTGAGCCTTGTGCTTAGGCATATAAATAGCATTTCTATGGTCTCTCTAGCTGTAATTCCTTTCGATTCGATTGGCACTTTGTATATTTGAGGAATGAAATGAATTGAGGAGGAAAAGGCAAATACTTTAAGAAATAAGCAAAGGGCTACTTATTGACACACAATATTAGCTGTTCAGCTGTCCCAACGCAACCAATATGTAAACCATGTAAATATTATGTATGTTTGTGTGTGTGTGTGTGAGTGTGGGGGTGTGTCACATATTATGAAACATATTATTTGGTTAGCAGAGCCAATGTGTGTGCCCTTCTTGCTGTGCTTAAGTTTGTCAGCAATCAGGATACACACACACACACACACACACACATGCACAAGGGAGATAGTCATATATGTATGCCTCTTTAAGGTCTCTAGTGGCTTCGTTGCCAATGCCTTTGAGCCACACATAAATATACATATATGTATGTATGTATGTGTGTATATCTGTATAGATGACTCTTAAGCTGCTTAAATTTGTCTCACTGGCCAACGGCCCAATTATAGATTTGGCCAATTGTATATGGCATAGGTGTAGACGGTGCATTGCAATGCAGCAATACGCAAAATATGCGTTAGATGGCATTTAATCGAAATTAATTGTACAATGCACACACACATGCACAAAGCATTGTTAGTTATAGGGCTTAGTCTGTTAGTTTCTGTTGCGCTTATTGCATTGCAGCCATTTCATTCTGAAAGTTATTTTCAAAGTGCGACAACCCTCGTAGAGTTGACAGGCGAGAAAACAATGCGTACTCCTGCTCCAGCATCTGTTGTTGTTGTTGTTGTTGTTGCTGCTGCTGCTGTTGTTGACATCAGCTTAACATTCTCTGGCAGATGAGAGCCTGTCTGCTGCCTGAACCTACAGCTACAGCTCCAGTTGAAGCTAGAACTCCAGCTCCAACTACAGCTACAGCTCTAGCTTTAGCTTCAGTTCCGCTATTTTCGCCAGTGTCCCTTTGAGCAGCGAGTTGAAGGAGAAAATTGAATTTCGCACAAAAGTTTTTAATTACTCGCATTCATTGTGAACCCATTTTCCAGTTGATCATAAAAACTGCAAGCATAGCACACATACGTACATACATACATATATGAGCGGATACTAAACGACTTGTTAGTGCCCTAACTAATCTCAGCTGTTGGACATCGGCTCTATTATTTTATATATGTGCAGCTGTCGAGTTGCCTTTGCAGAGCTAAGTAGAATTCTCATTAGCCTCACTTGTCTCACTCTCATTTTGTATATATATTATATTATATTAATATATAGAGAGGTATTTCAAATCTAAATGTGATTTATAGCTCAACTGCTCTCAGCTAAGGTTGCTTTAGCTAAAGTTAGTATGCCAGATAAAATTTATATGTTCGACTTGACTGTAAAGAACTTTAAATGTCAGTGGCTCAGCTTTTTTTTTTTTTTTAGTTTATGTAATAATTTGTAGGATTTAATGGGTGTATTTTTTACAACATCTACATTTGCATTATTTTTCTGAGCAATAACAATAACAATAAAGTCATAGCATCATTTAAACTACTTCAAATTAAAAGTCTTAGATAAAAAATAAATAAAAATAAATAAATAAATAAAATAAATACATAAATAAAATAAAAATAAAAAAAAAAATGAAAAAGAATAAAAAAATTAATAAATTAAAATATATATAATATAATATAAATTAAAATATAAATAAATTAGATTTAATTAAAATTAAAAAAATAATTTAAAAAATAATATTAAAAATTTGTATTATATTATTAATAAGAAATAGATTTTTCACTAATTCTAAAAAAAAAAAAAAATCACAAAAACAAAGGAAATTTGAACTAATAACAATGTAGCACATCAATAATATATTAAATGAATAATAATTATTATATTAAAATGAATAAAAATTTTATGTATTTTTGAAACAATGCTAAAATATAAATATCAATAATAATAATTATTGTTACATTTACAATAATAACACAAATATTAATTATAATACAATAAATATTATTATCATTATTATCAGACATGTTGCATGGGCACAACTTATAAGCATAATTATAATAAGTCAGAGATAGCATTCGAACCCTTACACTCTTTTCATTTCGGGAACGAAAAGTATTATGCGTTATTTATGAACATTTTCTTTAGTTAAACTTTTTATATATAAATATTTATAGTTTGGCATAGAAATAAAAACATTGAAGTTGATAAGATAGGGAAATTGAAATTCTTGAAAATCTGCTTAAAATTTGATCGAGTAGCCTAAAGGGCTAAGCATTATGGCAAAGGCAAGTGACTCGAAGAAGATTGGACGAGTGAGGGCAGCTCTCAGATGAGTGAACGATCAGAGAACTTAGCTGTACTCTGAGCTGATCTCTGTTATATTTTAATTACAGTAGAATCCGGTTATAGCGACATTCAAGGGACCGTCGATTTTACGTCGCTATACCCGGAGGACGCTTTAACCAGACGGAGCAAAAAAATTTTTATTTTTTTATTTTTTAAGGTTGCCATGTTCATAATAGCTTTTAACATTAAACAATTTAAATGTTTAATCAAAACTAAGATTTTTTATAAATTTATTTCATTAACATGGCTTAGAAACATTTTTGTGACGTCAGCATTGTACTTTGTCTCTCTCCCTCTCTCTGTCTTGGCAGCATTTGGGGCGTTGCTACGCACACAAGCAAGGGTACTGATCACTGATCAATACATACATGTATACATTTCTAACAGAGACTTTTTATGCTGAAATTTGTTGTCATTATTTCGCGAGTTTTTGTTTGTCACGTCGTAATAACCGGTAAATGACTCAAAAATATGAAAAAATTCGCCGTCATAAGCGGATTGTCGTTAAAAGCGGAGACGTACTAAGCGGAGGCTCTTTCATATAAGTTTGTATGGGGACCAACCAAGACATCGAATTTTCGTCGACATAACCGGTTGGACGCTTTAAGCGGAGTCGTTATAACCGGATTCTACTGTATTTATATTAATTTCTATGGGTTATCACGGCCTATGATTGCAGATGGTTTTGACTCAGAGTATGATCGAAAAATCCCCAATGCTCTGCCAGAGTCCACTTGAATTTTCAACTTGTTTGAGATTGGCTATCAGAAATTTCTTCCAAAGAATTCTAAAAGCACAGAGGCTGCCTGTAGACCATGGAGTACCTAAGTACCAGCCATAGATTCTGAGCTTAGGAATTCTTGAAGCCTTGAAAGACTCTGCTCTAGACATACCTATATAACAGATTTTACTTGAGCCACACAATGTACCTTTGCTCAGAATTATATCTCCCACATGCATGCTTAAGATATTTACTATTTAAGCAAAGTATAAATATATTAGAAGATAAAAAATCTGAGAGATAGTTCCAATTTTACAATTACAACTTTTATGCATAAGTAGTCCATTCAGACTTTTGCTTCTGCATTTAATCTCTATAAAAATGCTATGGCATCTCATCAATTGTCAACAAGTATTCTTGAGAGTCAGCAACACCCAGCTGTAGCACCCTTTAACTGTTTTTGTTTTCTTCTGGTATTTTGTGTATTTTTTTTACTTATTAATTTTTTTTTTTATTTATTTATTATTATTTTTTTTTGGTTTGGAATGCGCTTTTGTAAGGCATTCGCTGCTTGCGCCACAGTTGCTTAAATGAACAACCAATTTTTATTTTATTTTTCTTAGCTGGAAAACACTTATAAATTAACTTTTTCTCGCTCTTGTTGTCGTTGTTGTTGTGACAATTGTTGTTGCCGAGATTTTTATGGCACTGGCACTGGCAGCGGCTGCGGCAGCTGCAGCTGCTGACCAGCTGGATGCCGGACTCCTCATTAAGGTCCCGAGCACACAAAAATGTCCAATGGCGTTTAGTGCGCAATTATGAGTACTTGTTGTTGTTGTTGTTGCTTTTCTTTCGCAACTGGGCGCTTTGTTGCCAAATTATTTTGCTCCATTATAGCCCACTGATGAAAAAAATAAAGGCAAGAGGGAATGGCAGATAGAGAGAAAGAGAGTGAGAGTGAGTGAGAGAGAGAGAAATGAAAAAGAAGATTTCAACTTAAATGTGGCTCAGCTTTACTTTTTTTTGTATTTAATTGTTGCCACCCGCACAACTTTAAAAGAGTGAGCGAGAGAGAGAGAGAGAGAGAGATAGCTAGGCTGGGGTATGCTGTCTGCCACGCCGTAGGCATTGAGGCGTAACAAAGCTGACTTAATGACTCCAAATCCGACTACGGTATAGAAAAAATAAAAGTAACGATGCCAAAATACACAATATACACACGCCAAGCGAGAGAGAGAGAGTGAGAGAGAGCGAGAGAGTGAGATAAAAAGTGAAACAAATTAAAAATGGCTTTTAAACGTAAATGAAATTGAAGTTTGGGGCGGCCGCTTAAAGGGCTGGACGACGCGTTGTGTACTTATGCAACGGCAGAGCGCTGTGGCCAGGAGGCGGCTAGTCCTTAAATTTTAATGACGCCAGCTCGCTTTTCGCTTTTCGCATTTCGCATTTCACATTTTGCTTTTCACTTTTCACACTCTGGCAAGTGTCAACAAGGACTGAGCGCAGCCATCATTTCTCATTGGCCGAGGCTGTGAAAAATTATTTACTGACATTGACGAAGATGCGAAGCGCTGATGCCGCCCGGGCCTATTGTGCGAGCTGCTTCAGCCGGCATTGTCATTAGACGTGAAGTGCCTTTTGGCCAAATGTAATCAAGCATTACACCTTACGTTTCGTCCATCCATGCGACTTGACGGAGGCAACGCGTGCGTTCTTCAATTTCAATATGAACTGAACCGATGACAGTCCTCTGATTGCGTTCCCTCTCTCTCTGCTAATCAAATTGGGCTGCAATATATGTATATTAGCCATAATCACTTTATAATGCGATGAAGATCAGGCTCCCATCTTATATGTTCTCAACATTAATCACTTTATAATGCGTTCGTCATGCAACAGGCTTCACTGTACACAGCAATAATCTACCTTTAGCTAATTGGGTTATGCTCATAAATCATTGTTTGTTCAATCAAGGTAAAATACTCTTTGCTAAATAACGGACGTTTTTCATTAAGCACATTCAGCCAGAGTGAGAGGGAGAGTGAGAGAGAGGGAGAGAGAGAGGAAGAGTGGAAGCAGTTTGTATGTTCTAATGCGACTTTAGTATTTAGTGTAACTGTGAAGGCTGGCCGAAAACAATAACATCAATTACGCAGCATAAATTTTCAATTAGCGTGCAACAAGCAAGCGTTAGCCACACCAACAACAACAACAACATCAACAGCAGCAGCAGCAGCAGCAGCTGGCGTCGCGCTCAACACTGCGTATACGTAATCATTTGTGACCAAACGATTGTCCGTTGTTGTGGATGACATTTGGAGCTTGCTGATTGACTGCCCGACCAACTGACTGTGACACGGCCACTGTCAGCAGTGGCCATTTAATTAAACGCCAACAGCAGCAGCAGCAGCAACAGCAGCAGCAGCAACTGTTGCAGCCGCAAATCCGCCATCGAAATAAAATCAAATCGAGCGCGTGGAGGCGGCGCTGCTGCAGTGACATATGCAAAGAAATATGTTTGGTTCGCATTGTGTGCATGCAGATGGTTAAATGGCCCATTAATTAGTCCAGCCAAATGAGATGAGCCACTGGACCAGGCCGTAGAGCCGTAGGCCTAGCCCTAGGCCGGGCTAGCTTCAATTACAAATTTCAAAATAAAAAATTTAAAAAATCAACTAAATAAATTGTTGTTGTTTGTGCTTCTGGGCTTTTAGCGTATTTAGTTCAGAGCGGGCATTTATTATTTCGGTCTCCGTTGGCCACGAAACTGCCGTGCCCAGACATTGGGGCACGCCACGGCAATTTCAATGGCAATTGCAACTGTCCAAACAGCTGTCGCAGCGCGCGCGCTCGCCGTTTCACGCTTGATTTGCCCGCCAGCAGCAGCAGCGGCAATCGAGAGTGCGATTCAGTGCAATGTGCAATCTAAATAAACATTCCCGACTCGCATCGATCAAAATGCGTGTGGGGGGCGCGGCTAACTGATTGCACTCGTGCTTAACATGATCCTGGCAATTTGAAGTGCATTTGGTTTGTGTTAGAGCCTGCGGCAGGACAACAGCTGAAGAGCCTGCTTGATTTTATTTTTTTTTTATCGGATTTTGCACAAGTGTGAAATATTAATTACAGACTTAACTGGCGTAATGGCCAGCAGATAAGTACGTCTGTCTGCCTGGATAACATTTCTGGATAATATTTTCCGTTGCCATCGACTGCATGTCGAATATACATACATATGTAGATATATGTATGTATGTTATATTATGACATATGAATAGTGAATCGAATTCAAGTTTCATCACATAAAAGAGAATGATACATATATGTATATTATAATAATAGCTCAACCTTCAATTATCCATTGAATCTGTTGTCCATTATCTATATCACTCGCGCTATAGTCCTACACAGGGGAGTCGCAAGGGGAGTAGAGTGTGACACCCTCTTAAAGTCTGCTTTAAATATTTTTGTTTGCTTCTATTTACTTTACTTCTATGAGTATATTAATGAAAATAATATATACGAGTATTAATATATTTGTTATTCAATAAAAATCACCCCCCTTTATCAGCTCCGTCACTACGCCACTGTTACCTCAATTTGCGAGTAGTTAGCTCTGCTGAAAAATCAGAACACACAAGATAACTATAGATATTAATTTCATGAAAAATTTAAGACTTCATAAGTAATAAACAGAACCGAAATCTAATTGCCTTCAGGTATCTAGGAAAGTAGGAGAAAATAAAATACAATATCAACTAGATATTTCAAATATTAGTGCTTTCACATTTACAGTAGAGTATATCAACTTGTAGAATTTAATATACATATTTTTACATATAACTATTTTAACTTGTAGAATTTATTATACTCCTAAGTTCATATAAGTTAAGCGCACCCACACTAGAGTACTAGTGATTGGGGACGCTGTGTTGGGTTCTTGTGAATATATAACAACGTTCTGTTCAATGAAATAATATATTTTATATAATTTGGAACAATAGGTCTAAACTCTCTCTAGTCCGAATATAAGCTGAACTAAATCAGTTCTACCGGTCAGGTTATCCCCTTGAATGTCTGACTGAAATCTCCAGCCTCCTTAGATTGTCGATAGTCTTAACTTATATTACTCAAATTAATGGACTTTAAATCGTTTGGCTACGTTCATTTATTTTGTACAAGTTTTTTATTTATTTAAGAATTAAATTGAGGTAAATTCTAGAATAAAACACTGGCTACAGCGTAGGTCTTCGGAGCTTTTACTAGATAAAATGTCGCTGTCAAAAATCATTTATCGATATTTTGAGTCATCGATGTTTCTAGTGTTGGCAAATGCCCTAAATCCAACACACTTTAGACACCTGTTCTCACTCATAGTCCCTGAGTAAGCTCTTGTGAAGCAAATCCATTTCAATAAATTTTAGCTTGGTTTTCGGCTTGTCTTTTTAGCATGTTTCTCTCACAACTCTTTTCTAGCCATATCAAACTATGATTCAAATTTGTTTTTTCATTCCTCGCATGCATCGTTTGTCAGTGTATTCAAACTTCGCTTCGATTCGACTCTCTCTCTCTGTCTCTCCCTCTCACACTCTCTGTGCTTGTGTGTGTGTTTGTATTTGTTTGTGTGGCGAATGTGTGGCTGATGCGCTTTTCATGTTAATAAATTTTGGACATTATCTCTGGCTGCAGATGTCATATTAGAGTCGCTGCTGCTGCCATTTGCTCAGTGTGCAGCATTTCGTTTCGTTAGCTAGCAGAGCTCGCAGCGCCCGTTAACCACTTTATTTGTTTTCATGTGCACAAATATGCGAATCAAAGTTTATTAATTTACGAATTGTCAACTAAGCTGCAGCCAGAAAGAGACAGCAACAAAACAGAGAGCGAGAGAGAGAGAGAGCGGGTGCTGTCAGGCATAATATGCATGCCATTGAATGAATTTTTGGTAAAATTATATTTGATTGGCGCCCAGGGCACTGGCACAAAGGAAACTCATTTAGGTGCGGCTAATTAATAAAAATGTTGGCAGATTTCCATCGAAATTGCGTGCCATCCGGCCGGCATATATCAATGGAACTAATTTACATTCCACTCTAAGTGCTGCCCCAGTAATGAATTGATGACTGACTCTTTGCGAAGATTTTTCAGCAATGCCATCGATGCCATCGATGCCGCGCGTAACTCAATTATTCAATGGCACCTCAAAAATTGGAATCGCTCCACTCCGGGCCACCCACACGGTGCGCCCAGACAGAGCTCGCCTCGCTGACAGTTTTAATGGAAGCCGCTCGACAATTAAATTATCAAAGACCAATGGCACCGCCTCGCGCCCCTCTGATATGGAAATACAATTAAAATCAAAGGGGAGGGAAGTGAATTGAAAAATGCAGCCCGCACGTAGGCGACAGCCTGTAAAAAGGGAAACAAAACACTTGCTTGACAATGCGAAAATTGAAAAGTCATAGTTGAAAGGGCGAAAAACTGAAAAGCTGAAAAGCTGAAAAGCAGGCCAACGTGTGGGCAGGCTCGACCGAGGCTGAATAAATTCAATTCGGCATGTCCATTAGAAGCGTCAATAGTGTGGGAAATGCAACCAGGCAAAGCAAATAGAACTAAAATGCAAAATGCCAAACTGGACATTGATTGACCAGCAAGTCAGTTGGTCTAATTAGCCGAACGACAAGCCGTTACAAAGAGCGTTCTAATAAGAAAATGCAATTGTTAATGCCAATGATCTAAGCGTGAGCGTTGATTATTTCCTAATTGTAATTCGTGAATAATCGACATATCGATAAATATGAAAATTGGCTTAAACGACAAAGATATATTATAGTGCTTTAGTATTTATTGCCGGAACTATCGATAATATATCGATTCAGCTTTGGCATAAGCTGCAAAGAATGACACCTATGAAATACTACTTATACCAAATATCGATAAACGGTATATCGAAATTTTATTATTGTATTATTTTCATAAATAATTTTTCTCATCAGTTGCCCAAAGAATTTAGAATAATATTTCGGTATTACTTTGTATATCCGTTTTAATCGATAATATCTATCAAATGACTATCTCTATCGCTTTAAGGCATGGCTCCTTATATAGCTTTACATTAAACGAGTCAACTAACAACTTCCATAATTTTAAATAAGGTGCGAAGAATTACAGTTTTTTAATATAATTGACATAATCGATAATCGATAATATATCGATACAAGAAATTACTTATATATTTGCTTCTTAGTTAACTGAGTATTTAACTCAGCTTGATGGTTTATGGATTGAGTAAAGTAAGATTCGGTAAAGTTTTGTAGAAAATTTTCGATAAAGCATATTGATATACAATAATTTGTATAAGAATATCTGTAATCAATCGATATTGATGTACATGAATTTGCATACATACATGCATATTGACTTCTCAGTAAAATGAGTATTTAGCTAGATATTATGGCTGATGGCTAATGCTGAATGATACTCTTTAATATTTTAATATAATAGTATTTCATTCATCTGAAAGATTGGCTGACTTTATAGCTACTATTGAATGGCTTCATTGAAAGCTTTAATTCGAAGCTGGGTAGAGTTTGAAGGGACTGTGAGAAGCATTGGGGTTCGCCGACTATAGCTTGTGTTCTGTTGGCTCGCTCGGTTGTTGTGTTTGCCCAGGTGTGCGTAAATATTTGAGTGTCGTCTATATGTCAAACCGCTCCTAGACTGTGGGCTATCAACAACTTGCGGCCTCAGCTCGATAAACAGAGCGCTTGCTGGGTAAAGAGCGTACGCTAATCAGGCTGCGGGGCATTCGAGTGTGCAGCTGTTGGCTTTGCGGTTTCCATTTGCCCATTTAAATGCCGGATAAATACTTGATGGGGTCGAAACGGGCAGTGTGTGTGTGGGTGTGAAGGGGGGGAGCCGTCCATAAAACCGCAGACGAGTTTAAATGAGCCATTCGATTTATAGAAGGGCTCAAAAACGAAAACTCAATCTTCGTTTCACTTCTTTTTGTCTAGCAGCGGACCGCAGTCAAAAGTTGACCAAAAGCTGCTACGCAAGATTAATGTGAGCCGCAATGAATTGCTGCAAATGTAAGCAAATCACGAGCTCTGGCTACACACACATACATACATACACAAGTTTATGAAACAAATGCAAAGTGCTCTGTTTGCCAGAAGGCTTTGAAATTAATTGCAATTTTAAGTCAAATGCTCGCCAAGTGGTTGAATAAAAATAGATTAGTAAATGAGTAAATGAGCTAAATAAACATAATTAACAACAACAGATAACAGAGAACAGACAGCAGACAACAGAGAACAGAGAACAGCGAGCAATTTACATAGTCAGAGCATCATTTCAATTAACAAAATCATTGCGGCCAATTAGAGAAAGCAAACAACAGCAACAATCTGCCAAGCGACAACAGCAACAACAACAGCAGCAAGTTGAGTAATTTAAGAAAATGTTCGTGCTTATTGACAATGCTCTGTAAGCCATCTAACCACTCCCCCTCTCACTCGCCATCACCCATTGGCCATCTCATCAGCCACCACCCTCCTGGCCAGCGACCCGCAACAAGCCCACAATCGTAAACTCTTTCAACAATTTCATTAATGAAGCCGACTGCGACGCCTCGGAGGCGACGAAGCTGAATTAAATTATGCTAAATGCAAAATTATTTTGTTGCCTTGTTTATGCGTCAGCAAACAAGTTCTCTTTTTTTTCCCCACCCCGAACACTGAACACTGCACCAAGGACTGCACTACTTATATACATGAATATATACATACAAATTTATGCAGTTGTCAATGTAATTGCATCTGTATCTGGTTCATCAGTTCTATGACAATCTGTAGTTCCCTCACTCTGTCTCTCTCTTTCTCTCTGTACATAGATATTTATAAAGATTACGAGCTTATAAAACGATCTATATAATATAACAATATAATATATAATATAATATATGTATGTATATAATACATACCTCTAATAGCGTTTTATGGAATCTGTTTTCCACTTTGATTCAGTATATAACTTCTCTTTTAGTTCAGGGATATATGATCTACAATATAATAAGATCTGCATATTTGTTTTAGATTTGCATCTATATCATCATCTCTGCATCTTTCTATACTTTTTTCCTTTCGTATTTTCATTCTCTTCTCTCTTTTGTTTCTTTATATTATATTCTATATCTTTAAATATATTTCTATCTCTTTATATCTATCAAAACAACTTAAATTTTATCTATATATTTCGATCCGTCTCATAAGGATCTATCTGATCATTTGAATCTATATCTTTCCATCCATCTCTATTTGTTGATATTTTCTCTATATTTGTATCTTATGTATCTGCTTTATGCAAGAATATTTGTATCTCTAGTTCTATTCATAACTGCATCTGTATCGATTTCTTGAAACCTATCTGTATGTCTCCTATTTTTGTCTTTATCTTCTATCTGTATTTGACATATTCATATTAATTTTTATCCACATAACTATTTGTATTTTTATCTAAATATTCTCTGTGTCTATCGATCTATACATCAATCAGACTCTGTTATCGATCTAACTAGCATTCTCTACATATTTGCAACCATCCTCAAATATCTTCACTTATATTCCACACTAATGCAGATGTAACTGTATCTGTATCTGCGTCAATCTGCATCCGTATCTTTGCCTCAATCTGCTGCTGTATCTTTTTCTCTCTGCTCAGCATCTTCATCTGCATTTCTTAATTTGCTTAATGCGCAGCTTTGCCCGCCCCATATCCTTCTGTATATGGATCTATCTGTCCATATGCATCTCTCTGCTGATTGCAGTTGAAGTGCATTCTCACTTCGAGGTGGTTTTGCTTCTTTATTTTTGTATTTTTGTATTTTTTTCTTCGCTGATTCCCTGCAGCTCAGCGTAAATGCTGTAGCTTAATCCAATTACCACGCTCAAGTTGAGCTCCCGCAGTAAATTTGACCGCCGCGAGTTGGGACTCTGCGCTGCGCTTCACATTGACCTACGACGGCCACGGAATTGAGCGGCTTGAAATATGGTAAAATGCTACAACAACATTCAAGAAAGTGGGCAGAAAATGTGTGCGCTGCGGCCATTCGTTCCGCCCGCAAGTTTTTCCACATATCTGTCAGAGTGCGTTCGTCTCGCTCAGCAGCAAACAAAATTAAGCTGTGAAGCCCCGATTAAACAAGATTTTCCTTATTTCTATGCGACCTCGCTGGTTCCACTGTGCAGCAGCAGTAGCGATAACAGATGCACTTGAAGTGCGATTCGAAAATGCTGGGAAAAGCCGAGCTCTGTGCAGCTAAATTAAATAGTTCCACGACCATACTCTACTCCCACTTGTTTCTTACATAAGACCAAAGGAAAAAACCAATTTTGACATATCGCCGGCATTTCATTTGGCCAAACAGCAGCTAAGCTTATAATTGAATCGTAATAAACTAAGAAAAAGTAAAACGAGCAAACAGTTGTCGCTTGTCAAATTCGGAAAAGCCAACAAGTCCAACGAAATTATATTCAGAGTCGGGCATCCATCTGCCCCAAGAATCAAGCCGACAGCTTCAAGTGTAATAAGAGTGTTGCCGGTGACATTGCCAGTTGATGCTGTGCTGCCTGGCTGGACTGACTGGACTGGCTGGACTGGCTGGACCGCCTGCCTGCCCAGTCGGCAGTCGAGAGCGAGCTACGTACGTACAACGGATGACAACTGAGGCTGGCGGCCAATGCGGTTGTGAGGCATTGAAACCAATTAACGAACAATCAACTCCGGGCAACCGCAAAATTCAAAATGCACAGCCAGTGGCCAGTGGCCAGTGCCCTGTCACACATACACACACACACGCACACACACACACACACACACATGTGTGCCTGTGTGTGTGTGCTTAAGCGAGCAACTTAATATAATACTTATATGCATATATACATATATAGAGATGGACACACTAAATATATAATTTTAAATAAATCGTGCGCCATTTCTGCATGACAGCTGAAATGGGAAAACGCTTCAAGAAGCCGCTACCTATTTGAGTAGGGAAAGAAAAGCTTGAATGTAAGCCTCCTATATATAAGAGCTTGAACTTGAGCCTGGTATATACCTGTGGAATCAACTCTTAACTGAGTGTTAACGAATTGGAATAACTCCGACCACAGGTCGTCCATAGTTCGTCATTTTAATTGCAACATTTTTGTTACTTTATTATTATTTGTATTCATTTCATCGCGAGCTCATTGCTGTTTATACGCCGATGCCATTGCAAAAGAGAGTTGAGGGTATATTAGTTTTGTTAAGGCATATGTAACGAATAGTAGTAGGCGTGGCAGATCTTATGGAGAGTATATAGAATAGAATGACCAGCTGCATTGCTTAGCCATGCTCCTCGTTATTCGCTTGTCTGTATCTACGTCCATATGAACGCAGCGATCTCGAAAACTATAACAGTTACAGACTTGAAATCTTAAGTATATATTTTTCATATATCATACATGACACGAGCTTATCTTTTTTTCGATAACTTGCACCAATCTCTAGTTATCGATAAAAATCGATTTTTAAAATTTTAATTTAAATTTTTCAGCATAACTTGAATACTGTTAAAGCTGTTTTGTAGATATCTATAATGAATATTGTGATTTACAGATTTACTCTGAAGATCTCTTTAATGTATTCAGATATTTTGTGCATTTTTAATTTGGGATAACTCTCTTCAATTTTCACAATTTCAACGTCTGGAATGTTGTGTTTTTCCAGTAAGAAAGAGAATTAGATCAGAAGCTATTCAAAATTAAGTATCCAAAGTAAAGCCTATGAATGCTTTAAATTTCAGTGAGTATTGGGTATTTGCTAGTCGAGCATAGCATTTAGCACTCTTACTTATTTGTTCTCGCTCGGAATGGCAATTCGCTCAAACGATTTAACATAATTTTAATAATGCACGCGGCAATTTCCGTGCAAATAGGCGGCGACTGAAAAAAGAAACATTTTAATTAAAATATAATAACAATTGGCCAAAATGCTTTAGCCGAGCAACGAATACCCCGTACGGCCCAACGGAGGCGGAGAAGGGTATCTGGCACAGCCAGTCGGCCCACTGTCAGGATCTGTGTGAAAAGGGTTCATTAAGAAATAAATCATTTAATAGCAATGTAAAATTAAATTAAATTTAATTGTGCCTGAATTGAGTAAACACAAATACGCAAAAAAATAACATTAAACATAAAAAAAGAGTGAGCTTTATGAAAACATAAACATAAACTGCAATTAACCATAAGCGGTATCATCTGACATAGCTAAACAAATAGGAAAAGCAAACCCGATCCAAAAACAATCAACAAAATCAAAATTTCATTTAATCTGACAGCCAAGTGAACAGTTGACAAAAGAAATGAGATTTTAATTGATTTCATTTCGCACAGCGACGTGACAAGGATGTGTTTCATTGTTTATTTATTTGACTCCAATATGACTATTATGCAACTGTAGATATGTGTAGGTGTGTGTGCGTGTGTGTGCGTTTGGCATTTAAATTAGTCAGATTGTTGTGGCTGTTGTAGCAGGAGCAGCAGCAGCAGTCAGTCAGTCAGACTTCTTGATTATTGTGACTTTAAGCAAAAATCAATGTTTGGCATTTCATATCCTTTCTCTGTATATACATATGTGTGTGTGTGTGGGTCAACCTATCCTATTAGCTGTGCTTGACTCTTAAAACTAAAGCCGCTTAACGCAGCTGAGCCCAATCGAAGCAAGCTGCAAATATTTACAACAATTTTGTTCATTTGAATATACAAATTTAGAGACAAATGAACGTTAGGTAATGCTAATGCATTTGTTGCCTAGAGCTAAGCAAGAGATTAGGATAGGTTCAAACTTGTTTTAATGCAGACATACGCAGCCTTTGAGAAAGTAGACTTTAAATCTCTGTGATCCTTCATCTTCTAAGTATATATATATATATATATATATATATATATATATATATACATATATATGTATATGTTTAAATGTATATGTTCAATAATTTTTATAATATTCGCTCAATGGTCCTATGGTCCCAGAGTCCCTTAGACCTAGAATCTTAGAGTCCTATAGTCCTATAGTCCTATAGTCCTAGTCCTATAGTCCTATAGTCCTATAGTCCTATAGTCCTGCAGTTATATAGTCCTATAGCCATAGTCCTATAGTCCTACCATCCTATAGAGTCCCATAGTGCTATGGTCCCGTAGTCCTATGGTCCTATATACATATGTATATATGTGCTTGAGGAAAAATAAAAGATTACTTTGATTTTCGACAGTCACGGCAAAGTTCGTAGGCATATATGAAATATCAATTGTTGATAATATAAAGAAAACTTCATTGACAATTAAAAATGCTTAAATGTGCTATTCACATTGGTAAACGCATTTAGTTTGCACTATTGATCCTCAGATATCCAAGAAAGAACTAGAATTAAAACCAGTTTTTCCAAAGGCTTAAAGATCCTGAGGACACTCAGTTTATTTTATAGACAATAGCCGATCTCTTGCCCAGATCTTAAATTAAAGATCTGTCATATGTATGTGTCTAAGAGAAAATGAATTCAACTTAATTCTGGCTTGGTTCCGAATGCTTACGTCCAGCTTGGGGATCGATCGCCCCTAGGGCGATTATTGTTTCAATATAGAAGCAGAACTTGATGAGATTTCGCTGAAATGTTCACTCTTACAGCTGGGAGTGCTGATTCTCTTACGTACAAATAGAGTCAGTCGGACGGCTTAAGCCGCTTGACAGTTGTTAATTAATGTGCATCCTTGATGGTAAAATAAATAAATTAAAATGTAAAAATAAGCAGCAACATTTCAAATTGTTCATAGTTAAAAAGTAATTATAAATAATTGATAAATGAAATGAAATAAATGCTTTGCCGCCAGCCCATCAAAAGCTTAAGCCATGCAATCAAGGCAAACAAAAACTATACAATGTATACATATATGTATGTGTGTGTGTGTGTATACACACATACATGGACAGTATGTAAATCGTGCGCTCTGCTTGAAACACTGAGGCATGACGTTTTAAATTGCACACACAGCGCTTTAAGCTCAAATGATTGAAAGAGACTCATATCGGATCCCATTCAAGTGCAGGTCACAAATTTCAGTTGCAAAAAAAAAAAAAAAAAACATACACACTCTCACACACACACGCACACAACAAAATAGAAAACAAAAAACTAAGCACAGAAAAAGTAATTCAAGCTTTCAAATGGATACAACAAAAAATGTGTGAATGAACCGCGACGCGGGCGTTGCCAACAACTGAGGCAGTCACCGCGGCAGAGGCAGCTGCTGCAGCAGAGGCGGAGGCAGCGACAGAGGCAGAGACAGAGGCAGCGACAGCGACGGCGGCAGCACTTGGCGGTCATTGTTCCAATTTCTAACCTTTTTTTTTTCATTTTATATATTTTTTTATTTTATTTTATTTTTATTTTTTTCAACTCTGTCTCTCTCCTGGTCTATGCACGTATGTTTATGTGTGTTGAGGAGATTTTTTCAAGTGTTGTTGTTAATTTGTTTGGCAGTGGCGCGCATTTTTCACAGACACACACACACACACGCAGCTAAGAGAAATGCCAACTGTGTGTGTGTGTGTGTGTGGTTAGTAAAATAATAAAAAATACAAAAACCGGCTACAACGGCGACCGGCTACCCTCTGCTGCCTGGCCGCCCTCCTGGCTGCTAAATGTCTAACCAGTTGTGTCTATGAGCAGAGCCGCTGTTGTTGTTGCTATTTTATGACTCTGGATTGGTGTTGTGCATAGAAGCCTGAAGCAGCCGCAACGCCAACACCAACAACACCGGCAACAGCAACAGCAACAATCACTGCCACAAAGTACAGCAGTTTAAACATTTGTATTCGTGCCTGTGGCTCACATGTCAGGTTGACCAGCCAACAACAACAACAACAACAACAACTCTCTCTCTATCTCTCTCTATGTGTGTGTGTGTGCGAGTAAAAAGGGTTTTAAGTGGTAAACACGTTAAAGAAATGCACAAAACGAGCGAAATGGCAACGTACTCAACCCACATGACTTATGCAGCTGAAACAAATGCCAGAGCCCTGCAAAAAGTAACCCGAAAATTAAAATTTCTGCAAAAAAAAAAGAAGTAAAAAGTAAAAAGCAAAAACGAATTAACTCCAACCTAGAGAGAGAAGAGGAAAAAAAAAAACTGCAAAAGTCAAGTTGAAAACGTTTTAGCTTAAGCGAAAACAAGGAAAACAAAACAAAAATTCCATTTGAAGTAAATATTCTAAATATTTATATATATAACATATATTACAATATGTTTATTAATATATAAATACAATAAATAACAGCTAAAAATATGAAATTGGCTGAATTTTGTATATATATTCTTACACTCTAAGCCGAAGCAGCCGAAGCAGCCGTGGCTGACCCAGCGTGGGCGACCAGCTGAGCCGTGTCTGCCTGTCCGTATGCTTGAACGCGTCAATCTCAGAACCTATTGGAGCTAGAGGCTCACATTTTTTTCTGTAGGTCCCTGAAGAGCACGCGTTCCCCTCGCTTTTTTCGATAAATCGATAAGTATCCTCCTTTGAGTGCTACCGACTAAAAGCCTTATTAAAACTTAGTTAACAAGTTATATCTCGTTCATTCTTAGACCTGGAGTCTTAAAAGTTTAAATATAGCTCTATGTGAGTTGTATAGAATTTTTTATATTATTTCTTATACATGTTTTGGATACCAGCCATAAACTTTGACATACTATATACACTTTTACGTTACGCTCTCGTTCTGCATGATAGTTGAAATATATTTATTTTATGTAGATCTTTGTCTTACTACTCTAAGCTTTGCTTTAAGCTTTAACTAGTTAGACTATACTTCTAATCTACTTTTCGTCTAATTTACTCTGCTTCTGATGAAGCTGCAGTCAAAACGGTCATAAAAACTATTTTTGATTAGAGTCTAATTGAAACCACTCCCAGAAATAAGAGTTAAGCCAAAAGCGTTTCATTAACACCGCTTGTCTTCACATATCCAGGAAAGGACTGGTGTCGAAGCAGGTTTCGTAAAGCTCATTTCAAGATTGATTTGGAAAGCTGGATATCAATTTCAAGTTTCGCTCGCTGCATACAGGCAGCCTCAGTGTGTAGCATATTAATGTAATTACAGCATTTTCAAGGTCTTTAAATCGAATGCCCAGCAGCTGGCTTTGGTGTTGAACCATGTTTTACACTGGCTCAATGCAATTTTCAATTGAAAGTCCAATTGAATTAAGGTACAACATTTGCTGGGAAAAATCAGGTAGATAAACGAGCGTGCAGATATTTTCCGACACATGGCGAGCCATGTTGTTGAAAAATACAGTTGGGTTTATATAACACGCACACACACACACACAGAGAGAGCAACACTAACATATTGACAGCCATAGAGAGGTTTTAACGGGCTACAAAATAGGGAGAAAAAACCTAGCCCCAAAAAATGTATAATGCCCCCAGCAGCAACAGAGGGAAACAAAACTAGGGTTTCACATAAAACTAAGTGGTAGAAAATGCGCCAAACATGCTTGTCCAACAACAACAACAACAACAATAACAATGAAACAATGTTGTTTTTTGGCCACATAAAAAGTTTAAAGCAAAATAATATATATAAATGTGTGTGTGTGTGTGTGTGTGTGTAAGCAAATGAAATGAAATTAAGCTGGCGCATAATTGAGCGCGAAAATTGTTTTCACATAAAACTAAAGTGAATTTAATTACGCACAGCCATAAAACATAATGAGATTCAGATGAAAAGAAAAGAAAAACGGGATTTGATTTAATAATATTTATGAGTATTATATACATATACATATGTATGTATGTATTTAGTTGTGAGTGTGTTAAAATCAATTTGCTTAGCTCTGCGCAGCTCGCATGACAATGAAACGAAAAAGGGCCAAAAGTGAGACACAGAGAGTGAGAGCGAGCGAGAGAGGGAGAGAGAGGGAGTCTCAGCACGTGTTGAGTCATGTTTGTCTAAGGTAAATGCGTGAAGAGCAGACAGACAGACAGCTGAGATGTTGTAGATGTGTGACGTATTCGCATCTCTAAGTAATCCTATGAGTAGTTAGAGTATAGCAGTTCGTCTAATTGGCACTTTGATTAGGGCAAGAGTCCGTTATAAATAACGGGACACAAGCGAGAGGCATCCATGCATATGATTTATTCAGAAACATCACAACGAATTATTTATCCAAACATTTTGTGCTCTGGACATATTTTCGTTTTTCTCTCTTTTCAATTTTTGCAAATATTTAGCTTAAAAATCAAATGAATTTCAAAGGCAAAGCTCAAACGCTTTTGCCATCCACACATATTGAATGGGAAATAGTTGCGTTTGCTTTACATAGAATGTGTAATGCAAATATTTGTGCAAATTATTTTGGGGCACAAGCAGAGAGCGACGGCTAGCAGGAGCCGGCTAGCAGGGGGCAGCACGCGGCAAGTGGCAAGCAGCAAGTTTTAGCCAAGTCCACGTCATGGCCACATCATTGCGTGCCGTTTGCCGTATTGCATTCAATTTAACACACACACACACGCACACACACACAGACAGAGATATTATCTTCATCGCATCGCAGTTCGTTCAACTCTTGTTCACACCATAGCGCCAAACGCGTTCCCCTCCGCCTGCCCCTATCCCAGCCCCTGTGTCTGCCTTTGCTGCTTCAACGTCTTTTGACTTTGAAGTGTAAATTTTTGTTTCAGCTACTTTAACAGCTTCAACCAACCCCCTCCCCTTCCCCCACAGACCGCCCTAGCCCAGCCCTCGAAGTCTTCTCGCCTGACGGACGGACATGCGCGCAGTTTTTGATTTGATGCTCGTACGCTAATTCAATTAGATTTATATGCGGCATTTGACATGGCCCCACCACGCTCTCCCCTCTCCCCATTTCCCTCTCCAGCACCCTGCTCGCATCTGCTGGCCTCGTGTCTCGTGCTCGTTGGTTTATTTATTCCTGGACATGTCGCTAAATGGGTTTTCTTGTTTTCTCAAAATCAGATCATGGCCAATAAATCAACACTCGATTCGATTTGTGTGCACCAGGCAAATTGATTTGCCAGCAAACATCAACGAGCCACACTTTTCTTTTGTATGGGGATATGTTTAGCCCTCTCTCTCTCTCTCTCTCTCTCACTCTGTATGTGTGTGTGTTTTCAGTTTCCGCTGTTGTCCATATCAATTGCTGATAATTTATAGAAAAAGATAGAGTCAATGACAGGCAGCAGCAAACAAGGCGAACATCATGTAAATAACTAATCGAAAACAGGCTTTCGAATTAGCTGGCAAACGGGTTGCAGCGGAAATTGTTAATTTCTGCATAGCCTTAATTATAGTCCAGCAGGAGCGCCAGGCACACTGTGTCACAGCTGCACAGCGGCAAATCCAGCCTGACTGGCTGCAACGGGCTGGCCTGGCATTATATTGTATGTAGACATCACGTATGCGCCCTGTCGGCCGCATTCCAAGCACGCCCAATGAAGCTATAGCAACTAATGCAGCAGAGCACAGTGGCAAACTGAATGTCAATCGGCACATGAACTGCCAATTCAAATGAACCACCGACAGCGGCCATCCACTCGCTTGGACTCACTTGACTCGGTTGACTCGGCTGACTTGCTCCACTTGCTCGCATCGCTGGCCCCTTTGGGCTTCCCTGTTGCTCTGGCCTTGAATATAACGTGTGCTCCCCCTCTCGCTCTGCCTGCTGTTCTCATTCTAATTCTTTGATTGAGATTCAGAGTCAGTCAGTCAGTGTTTGATTGCGATTCGCCTTTTTGCACATTGCGTATTTTGGCGCATTTAATTGAAATTGACATTTGTCGATCATAATTCTGTTTCTTTGACACTTGGCTTGCTTATTGGAGTAATTGAATTTCCATCGATGCAATCGACCTTCTACATGTGTATCATCATCATCATCGTTGTCATGACTGTCAGTGTCATCATCATCATCACGATCATGATCATGATCATGATCATCAGCAATGCACAAGAGGCAAACTCTGACAACAGACGCAACAATGTTGATTTAATTAGACGTGCACAGCAAGTCAAATTGATATCGAAAATTCGTCAACGTTGTCGCATTTTCTAACACGTATTACAGAGGCGAAAAACAGCGACAGCAACAGCAACAACAGCAACGTCGTCTACAACAACAACAACAACGATAAAGACAACGACAACGACTATAACCATACAGAAACAGACAGTGACAACAATGATGACAACGACAATGACTCTGACAGTCGCTCGGAATGCCAGCCAATGGCAAATGATGGACTACAGAATACCCTACATAGATTCGTCTATAAGATGTTTAACAAGTGTTCGAATTTTGCAATAGAACAGCATGATTAAGACTCGATTGATTTGTTTGATATAAATGGGGGACTACAGAATACCCTATATACTCTTCTTATTTACATATCTTTGACTATAAAGTCTACATTGATGATTTTATTAATTGATATGCAATCATTTAACCATGTGGAAGTATGAGAAATATTATATTTATAGAAATCTGAGCTCGAGTAGGAAATTACAGTTTTGTCAAAAATATTCGCATTTCTAATGATTTCTCTGTTAATAAGAAACGTTCAATTCGTAAATATGATATAAATTATATGTGAGCAAAAGAGCGTATCAGTCTGACGCCTATGCTACCGTGCTCCTTTGCACCTTTGAGCTTTTGACAAAGCCCAGTCTAGGGTCCATTAAGCACGGATCCATTTCCTCTTGTGGTGTTCCACTGCTCGTCTTTTTCGTTATTGGGTGTTTTTCAAGATTCCATTTTCAAGTTCAAGGGCTCCGACTCCAAGCTGATGTCTTAGATCGGATGTACAGTCACTCAAGCAATCCTCATTGTTATCTGTACAGGGAGGCCATGCGAGGGTTGACGTTGGTACTTATGGGAGCCAATGTTGAGAGCCAGTATCTTGCACAAATTAAGGATGTATATCCACTTAAACCTGCACCAACAACAAAATTGCAGTTGCTGACGATCTTCGAACGTACTTGGAGGCTTGACAGGGCTTTAACGGGACGGGGGCAGCTGCAGCAGTAACCTAAGAGCCATTTCCGCAGGATGTCACTCCTGCTTACTGAGGTCCTAGCCCAGGGGCAAACATTTCCAAAACCATATGTTTTATCCGGTCGAAGATTTCACTTTAATAAGTTCCGTCTTTCTATTTCTTCTAAAGTCGCTGCACACATTAGTTCTCGATTAGTCGAATGCCCTGTGGAGCCCATCGTGGAAACTGTGTGTTAACTTGAATTACCAGGGACAAGGATTGCTATCGGAGGTCTCTAGATGAGCAACGTAGCGTTGCCTTATTTTCGTAACCCCATCCCACCATTAACAATAATAATAATAATAATTAACAATAATGAGTAATATTAATTTGTAGCCAAATTGGGTGATATGGTTTTATCATAGCATCAGTCAGGCCATCAATCTGATTGACTTGTCAGACTACATTGGCATTGTAGTTGACCGACTGAAAACACATGGAAAATATGTATGGGTGTTAAGCTGTCAGGTGAAGTCGTTTTCACGAGCTGTAGCTGAGTCCTGCCTCCAGTCTCGCCTCCTGCTATCTCTTCCACAAAGCCACAGACTATTCTCCAAATAATATTTATTGATAAGCGAAACATCATAATATATTATTTATTGCTACCTACTCAGCTTCAAGCAATATTCCTTATCAATATGGATATACATCTAGTTTCACTGTTATACATTTTCTGCCTTTGACTCTACCACTCTTCGCTTTAAAGTAAAACTTAAAAATTTCTCTTGGCTACTGACTTGCACTTTGTTTTAACAACACTTGGCAACACAGCTACTGCTGCAACCAATATGCCCGCTTTCGCCAGCATCTCACGAGAGCAGCTGACGTCAAATTGCTAAAGTGTCAGCAGCGTCTGCAGAGAGTCGCCAGCTCCATTTACCGTCGTGGCAGTCATTGTTGATTTGGGTTTGGGTTTGGGTTTGAATTTGGATAGAGAACTGGCTCTGGTCATTCACATCGTTGCAAGCACCCCATGCAAGTGACTGCCCGTATGTATGTGTGTGTGTGTGTGTGTGTATTTCGTTCATCTTTATATGTTGTGCGTGCAGAAATTTAACAATTGCAGAAACTGAAACTTTTGCTTTGAGCTGCAAAAGTCTCGCAAGCACAAGTCATAAATATGAAAATAAAATGTGCACACGTTGTTGCTCTCATCTTATATTGTTGTTGCTGCTGTTGTTGCTGTTGTTGCAGACATTTTCGATGCTTAATATGGCAATGCATTTTGGTTTCTTAATGCGCCTGGGCCTGGGTGTGCCAACTGGGAGGCATTCAACCTGCGGCTCGCCGTCTCATTTCATTTGATTTCATTACACTCTATAGAAATGAATCAATTTTACTTTTAGCCATTTATATATCGTATATGTGTATCAGCGTATCTTTCTGTCTAGAGTAGTGCTCTCTCAAGTGCTCTCGGCACTGAGTCAAGTCGAGGCTTTCCCACTGCATTGCTTTATTGTAGTTTCTGATTAGAGCAATTTGCCAGAGTTGGCGCTCTGCAGACTCTCGAGTAGTTCCATCTGCCTCGGCAGCAGTCGCTCGCTCACTTTCACAAATAATTATTGGAATGTAATTTGCAGCGATTAACGTATCATTCGTTCCTTTTCGACTCGACTCGACTCGACTCGCCTCGGCTCTTGACTCTTTGTTTGATTTAATCCGCGGTTGACATGCAATTTCATTCAATTATCATGATTTAGTGCGCCGCCTTTGGCTGAGCGGGGAGACCTTTGCATTACGTATCACGTCTGGCACCCACATTTTGTTTTCGCACCGCCCGCCGCCCACTCGCCGCCCACTCGCCGCTCTGCATACACAGCTCTTGCCCAGTCGCCTCCCATGGCGCTGCCGAGTCTCGTCTAACAGCGTGGGAAAACTAGCAAGCTGTATTCGTAAAAAAAAAAATGAAATAAAATAAAAATAGATGAAAAGATAAAAAAAAACCCATGCAATTATTCAATTTGCGGCCGCATCGCAGCACAATCAAACGATACATCACTTATACGCCCCGTGAGCGAGGAGCAGGAGTAGAGCCGTGCTAGCTAGCCGGCATGCCGAACGGTGAATGCCCTTTATTAAGAGCAGCCAGAGATTAGTTTCGTTGCCAACGAGACTCAACTCCATATATCACGCATACGACCCGCTGAACGGCAGCTAGTTCCCTGCGCTGGATGACTTTGTCAAAGTTGTCTTTGACTTGCTTTCCTTTCGCTTGCCTTGGCTGCAAGATGGAGAAATTTCAGCTCAGCCTCGCCCAGCAAGGACAGACCCTGCGAGGGAAGTATATCAAATTATTTTTGCACGTGTTGAAACTAATGAATTTGCTGCGCAACATCACTTAAATAAAGCACAAGAGTCATGCGAGCTACGACTGCTGCCGGTCGTTGTAGCGACTCCTGCCTCGCCTGTCTGCCTGGATTAAAAACTAAGCGATGCGTAATGCGAAATTAAAACCAAATTCGCTGGCTAAAGAATCGCTCAGCCGCAATTTGCCAAGCTCATAATAATCGCTGGCACTTTTCTCTCTTTTCTCAGACCACCTTGATTAAAGTATTGTGCTGACGCTGCGTATACGCAATATGCGGCGGCAACGGCGCATTATTTGCATTTGCAATAACCAAATAGCATAATGAAAATAACGACAAACAGATGTACGACAACATTAAATCCATTTGCAGCTTATGTTTTTTATGTCTCTCTATAAATACATGCATGTGTGTATATGTAAATGTATATATACATATATGTATGTATGTGTGTATGTGTGTTATATAATGCTCGAGTAGAGCAGAGTGAATTGCTAGGGCGTCGCATCGCTCGTCCCTTGGCAGAAATATGCAGCAGGAAATAAACGACAAAATGACACTTTTGGGGTGACCATATTTATGATGTGTGTGCTCTTCTGGACTAAAAAATAATTTGGTTGACAAAATAAATGCACGCAGACAAAGCTGAAAAGGACGCCGTAAAGAAGTCCAAGTCAAAGGCAGAGGCCAAAGCAAAATAGTTAAGCACATTACCAACGGAACCAGGGCGCCAACAGCAACAGCAACGACAACAAAATGTAAATGGAGAACTGAGAATAAGTGAGAAAGACACTCAAAGAGGAAGAACAAAACAATCTTACTTTTCTGATATATCACAGAGAGCACTTGACTAAGATCGTATAGAAATTCCGCTCTCATTCATACGATAAATTGGATCTAACAAAAATAATTCTCAGTTGAGGATATCTGAGATTAAACATTTATAATAGGCTATTTGGTCACTTAGTTTTCTGATATATCCAAATGGACTTGGTTAATGCGATGGATAAGTTGACACAAAAAATATTTCCAGGTTGAAGGTATCTAGGATTAAAGATTTTCTAATTTGGTTATTTAGCTATATACTTTCTGATATAGCAAAGAGAAAATGATTCTATTCTAGTCCAGTTTGAGATCGTATAGATATTCTACTCTCATTCATACAATAGATAAGATTGGACACAAATATTTCCCGGTTTGAGACATATAGGAGACAAATATTTCAAGCCGAGATATATACGATTAAAGTTCTTATAATATTCTCTCTGATATATCTAAAAACAAGTTGGTTAAAGAATAAATTCATACATCTAAGATCTATATGAATCCGAAATGCCAAAAACTTTGAGAAATCCAATTTGCTGAACTAGCGCTATGCAAAGGTAAATGCTGAACATACATATATAGGGTTAGAATATTTTCAATTTTCTTATTGGCAATTTTACTTATATGCAGAGATGATATACTTTGGTATATACCAGATTTTTATAGGTCTATCTTACAAATAATCTACAAATTTTGAGAGCGCTCAAGTTCTTGCTTAAGCTACTGTTCCTGAAGATGAACATGTGACCAGGCTCAACATATAAAGCCATCGGGACTATGCAGTCATGTGAATACTACATAACATGCCATGGGAAAGCATATCAATAGAGATGTTTTAGTTTTAGAGGAAAACGTAAACGTAAATTTATTTGTTAGAAGAACCTGTCTATTGGAGAATAATTTTATAAAATAAAAATCGAATCAGCAGAATAGTAAAGATCGCTGCTGATCCAACAGTATCCGAAATTTAAATTTGAGAAAATTCTTTAAATGTTAAATGAATTCTTAAAGGTCACAAATATAATTTTTGTTTAATTGTTAGTAATGAAAATATTCAAAGAATATATATATTGATATTTTTATTTTTTATTTATTTTTTATTTTTATTTTTTTACTTAATACTTTTACTTAATACTTAATCTAAAAAATTCTTTAATATTATTTTGAAGGCTGTAGAAGATAACAGCACACAGAATACATTACTCAGGGGTAGAAGGAATTATAGAGCAGAGTAATCAGAAATCTAGTTCATGTTAATATCTAATATTTAGTTCAGTGGGCGTCTAAGTGTGCTCCATGTTCTAGGAAATCCGCTAGAAATCTGGCCTAGTTCGGTTGAACGTCTAGCCTCTTATGATATCTTTAGAATAAATCTTGTGCACTGTCTTCAATTTTTTTTTAACTTTGAGGCTTCGTTCGATGTTCCTGGCTCTCGTTTATGAAGAGGTTCTTGTCTTGAAATATTTGTTGAAGAAATTATATCTTCTAATATTTGCACTGGAAAAACATTTCAAATAGCAAACTCCAAATAAAAAGTTTTAATTTGAAGAAAGAAAAAAAATCAAATGTCAACTTTGTTCAATTCATTTGAAAGCAATTAGCTCTTGTGGTTGACCCTGCTTATCTATAGAGAATCTGTATGTATATACATTTATTATTTGGCTTTATATTGCAAGTCATGTCTGTTTGAGCATTCGCTCAATGCGCTGACATTTTGCAGCCCTGAACTGAAGTTTATACGCAACGATGTGCGATGCACATTTGGGAGATTTAGTAGCGTATAAAAATTGCAGACAAACACAAGCGCTGGGCGAAGAGCGGAGCATTGAGTGGGTGGGTGGGTTGTCTGGCTGGGAAAAGAGCAAGTGCGACTGTGAATTCGCAATGGTGGTGGTGCTGGTGGTAGTGGTGGTGTCAGGCGAGACTGCTGCAAATTTGAAAAAGCAACATGGCAAAACATTGAAGCCATCTCTTGACCACTTTCAACAAATGCAACATGACCAGCCATTTGCCACTGTGTGAGTGTGTGAGTGTGTGTGTGTGTGTGTGTGCGTGGGTGGGTGTAGCTCACACTGAGTGTGTGAGTGTGTGTTTGTGTGTTTGTATTTGCGCTCCAGCAGATAGTGCGCCGAAAGCAGCTTAACAACTCAAACTTCCTACCCACTTGGCACAGGGGTCCACTGACTCAATAACATGCCTTTGCTCTGTCGCTGCTGCTGTCGCTGCCAATTGGGAGCGCTGCGACGTCGATGACAATCGAATTTGTGTGTCAATCGGCAATAAGTCGCACCAACAGTCGTGGACAAAATCTAAACGTGTGAGCGTGTTGGCAGCATCTGCCCAAAGCAAGCCGAAGAGAAAAGAGCAGGAAACTTGTGTCTGAAATAGGGAAAACGAAATACTTACTTTAAAGTTTGTCTACAATTTCTATAAAATCGAGTAAAAGCTGAAATAAATAATAAATTAAAGATAATAATAAAATCATGCATTAAATTCTATTTTTAATATTCCCATGACTTTCCAGTTTTGGTCTTTTAATTCGAATCAAAAATAAAAAGAAGAAATCATATTTAACTCCATTAGTCTCTAATCTAATGCATTCAATGCAAAGTGTTTAGATATATATTTCCATTTGAATACAGACTGCATCGATGGCAGTCAGTTTTGTTTTCATTGCGAGCTCTATAATCTCACATTAAACATTTATGGCGAATCGTAAATAAAGTATTTGCTGCTGGCTGGCCTGGCCAACTGACTCTGACTCTGAGGCTGAGGCCGAGACTGCAAATTAAATGGAAATAAAATGCAGCCAGTCGAGCCATGAAAAGTGGTTGAAAAACTGAAGAAACTGGGCTGGCCTGCGAATGATGTTGCAGTGCCACATAAAAGCGTTCACACACGTGCAAAATCCACACACACACACACATACGCACAGAGAGCAGGCGAAAGAAGAAGATAAGTTATGAGCAATTCTTTTTAAACGTTTTCCTAGTTTGTGTATATTTACCTTTAGGATTTATGAGATTAGTTGCCGACATGCACGACGCACACACACACACACACACATGCGCAAGCATTTCACAAGATCTCCCTCTCTCTGTGTGTGTGTATGTGTGTGTGTATTATCCATAAGTTGAGGAAAGCTTGCAACGAGTGCGACTGCAAATGAAAGCAACTCGTAATTGCATGAAATGCAAGTGGAGCAAGTGAGATAAGCTCAGTCAGTGGGGTCAACTAGCAGATACCCTAGATACGAGTGATGAAAAAAACAGACAGAATTTAGATATTGCCTCAACTCGAACTGTGCTAGAGCCATAAAGTCCATTAGGTCTAATGTTATTTAGATACAGCCCGTAGCCCAATAGACTCCATGGTATTTAGGCTGCCTAGAGGGTATGCACATACTTAATGCAGCTCATAGCGTCACACACACTGATTGTGGAGCAAAGGGAATTGACAACAGACCAAGAGAGAGAGAGAGAGAGTGGGGAAGAGGGAAAGAAAAGATGCGCCACAGCTGTATTAAGCTGTATTGCACAAAAGACAGTCATCGATGCTGTCGTGGCCCGGACGAACGCACATAGTTTTACTTGGAGTGCAGCCACGCGATGCGCACCACTGGCACCACCAATGGCGCATTACAATTCCTTCACTTCACTGCTAGATATTGTCAAAGCAAATCGTTTCTTGACCTTGAATTTGAATGCCGATAGCTTGGCTTAAGACTTGGCTAAGCTCAGCTAAAGAAACAAGAATTGGTCAAATAATATTTGTTCAAGTTTGCATTGGGATTTGTGCATAAAACTCGAATCTGAATAGTCGGAATTATTTACTTCTTACTCAAACATAATAGCTGTAAATATAGTGAAGTACATACAAGACTCTTGCTGCCTTTTAAGGGAATGTGATATATGATTTAAGACTATGGAAGACGAACACAAAAGACATAGCTTAGGGCAGGTAGGAGTTATGGGAAGTGACTATAAGATATAGAGGTGTTCAACTATTGATAGTTTGCTGCAGTAATCGAAAGTGCGTGATAGTGTCATCGATAGAGCCCAATATGAAACCGTTTTCATCATAGTATCTAAAAATTAAGTTTATTTTAGCTTGACTGAGTAATTATAGCATATGAACGTGTTGCTCCTTCAGCCGTTTCCTGCTGTCTGAGACGGTTCGCCCTGTCTAGCCAAATACTCATACTTAAAGGTTTAATTGTAGGAAAATTCATCCTGATTAATCTCAAATAGAATTTGTAAAAGAACTGAATAAACCTGTAATATATCAACTATCGCTGGCACTATAGCGAGAACTATCGGTCATCAAAACAATCGATGGATCGATACTATGATACAACGATAACTCGATAGTATTATGACACAACGATACCTCGATAGTATTTTCCGACTATCAATAGTCTAAGATATTCAAATCTCGACCAACTTTTAAATTAAATTCTGGTCATTTAAATATTGTTTATGTTCTTCTTTTCCCATAAATATATAATAGCTATAAATTTAAATGAAAATAACAATATTTTTGGCGGTACCATTTTGTAAATGCAGACTTTAAATTTTAATTCTTTTAAATATTCCATAGTACTATAGATAGTATCGATGGTTTTCGCGATCAATTATTTTCGATATCGATGGTTTTCACTGTCCGCTTGCGAAAAAAATCGATGGTCTCTCTATCAATAGCTTTGCATCCCTAGTAATCAGACTCGATAGAGCGTAACCATCGATAATTCCGATAGTGCCAGTGCTAGTTTACCACCTCTAATCAGAGTTAAATTTCAAGTTCATTTTAGATTGAACTCAAATCAATTATTTTATTTTAATTTATTGATTTTGTATTGAAATTTTATTGAAGTTTAAGTATGTGTGTTAATTGTTTAATCGCTGTCATTAAAATGAGAAATTTTCTCCCCCCACTTTGCCATTGACTAAACTCAGCAGTTACAGGGCTCAAACAAATAAAACAAATACATAATTTAGTCAAGCGGCTCGCTGGCTCAGCTCTCTAGCTGTGCTTAGCCTAATTATGATGCTCCTCATGCTAAGAATGTTATTGCAATTAGCATCCATTACAGCCACCAACTGCAGTGGCTACCCTCGCAGCTGGCACTGAAATATTTTGATTAAAACATGTTTATGCGTGTGTGTGTGTTTGTGTGTGTGTGTGTGTGCGTAAGCTCATAAATAGAACATGTTGAAGCTGCAGCTCCAAAATGCAAATTTCGTTATTTGTTCTGTTGAGCTGGGAAAGCAATGGAAATTAATTCCGAGAACTTTGCCCGCTGGTGGGTGGTGGGTTGGGGGCGGGGCAAACATTTCACAATAATTATTGCAAATTGCATTTAATTTCAAAAATATGTTTTATAAATTGAACATTCCTTTTATCTTGCAGGTAACTATCGCACCCAAATACATACACAGGCACGCCCATATCTATTGAACAACGACAGGTGATTACGAGTATTAGACACGGCCAACTGCTCTCGTGTCTGCATGAGGTAAGCCTTTGATGTTTCACCTGGCTTTGCATCCGCCAGCCCCCACTATCAATAAAAAGCACACACTAAGCTCGCACATTGCAGGCCTTCATTTTAATTAGGCGTTTGTGCAGCCAAATCGAATCCTGACACAGAGCGAGAGAAAGAGAGAGATAGAGAGTGAGTGAGGTAGATGGGTGCTTTGACTTGACTGCTAATTTATTTGGCACTCGCAGCGTTGACGTTCGACCTCGCTCAGTGTCCGCGTCAAAGGGCAACTACGTGGCGCAAAGCGAAGCATCCGATACCCAGTCTCGACTCCTGCTCCTGCTCCTCCTCCTGCTCACGACTCCTGCTGCTGCTGCTGCTGCGCGAATTATGGCAAACGTACCACATGCCACACATTGCAACGAGCGGGATTTTGGGTCTGACAGGGTTATTAGCAAACGTCAAAAATCCACCAATTTGGCCCGGCGACAGCCCGAAATTATTTTTACCTTACACATAATTGGAGAGCTTACAGCCAGTCGGCCGTTGGCAATTAAAAACGCAAATTTATTCGATAGCCGTGGGCAGGCTTAAGCCAACGGCAGTGTATGCGATTGTTCGGTCTGTCGTCTTGATTAAAACTGTTTCAATTTGCAAACACACACACATACATATGCATACATTTGCCCGATCTATACTCCAACTTTTCCTCGCTCGTCGAGCTTTATTTTCTGTTTAGTTTTTGCCTTTGCGGCTGCTTCGCTTTCTGTCTCTCTCTCCCTGCTTTTCCTCCTCCTATTTGTTTAGAAAAATCAAAGTGCACTTTAGATTGCCAGCAAGAGGGAAGCAGAGTTCATGGACATGGCTTTCAGTATGTGAGTGAGTGTGTGTGTGTGTGTGTGTGGCCAAACAAAACGAAGAGCAGAAAAGGCGAATGCCATAAGTTGCAATCGAGTTTCGTATCTTAATAGTTGGGCCAAACCCCTAAAAAGTTTCGAACACGCCCACTCTCTCTCCCCTGGCCCTGTTGTCCATTCAGAGTTGGCTTAAACGTTGCTGCAATTGGTAATTAATACAAGCAAAATGGTCAACAGAGAGCTGCCACAAAATTCATAGCATACTTATGTGTGTCAGTGTAAAGGTAAAGTGTATTCCGGTTGACAGCTGACAGCCTGTTTGTAGCCATTGTTGCAGCAGCTGCTGTTGTTGTTGCTATTAGTTGTGTTGTTGACAGCTTAGACTGTAGTCATCTCGGTATGGCATAAGCGTGTGCGTGCAGCCAGCCAGCCAGCCAGCCAGCCAGACGTCGTCGTTGATGACGAACGAGTAAATTAAAATTCAAAACAATTTTGCTATGACAAATTCCATTTTATGGCATCAAAATTATGCAATAAATATAAACCGAAATCCGTAACTAACAATGTGACTGAGCGAGTGAGTGAGTGAGTGAGAGGGAGAGTGGGAGAGGGATAGTGGGATATGCGAGGCAAAGCTGTAGAATAGGATTTTGAGTTATAACAACAAAACGACGTAAACAAAATGTTGCAAAACAACAAGCAAAGCTTCAGCATATGCAAAGCCCGCCTGCATCTCTCTCGTCTCTCTCTCTCTCTCTCTCTCTCTCTCTCTCTCTCTCTCTTACATCCTGTTGGTGTGAGTGTGTGTGTGTGTGTGCGGCACGGCGGTGTGCGGACGCAGATAACGTTGGCATTACGTCAGGATAACGTTGAAATTACATTTTTCACACAGCACACTGGCAATGTAGTTCGTGGCGAAGCGAGTGGGGCGTGGCAGCAGGGTCGTCTGACACTGACCGGCACACACATGCAAATTTAGTTCAAGCAACAGCACACACAGACACACACACACACAGACACACACAGGCAAAGTTAAGCCTGCTGACAACGGCGGCCACAAAACACTGCGACTGCTAGCTGAAGCTGGAGTCCAAGTTGCCAAGTCCATGTCCATGGCTGCATCAGAATATGCTGGCATTCACTCTCACACAGACAGACAGACAGACAGGCAGCTCCTTGGCTTTGCCTTTGCCGTTGGCTCGACCTGCCGCTGACACATAAGGTGCATATTATTTCTATTATATTTTTGCATGCATTTGGAAGAGGTGAGTGCAACTGCCAGCAGCTGACTGAGCACTGCTGCATGCGCATGCCAAAATACTTAATGTGCGAATTAAAATAATACACACACACACACACGCACATATGTAAATACATATGTGTCTATATACATCTATATACGTGTAGCCTTTGCATTTGCTGAGGGGTGTGAGGGCAGAGCGCTGTCAAAAGCTGCTTAAAGCTTTGCTGGTCACATCTAAAAAAAAAAATAAGACCCAAACAACAACAACAACAACAAGTGCCACAAGAGCTGCGTCAAACGTATTTCATTTGGCAAATAAATAAATCCTAAAAGTATGCAACGTTTTTTTCTTCTCTTTGGCAAATTCAATTGCTCCGCTCTAATTATATATACATACATACATGCATACATACATACATATCTATGTGTATATGTATATGTGAGTGCTTTAAACATTCTTCGATATTGAGTCAATCGAACTCATTTCCGCTCTGATGCGCCCGATGGAAGTCACTCGAATACGCAGAGTCTCTCTCAACGAGATTTTTGGCATCAAACAATGGCGATTTAAGACGACTTCAATTAGCTGCGAGTGAAAATGTAAATGCATAAATGCTTTTAACGTGTACGTTTAATGGATTGCATATCTGATTGATGGCCAGCGCCAACGTCGACTGGACGGCGATTGGCGATTGGTGGGAGCGTAATGAAAAGCATTTAAGTGCAATTTCAATTCGAGGCCGAAAGACTTTCAAAGGCAAAGAGGCAAACGCTTCGCATCCCTTTTTCCATTTCGCTCTCTGACTTTCTCTATGTGTGCGTGTGTGTGTGTGCGTGGGTGTGTATTGAGACATTCAGCAAAAATTTAAGAGTTTTATGCAATTAATTCGATTAAAAGGTTACCACAGCATCCGAGCAGCAGCACGCAGTCAAGTGGGCAAGAAAGGACTCTGTTTTGTTTGGCCAACCTTTTGAGCTGGCTGGATTCTGTAGAATGGCTCAATGCTGGATCAAATTATGGTACATCAGCAGTTTGCATTTGAGATGTGGTTGGAGTTTGCTCATTTGCGAAGCGTTATGCCCGAGCCGGGTCAGAGCTAACAGTGGCCAGGGATGGCAACCGCAGGGCAGCATTGGCAGCAGCTGTGTCAGCGAACCTTTTGGGCAGGAGGACCCAGGCCCAGGCCCAGGCCGACCCGAAAACCGATTATCTACCGCAAATATGGCCACTTCCGCAGCAGCATGAATAGGAATTCCGCTCATCTGGGCGCACAATAAGACGGACGGAGACTGATTCCGCTTCCAGTGCTCGATTCACAGGCTGCAGCGCGTCTGTGTTGAATGGATGCATCTATCGTAACGTCTATCAGAGTTCCCTCGCTTGGAGTTGCTCGACTCCTGCTCGACTGCTCAGATTCCATCTCATGCCGCCTCATGCTCTGCTGCAGCGCCATCTTCATTAATCAAGCGCCAAAGAGTCGAAACGCTGCCCTCCGCTCAGCACCTGCTCGACATCCCTGTTAACATCTCAGCTCGGCACAGCGGACTTTCGGGCCTACGGCGAGTGCCCGTGGCAATATGGCTTAATGTGTCATGTCCTCATGGCCATTTGTCAACGCCAGGGCTTAGGCGATGAGGTTGCTTTTATTTTACAGCTGGCTGTCAGCACGCAATCATGCTTCGATTGGCGTGCATTAATTCAACTTTACAGCTTGCCAGCTTGCCACCATGCCCCTCCCCCTCATGCTGCATCGAAACTCACATGAATTGGAGCCCAGAAGCAAGCAGAAAGTGAATGAAAGTCCGAGCTCAGCCTGGATGCGAATGTCATTTTGTATCAATTACCTTTTTAGCAAACGTAGGAATACAATATTTTTTGAGAGTGTGAGAGAGATAGCGAGTGTGTGTGTGTGTGTGTGTGGGTGTGAAACCTTTTCGTCGAATTTTGCACGCACATTTCAAATATTTTAGTGCATTTTTACGGCGAACGGAAACGGCAGCAACTTTTATCACGTATTGACGGTTGAGTGCCCAGAGCCCGGAACGCCAGCGCCCCGCTCTCCCTCTCTAGTTACTATCCAGTTGCCACCTCAGTGCCCTCTCGCCAACTGCTGCAGCTGCCCTCTTAAGCTGTTTGCAAAAGGTGCACCGGAGCAGGAGTCCTCAGCTCTCTGAAATCGTTCAATTGCAGCACAAAGTTTTCATTCGAGAGAAAGCGAAGAAGTGCCGTAGAAAAGAAAACGGAAAAATTCTTGCCGTTTTCAACTTGACTGGCAGAAAAACGTCCGAGGGAGACGTCCCCGCCCTCAACAGCTGCTGGGAGGGTGCACAGTTTGCCGGTGCTTAGAGTGCCAAGCGTCCATTAAATGTTGTTACCGTTCGTTGTTTTCTCTTCATGTTGTTGTTGTTGTTGTCGCATCTCGGCCATTGCGTGCATTTAGCCTATTATGCTCGATGCTCCAACTCAGCAGTTGGCAGAACTAAACAAAAACAAAACAACAGCAAAAAAGTAGAGAAAACAGAGAAAGAAAATGTTTAATTGAAATGCATTTCGAGTGGGCGGCAACAGACGACCCCCCAAACCCCCCCTCACCCCAAGCCACAGAGACGGAAAGTTGCGTTAACAAGCTTGTCCCATCCACATCCAGTGTCTTCCAGGAGTCTCAAAGCCAATGCCAGTTGTGCAGTCGGGCCACTGTTTACGCATCCCAGCTATGCAGCTGGCAATTATTTCAATTAGTTCGGAACGCAATGCTTGTCGGTCGATGGCCAGCCTCCAGTCCATCGATGGCTGCCGCTTTAGCTGAAGTCCAACTTGGCCCCTGCTCCCTGCATCGGAGTCGATGGCTGTTTCTCCAGCGCGCTCTGCACATTATGCGGCTTACGCTCCTAAAGTCTGGCTCCCTCTGCATTTGCTGATTGGTGTGCACAGCCTGAAGAGTCCTTCGTGCTTGTGCGTGTGTTTTTTTCACGCTTCCTTCTTTTTGTTTAATCTTTATATTCGAGTCAAGTGCATCAAGATGTCAAATACACACATTCCAGTAGAGGCCATCTTCTTCTTCTTCTATTATTATTATTATTATCAAGTGTCATTCAAATTTGATATCAAAAGAGCGCAATTGATAAAGTGTAATGGACTGAACCTCTCCCTGGCTGTATGCAAAAGGACTTGAGCCATAAATTAATACAACAATTGATGATAAAACACTCAAGACAAGTCGGACAAATCTAGCCGGGCTGCCCGACTAACAGATACCCCTTATAAGTGTAAGCAGTCAAGTGAAGAAAGAAGAAGCCTAATTTAGACTACAAAATCAAAAAACCATTTAGTCAAAAGTAATAAATAATAAATAAATACGAATCAGTCAGAAGACAACCAAGGGATCTACTTTTCCGATTTCCATTTATGATGGTCAACAAAAGTTGACGTACAGCTACCATGATATTATCTTGCAAATATTTTTAAATATTGGGCAGCATGGTTAGACAATAAACTAAGTCGAAAACAATTCTTTTTATACCCTGAACCCATTGAAAATGGGAAATCAGGGTATAATGATTTTGTTAAAAGTATGTAACAGGGAGAAGGAGGCGTGGCAGACCCCACAAAGTATATATATTCTTGATCAGGGCGACGAGATAAGTTGATTTAGCCCTGTCCGTCTGTCTGTCCGTCCGTCCGTCCGTCCGTCCGTCCGTCCGTCCGTCCGTCCGTATGTTTGAACGCGTCGATTTCCGAAGATACAATAGCTAGAGACGTGAACTTTTTTTTAAAATGACCTTATATACAGCACGGATATCAAGTTTATCAAAAAAGATCGATAACTCATCCCGCTATTTTTTTATCGATAAAAAACCTTATCGAAAGACAGTTATAAAATTATATCTCCCACATCTTTAGAGCTAGAGTCTTCAAATTTTTAATGTAGACTCATATGTACTTTTTAGAATTTCGATTTTTGTTATAATTCACCCCCCACCCTTATATCCACCCCCTCACCCTCACCTTTGTAAAAGGCGTATTTAAAATACTAAAGACTTGAGCTTCGGCATATACACGCATAGTATTGATATAATCACAATCTAAAAGTTTCATGAAGAACGTACATCCACAAAAAAAGTTATTAAACAATTAAGTTCTCATAGTAAGCGCAAGCTGCAGCCCATGCGTGTTAATGCGTGCGTGGCTATGTGTATATATGTATGTGTGTTTACGCGTGTGTGTCTGTGTGTAAACAGAAATACGCGAAGAATTATTGAAATATCAGTTCTCCGAAAGGTTCAGGGGATTTCCTAGTCGAGCAGTCTCGACTAGAGCTTTCTTACTTGTTTATTATTATTATTGCTAATATTATTATAAAATCTGTACATAAATTTGATACTTTTACAACACTATTTGATTGACTTTAACTCGTATATAAGTTAAGCGCACCCACACTAGAGTACTAGTGATTGGGGACGCTGTGTTGGGTTTTTGTAAATATATAACAACTTGGTGTTCGATGAATTAATATATTTTATATAATTTGGAACAATAGGTCTAAACTGTGTCTAGTCCGAATATATACTGAACTAAATCAGTTCCACTGGTCAGGTTCTCCCCTTGAAAACATTTAGAATCTAAATATCTATTCTGTTCAGCCCTGTCTATCGATAGATTGTAGCCCTCAATCATTCTAAATCATTAGAAAAGCCCAAACAAAGCAGCTCCTCCCATAAAAATAAATGTGAGTTTTCTTTAGTTTTTTCACTTTCATTTAGCTTGAACATGAATAAACATGTGTAAAAATACTAGAAAGTGAAAATCATAGGGATATTTTAATTTCGTGAGCTAGAGTAGCAACCCTGCACATGGTAATGGAAACAAGACGTACATTCACAAAACCAATATGCTCATTTCACTTTTGTGAATGAGTCTAAAAATATTTGGCACTGGCCAACACTGCTTGCGTTTTGCTCGAGTAGCTCTACAGTCTCTTTTGAATAATAGGCAAATATAAGAAATATGTAATGCGTATTATATCTAAGGTATATAAAATACAGCAGAAATCAAAATTGAAACTAAATGCGAAACTTGGTAACTCTAGCTCTAAATGTGTATGTACGAGGTATTATATTATAATTTAATTGTGATAGGATTTATAATTGATAACTTTTAAGTGGTAATATTAATCGATTTATTTAAGCAACAATGCATTGATGGCCCCTACTCATATATCATTCAATACATTTTCAATGGGTTCGAGCTATGCCAATTGAGAGAGCTTTATAGTCGCCCGACTTGGACGAGCCCCATTCAGCTCAGTCAGCCCAAGGGAGCAGGCTGTCCTCGAGTTGAGGTGTCTGACTCCCTCGGGCCACATCTGGCAGTCTGGCTGTGTGGGACTCCGCATCTGCATCTCCAGTGTATGCAGATTTCAGGCGAGCCACGCGCCGGCATTTTGAGGCAAGCCTAAAAGTAGGCAACGCCCTCTGCCTCGCCAGTTGCTGGAGGCGGGTGGCAGGTGATTTACGACTCGGTTTTTTTTCTGTGTTTTAAATATTATAATAGAGTTAAGTGCATTTAAGAGCGATTGCCGATTGCCGATTGGCGTGATGGGGAGGGGGGGGGGGGGGGGCTTTTTATGTTTTTGTTTTTTTTACATGCGATAGGCATATATATTTATAGGTCATGCTAGCCTTTAATGATGCCATTTTGAAATGCGGCAAAGGGCGCGGCAGCAAAATTATGAGTCGCATTACGCAAATGTTGCCAATGCCGCAGCAGCAGCAACAATAACAATAACAATAGCAATAACAACATGAACGAGTCGGCATCGTAAAGTTGTCCTTTCTGGCTGCACACAGTCTGTCCCATAAAACATGTATGCGCATATGTTGTTGTTGTTGTTGTTATTATTGTTGTCGGCTGTGTTTTCCTTGACTTTTTTTCTGTTGTTGTTGTTGTTGTTGTGTGTGTGTAATGTTTATTGTTGCCAGCTGATTAAGTTATTATTATTATAGTTTATGTTCACGCGGTTGAAGTTGACCGTTGGCAATTTATGGGGAAAATCGCGCTTTTCCACTGGATTCCATTTAATGGCATTGCATACGCATTACGGATAATACACTCAAGTGTGTGTCTGTTTGTGTATGTGTTTATTGACATACATACATATGTACATACATCAATGCCACACACACACACATAAACAGATTCTATTGCAGCCGGCCAAATGTTATGCTGCAGTTCAAAGTGCATTTCAATGCGATATGCATGTCTTGTGTGAATGATATGCGACCCGCACAAGCACGCACACACACACACACACACACATACACAATCAGAGTGGGCACACCGCATCCGCTGTAGCGGGTGGGCGCGGGGGGGAGGCATGAGCCCTGAAATTTATGCTGTAAGCGCGGCATGCAAATAATGTTAATTTAAATGCGAGTATCATCGGTAGCAGCAGCTATAAACCAACACCAATGCCAGCACCACGAGCACCACTATCAGCACCACTATAGCCAGCGAAACAACAACAGTAAACAAACAGAGACAGAGAGAGACAGAGAGAGGTAGAGTGATGGTGTCACAGGCATAGGCAGGCGACGGCTGATGTTTTGCTGTGGCTGTGCGTATACCCTGTAACTGTGGCATGCGGCATGGGCTAGCTTGTTTCCTAACGGAAATATTTATGCCGAAATATGTACAAGGGCTTGCATAAATATTTAACAAAATACAATTTCCAAACAGAGAAAGAGAGAGAGAGAGAGAGAAAGAGAGAGTGAGAGAGAGAGAAAGCATATCTAACAATTGTTTTACATTTTCGCATTCTTTTCATTTCATTTCTCATTTCGTGCTCATTTTTTTAGCAGAGCAAAGGCCGGGATATCACTGCCAGTTATGCTAGGGGCTGAGGCTGGGGCTTGGGGCTGATGGAGTTGGGCGCGTTTGCTTTAAAATGCTTGTCGCATGTCGCATGGCAAAATTTAAAGCGCAATTAAATTTTGTGGCATAGACAGCAGCCATAATAAACTGCAGCCAGACCCAGAGGTCTCAGGTGTGCCTCCATCTCCCTCTCTCTCTCTCTCTCTCTCTCGCCGGGATTAAGCTACGCTACTATAATGATTATGATGCCGATCCTAGCAACGTGGCGATAATGCCCCTGTTAATGCCCACATATATACCCGACCAGAGTAGCCACGCCCATCAGCCACCCACGCCCACAATTATTTGCCAGCCAAATATGCTGGCAAGCAAATTGATGCGATGTCGTACCTACCACTTAAGCGGCTTAGTTTCGCATGCATACGGATGAGCCGTAGCTGTAGCATTCCGCTGAGAATATTTCCTTTTATTTACGCACTGAATGAGCGAGCAGCGTCTAATTAGCTATTTACTTATTATGCAGGGCAACTGTAACCATAGTCAAACACACACACGCACACACAGCACACACACACACACACACAGAGACAGCATCAACAACCAATTAATTGTATCAAAATGAAATCCTTAAGCGAAAACTTTGCCAAAGGAAATTAGTTTACAAAAAGAGCAATAATATATACCCACACAAATATACGAGTACATACATATTTATATGTAACTGTATATATTTCCGAGTTCATCCATATCAATTCATAGCCTAGAAACAATTAAATTTGAAATTGATCAAAAAGTCTCAGTTATCTGCTCATTCATTTGCAACAACAACTCAATCTCTGCTTATCGCCTTACAAAGATAAGTGAGATTGTTGCAGTCGGGTGCTACCGACTGCATAATACTCTGTTAAGCACATGATTTCTAGGCAATAATAGAATGCCTTACATGTAAATAATACTATGGAAACTGTAGGAGATTTTTCAATATGCCACGCCCCCCAAGAAACGTCTAAATTATGTTGAAGTCATTTTTAGAGAAGTTCAATGTATAATTATATAATTATGGAATTTTTAAGATTTTCGTTTCGTCAGCTCTAGGATTTATAAGAAATATAAGTGGTGCTCAAAATATATAAGAAAATAATAGAATATGAACAAATCACTATATGTAATCACATCCGATTTGCCACACCCTCCGCAGGCGTATACACAAAATCTATCATAATAGGAAGTTAATATTAGCTCACGTGTCAAATTTGAGCGTACTAGATCTAAAGCAATGGAAGATATACTTATATGGATAGACGTAGATATACTTCAAATACTTTGAAGATCGCATATGTATATCATATTCTGTATATTAATAGAGGTGAAAAGGTTATCATCCTTACACAGAGTCGATAAGACAGCAATAGAGATTGCATAAAACCAATATACTCATTTCACTTTATGAATGAGTATAAACACAATTTAAGACACCAACCCATACACACACACACACACACGTTCAGTTTGCTTAATGAATAGGCCCAGCAATTTTAATTAGGCGCAAATATGTTGTTTCATGCATTTTTGTTGCTGAGCTGTAATTGGAGTCGAGCCTTTATTAATATTACGTATACGCCGTATTGAACAGCCACATCTATGGGTTAATATCCGTTATGCTATGACCAACAATGCACATATACAAATATGTGTGTGTGTGTGTGTGAACTTTCGTGCTTGACTCTCTGCAGATAATAAATTTTGCATGCGGTTTTGCTCGGCGAACAGCTCGCATCGGTGGCTGCCGCTGCTGCAGCTGTTGTTGCTGAGTTATAAATTCAATTACCACCTACTAATTAAATTCAATTCATTAAAGAATCATCTGCACTTTTTTTTCGCATTGGGCATTGTGCATAAACATTAGCTGAATTCGCTTTTTACATCGCTTGACTGATGTGTCTTAAGCCTTTGCTTTTGCGCCAGCTAATGTTCAATCTGTGACCTGACAGCCAAAGCCCAACATGACAGCTCAGTATTATAAGTTAAGCACACACACACACACATACATAAGCGCATGTGTGTGAATGTGTCCTTAGAGCATAGCAAGAGCTAACACACTGCTGTTGCGGTCACACGGCTGGCGATTGAACAAGCCACAAACTGTCATTTAAAACATTTGCAAAATGCTCAATAGAGAGGCAGAGAGGCAGTGGGTGGGGCAGAGGGAGTCTTATGTTTAGTAAGAGAAATCGATCGGATGTTTCGTATTTTGCTGAAATTGTCAGCAAAGGCGAATGAAGTAAGAAGTCGTAGCGTTGCGTTATTCATATCCACCTGGCTATGCAACCTGAATATGCAAAACGAATTTGATCGCATCAGTGGGCGTGGCAGGCTCTAGAGAGCAACGACAGCAGCAGCAGCAGCAGCAGCAGCATCAGCTGGCATTCAAATGCAGCTAAGAAATGCACGACAATATGAAACAGACGCCCAAAAAACTAGGCAACACAAAATGCGCTATGTGTGTGTGTGTGTATTGGTGTATGTGTGTGCATTTGTTAGTTGTCATGTTCCAAGAGGCATTTGTGGCAGCCATTGGACGGCTTGTTTTGGCCGATTTGACGGCGCCTGCGGTGCGCTGGCAGTCAAATTACCAAAAATGGCTAACGTGAACAGTTGGTGGGCCAAGGAACATGACAGACAGCATAAGGTCCCTGGGAAATGGAATGTGGCTAATTACTTTGGAAAGTCAAGTTATTAGCGTGATTACAAAGGCAATATATGCACAACTTGCTAACAACAGCAGCAGCAGCAGCAGGAGCAGCAGGAGCAGGCAAGCCAACTGCCGCAAAACCAACAACAACATAACAAGAACAAGAAAAAGGCTTACATGGAAATTACCGGATCAGATTCGTGGCAGCAGAACACGGAATTTAGCTTGGCGAAGCGCCCATGCGGTTGAAGTGAAGCCACAGCAGCAGCAGCAGCTGCAACAGCTGTAATGCAAGAGAGAGAGAGAGGGACAAGAGAGAGATAGAGAGAGAGAGATGTTATAATAATAATAATAATAATAATCATGAAACGGCAACAGCAACAAGCGCGCGGCTAGCAGACGCAGTTGGCAGACTCAAGCGCGAATTGGCTGGGCGCTCATATTAAGAGATACCCTGTAATGCCTGAGTGCAGAGCGGGTAGTCAGCTTACTGATTGACTGACATATAAATTTTGATTTGCTTCAGCTACGGAATGCATTCGACTTTGTGTTTTCCTCCAGTGCGAAACTCAATGCCAGATTCAATGAATGCTTGATTTGAATTTCCAATGATTATTATTATCATTATCATTATTAATTTATTATCGGATAGGATATTCAATTTCAATGTGAAATTTTGTTGCTATATATATACAGCCTTTTTTATTTGTCCTGTTGATGAATGAATCATGAATCATGAAACGTTGCATTGAATCAAGCATATTTTAGCATTCCCCCATATTATTATTATTATTATTATTTTTATTGAGTGTTGAGCTCATGCAATTCAAACTTAGTATCTAAGCAACGCAATTAATGGAGTGCAATATACCAAACCTCTTGCCTTATGAGAAACAACTTAATTAATCAGTAAATCAATACAGCAACAACAATTAAATTAAATTATTACAAATATGTACATATCTTATTCACCAATTGAGAGGTCGATGGGAGATTATTCAGGTGTCTTGTCTTTATCACACTACCTGCTAGTTTGCCTTCCAATCTGCTGATTAACATCCTGCTGCCTTTTAGCCAACATAAGCTACACAGAAATTCGATAAATATATATTTAAGGCTCTAGGTTCTATTTAGTGGGTTTTATTTGTTGGAAGAACAAGCTATAAATATCTCAGATGAAGTTCAAGTTCATATTGGATATATCTTAACTCAAGACCCTATCCAGTATTGGTCTGAGCAGGCCAATAAGAGATTAGAATAGATTAGATTTGAGATTAGAGGAGATAGCACTTTGGTTAAAAGTCGATAGACTTAAAGCTAGATACCGATAGTTCTTATACGAAAGATTTTAGCTTATTCGATAGAAATTAAGAGTAGACCCAATCCAGTGTTAGTCTGAGCAGGTTATTAAGAGATTCGAATAGATTAGATTTAGAGAAATATCACTATAATTAAGAGTCGATAGACTTATAGCTAGATAGCGATAGTTCTTATACGGAAGATCTTAACGTATTCTATAGTTCTTAAGAGTAGACCCAATCCAGTGTTAGTCTGAGCAGGCTAATACAAGATTATATTAAATTGGATTAGAGATTATCAATAGAATTATAGTTAAATATCGATAGTTCTTAACTTATTCGATATATCTTAACTCAGTGTTAGTCTGAGCAGGTTACTAAGAGATGAAATTATATAAGATTAGATCAGTTTAGCCCGTTGATATCATTATGACTAGGTATCGAAAGACTTATAACTATATATCGATAGTTTCTGATTTTATATTAATTCTAGTCTCTAATAAATTCGAATAAAGCCTCACTCCGACGCACATGCACTAAGCTTCCTCAGTACCAAGGCTTTCATCTCAGAGTTCTTGCCTAGCGAATATATGAATGATCTCTTTATGCAGGATATTTGTTAGTTCAGCAAGGCTTTTGTGAAGGGCAGGCCATGCCTGGGCGCTGGGCTGTTTGTTTGATGTAATTGCTGCGGCAGCGACTGAGGCTAACTGTTGTTGTTTTTAGCTGCTTGCACTTTCAGTTGGCAAGGCGGCTGTATGATGTCGGATGTCGGATGTCGGCGGGATGGCAATTGCTAGTTTAATGCCCGTAATGCGCGTCAGCAACAGCAGCAGGAGCAGGAGCAGGAGCAGGAGTAGGAGCAACAGCAGCAGCAATGTAATCACCAAGCAGAGCCTAATAACTCCGCCACTTTTGGGCTTGTATCGCGTAGGAGCAAAAGATGCGGTTTTAGCAAGCGCAATTATTCCAGGCAGCAGGCAGCAGGCAGCTCGAGTGGAGCTCTGCCCTGGCCCTGCCAGGAAGGAAGGAAACTGGCTGACGACAGTAATCTCGCAGTGCAGCGGACAGCGGCCGCAGATAACCGCAAATAGTTGAATTGCATAATAGTTGCAAACATTTTATTTGCATTTGCCTGCAGCCGGACGATGCTGGCGCGTTTATCTGACCGCCTCCTGCAGCTACCTCGCCCTCGCCCCCCCTCACTCTCTATCTCTCACACAGTTGCCAACTATCTGTCTGTCTATCTGTCTGTGTTAATGTTTGTTAATTTTTAACGCCACATTACAGCAGGCCAAGCCCAAAAAATATGCAAATTTCCTCAATGGAGCCAAAGTTAACTTCATTTGCGTTTGCTGTTGTCATTGTTGGACGCGGTTTAGTTGTTGCCCTTGTTGTTGTTGTTGCTGTTGTTGATGTTGTTGTTGTTGATGTTGCTGTTGTACATGGCATTTGTAATTGCAACATTTGATTGCAACAATTTGGCAATTTCGCATTCGATTGCATACTTTGCGGATTGTGTTTATGTTCTGATTTTGCATTTTTCGCTTAGCTTGACGATGTGCCAAATGAACTACGCCACACACACACTCACACACACACACACACACCACACATTAATGGCCATGCAAATTAATTGCCAGCAATTAAGTGCAAATTAAAATGCATAATTGTATAAAAAGTTTATGCGCATTAAAACCAAATTTCAATTAAACCTAAACGCTTCAGCAGATAAACGCTCGAGTCCGCTGCATTTGATTTCAAT